>JAWWMP010000005.1:27893769-28026651 GCA_035047865.1 Dendrocincla tyrannina | reverse complement strand
AAGCACAGCAACCCACCTTGACTTGTGTCTAAAAATCTGCCTCGACTCTAAAAGGTAGAGAGGGAAAGATGGAAAAGCCAGTCAAGGTTAGGGCCTTAGTGACTGTATCTGAGTGTTTTGTAAAGGTTTAGCTCAGGGTTTGTAGCTAACTTGCTACTGGTCCATTTGCACTGTAGGGATACCTGGTTTCATAATAGCATTGTGAAATAGTGGGATATTTCATGTAAAAGCCATGTAGAAAATAGTGCTGAGCCACTGTTAGAGCAGCAGGGCTGGTGTCTGGTTCTGGTCATGCTTGTGTTCGTTGCTTTGTTTCTGCACTCACACCAGAGCAAGCTGGGTGGGTTCAGGGGCTTCCAGTGCAGCCAAGTGGAGGTTTAGGGGTCTCAGTACACTCTGTATCAGCACTGACCTTAAACCACAGTTAAACTCAGCAAGCTGCATATTAAGAATGTAGCATTGTATGCAAGGCAGAACCTTTGATGCTTAATTAAAAGAGAAAAGGCTGGTCTGGCTGCTGAGGAAAATTCCCTGAGTAGCAGCTCCAGTAAGGAAATATCACTGAAACGGTGCAAGAAATTCGAATATCTGGGAGGGGGAATTGTCTCCTTTATCTGAAGCTGCTAAGGCAGTTGCTAATGAGGGCATGTCTGGAGCTGGCTTGCAATCACAGGGTCTCTTGTCTTTGATGGAATCACAGATTCCTGGATTTTTGGGTAGTGTGCAGCACCAGGCAGTTGCAGGAAGCTCACAGGTGAGCAGTGGGTGATACCACTGGAGATGAACACAGCTGAGGTTTCTGTCAGGTACAGCAAGGTCTTTCCCCACCTCAGGGAGTAATGTAGCTCTGGAGCTGCACCTGAAATCCCTACAGCCTGTGGCCTAGATTTTGGGGTGCTTTTGAGTATAAAATGAGTCCGCTGTCCCAGTGGTTTTACAGCTGTGATAAGAACAATCTCTCTAGAGTGTTAATTCCGTGTTTTGGGCAGTAGTGGCAAAGAGAGTTTGAGATCACCTGGATGAAGTGTCCCATCTTGTCACCCCTAGAGATTTTGGCACCATGCAGTTTCCCAGCTTGATGGGATCTGGCCAAATCTTTCTACCTTTACAGTTGTTATGAGCCCATCTTGCAAGCAGCAGCGTGTTTCTTGCTACAGTTGCCACTGAAAGATGATAACTCATTTCAGCAAAACAATGAGGAAGAACTGCAGTGGGTTGGTGTCCTTAGATGACTCTCGTGCCCTGCTCTGAGGGTTCCATCATGTTCCTGCTAAAGAAAGCTTAAAACAGCCTCTCATTTTCACTGATTTACTGTTGCTGTTATGCCTTATGGAAATACACTGTTCCAGAGACTTAATTTATTCTGTTGAGTGTATCTGCAGTACAGCATGCAGGAGTCATTGCTCCAGTTAGTCTGGAGATCTTCCTGCATGAATTACAGCTCTGGTTTTGCAGTGCTTGGGGAATTTTTATAGAACTGGACTATTTTATGGCATTTTTCTTTTCAGCGTTTTTTTGGGATTCTTTTTGAAGAATTTGAACTCCAAAATGTAACTTCTTTTCTTTTTCAGGGCCAAATAGATGAAATGACTCTCAAATCCTCTTCCATGATGCAGGGAGGATCAAGTTTGAAAGCCACACTAAGTGCTGGATAGTGCAGGACAGTTGTACACAGAGGGGCTTGTAGTGCTGGGCTTATCCTAATTCTAAGAGGCTGTTCTGCAGTCAGGCTTTAATCACCACTGAAATGACCTGTTCTCACTGAGGTGAGCTAACAGCTGCTTAGCAAATGTAATTCTTTCAATTAGAATTAACATGTCAGTTGCTGTGTTTTTCAGATATCAGAAATGGACCTGAAGGCCTTTGGAGGTGGCATTGATGTTAAACCTGGAACACCACCAGTTACTGGCAGAAGCACCACTCCAACCTCCAGTCCCTTCCGGTAAGTCTGCCTTAAGCTCCAAATTCCTTGAAATCAGAGCTAGAAAATGTACCTAGTCATGCGTGACCAGCCAGTTCTGAAAGGTATGAGGTGAGGGGTCACTGACATCAAATACAGTGCTTCATCTTCACCTGCAAGCAGCATTCCAGCAGGTCATCACATCTGCTGTAGTTTAAACGCAGGTACAGAGCTCTGAAATAAAACGTGAAAAATGTTTTTTGATTAAATGAAGCTGAGCAGGTCATGTGAAGTGACCTGGGTTTGTACCAGTAAGGCACCAAAGTGGCAGGGAAGATCTGCCTTGGGGTAAAACTTGAAGGCAGTTTATCTTAACTGTGGTGGTCTAAGTAAAAACAGTTAAAGGCTTAGGCAGCAGCTGTGGCAGCAATTCTGTTAGAGGAGTAAGGGTTGCTGCAAGATCTACAAGTGTAATTGGTGAGCTAACCAGCCTCCTTTCAGCTTGCACAGTGTTGGGGTGTGTGGAGTTTTGGTGGCATTGCCACTGCTGCTCATTTGACCTTTAGTAATTGTATAATTGTATCACCCACACTCTGCTGAGAACGCTCTGCAAGCCCAGCTGTTTCCTAAAGAAGGCTGTTCAGCCCGCCCTTTCTCTGAGGGCTGTTTGCTGCCCTACCCCCAGATCATCTTTTGAGCTTTATGTAATTCATGGTGATTCAACACCTTGAAAGTTTTCGTGGAGGGTCACATTCTTAGCCAAGGGAAACAGGGGGAGAGCATTTTCTGTGAATTCTTGAAATCTGTTCAAGTGCATTTTGAAAGGTTTGACAACAGGTCAGAGTGGAAGCAGCTGCACATGTTCCCTGCCTGTTGTGACAAGCTCTGAACTTGCCACAATAGAGCAAAGAGTGAGTGTAAAGGGGCAGGGGTGAACATCAGGTAGCAGGGATGGGAAGGGAAACACACTTCTAACATCAGTGATTGTGTCAAGAATACTTTGGGGAAAGGTCTCTTTCATACAGACACACCCTGGAATATTTCCATATCCTACATACTTCTGATTGTGGTTTCTCCTTGTGTTCTAAAGTTCTGAGGTTTTTTGCATATAGAAGAAGCTTATATATAGAAGAAGCTTCACACCAGCTTCTATAAAGTGATTTATTTTTTAACTTCTCCAGAGCTGAATTTCTAGCTGAATTGTAACTAAAGGCAGAAACAGTGTGATTTTAACTGGAGTTCTTTCTTTTAGGGCCAGTTCTACAAGTCCTAACAATCAGTCCAATAAAATGAACAGCATTGTCTACCAGAAGCAGTTCCAGTCAGCAGCTGCTGCTGTGAGAATGACACAGCCTTTTCCTGCACAGTTTGCACCACAGGTAGGTGATTGGTGGCTTCTTACAAACAAACTTGTTTCTCTGTAGGACCTGGTGACTCTGAACTCCATTGTGCTTCTTCAGGTTTTATCATGGGGAGGTACAAAATGGAATCCTTAAAATGAAATGGTGTAAGAAAGCTGATTTCAAGATCAAAGCAAAAAAATACCTCTCTGATCTGGCTAACTAGTAGTGCTGATTTTGTGGTGTTTAATTTTGAGTTCTGTGCACACAGAAGAATTTAATACAAGTTGTGGATGATGTAGGACAGTGTTCTGGCTTCCCCAGGCAGCTGTAATGCACCTCATCTGCAGAAACAGGTCATTTGGTTGGGGAAAGGGAGGAGTTTTGTGTCTCAGAAGGGTCCCAGTGCATATTTTAAATGTTTAAAGACAGAGCAGATTTGCAGCTCTGAAGTCCTGAAGGAGCAGTTCAGGTTGGAAAGGATCTCTGAGGTCAAATGGTCCATCCAAGGCAGGGCTGATGGCAAAGGGTTTGATTGGCTTTGGCTTTCCAGGGAGCACAGCTTACAAGGGTGGTCCCTCTTAGAGGTGTCTCTAACCAGGCTCTAGGGAAATGTAGCCTCTCTAAAAATGGAGGACCTCTCTAAAAATGGAGGATATTGCTGTCTTTCTTCTAGCATTCGGAGTGTTGGACTGCAGGATTTGAGGATGTGATTTCAGGACTGGAGGATTTGATTTCTGGATTGCCCCTCGCAGGAGCTACCATCACCTTCCTGGGGCTGCCTTTCACTAGTGACTCCTCCACTGCCTTGTGAGAGTCTCCTTGTGACATGCTGGGTTGAAGTTGTTGGTGCTGCTTTCAGGCACAGCAGCACTGCAGGGCTGGCTTTTTCTGGAAATTCAAGTGTGACTTCTCCTAACATAAAAGCCTATTTTCTTGGCGTTCGTTTCATAGCAGAGTAGCAGCTTTTCCCCCTTGAAGATAATGCCAACGTGCAATCCAGTTGGCAGTTTTCTAATTGAGACCTGTCTCTTTTTGTTGTTTTTCCCCCACTTAGATCCTCTCTCAGCCTAACCTGCTCCCTCCATTGGTAAGAGCCCCATTTACTAACACGTTCCCAGTGCCTGTTGAGAGGCTGCCAGTAGCACTGCATAGTCAGATGCCATCTCAGATGACCACAGGCCTTATGAGCCACCCTCAGTTACCACGTGTGGCCAGAGGTCCTTGTGGAGCAGTCCCTGGAGCCAGAGGCAGTCAGGCCCAGGCTGTGCTGAAGGCTGAACGAGGCATGAAGGTTAGTACATGAACAGCAGTGCTGCTGCCACCAGTTCAGTCTGACAGCTCCCAGGGCAGGGATGTGTCTGCAAATCGTGGCTTCAGTGAAGTGCCCCTGGACCCAAGGCTGGTAGCCAGGCCTTTAGCACAGACCTTCCCCAAGCCCTGCTGTTCTTTAATAAGAACTTTGAATATTTGTAGGGAGCTTCCTTTCTCCAGCAGCCCTGTGGTCAGCAGTGGTGGAGCTGCTGCTGCTGCCCAAGGCAATCTGAGGCGTCAAGAGCCTGGGTTTTTGTGATGAGCCATAAAGTCTCATGGCTGCCTCAGTGCCCAGATCCCAGCAGAGCTGCAGAGCCTCCTGTTCCAGCCAGCCTTGCTCCTTGGGGACTCGAGGGAGTCTCATTTCCCAGGGGTTTGAACTGCCCGTGGTGAATTCTCTGTGGTGGAATGCAGCACATGGTGCACTCCACAGAACGGGGGGCTGCATTTCAGCAGCAGGTGGTGACAGTCATCAACCTTGTTACAGCACTTTGGGACCCTTCAGGGTGAGTCAGGCTCTTCTTCCCAAGGCAGGACTTCAGTGTGGGACATCCCTAGGGACACCATTGGACACTCGGCGTGTTTGCTGCAGAATGAGTTGCTAGCACTGATGGTACTTGGGAGCTCCTTCATCTGCTGCCACTCAGTGTAAGCCATGCACTGAGGTGAGAAAGCAAGAGAGTGTGTTGTTCCTGGTTATGCGTGGCTGTAGGAGAGTTTATTACCCCTTAATTTCTAAGTAGTTGGTCCATTTAGTTTTCCACCACCGGTTCATGCAAGCTGTAGACTTCCCAGGTGATGCTTCATGTATTGTCCTGACTCTCTTGTGAATTGAATCTGGCCAGTCGTGGCAAATATGAATACACAGTTCTGGTTTCCTGAACCTCCCTGCAAGCACTGGAAAGGAATGAGAGTTACTGTGTCATGCTTGGTTACTTGTGATCAAGCCATCCAGCCTTAACCTCAGGGGATGGCTGAAATCTGGGCTAAAGATTTCAGGTGTCCATCTGGCTCCTGTAAAATCAGGCTGTTGCTGCAGTCCTGCACACCAGAGTTCACAGGTTTATTTTCTGTTCCGTTGCTGCTTGAGTTACTTGGAGCAACTACACAGGATGAGAGCCAAGGCCTCTTGTTCCAGGCTTTCATCCTGTTTTGTCCCCCCTTGTTGTTGTGTCTGTGTGTCCCAGCCTCACTTTCTGAAAAACAAAACAAACAAAAAAAAAGGCATAAAATACTTGGAGAGGTACGTGGAGCTTAGTGCCTGTATTGCAGTTGGGGTTCCTTGTGTTAAGGTACACTTTTTTAATTTAAAAAGAGGTGTTTGACTGCATTGGGCTTGATAGTGCAGTTTCCAAAAGGTTGAACTCTCATGGAACTCCTCCTTTGCCTGAGTCTGGGCAGGAAAGCCAAGGGCTTGGTGTGAAGTGTCTGCTCTGCAGTGTCAGGCTGGGACTGGAAGGTGTCACAGGGGCAGGTCGGGTCCCAGGAGGGTTCAGAGGAGGGATTTGAAGGAAGCCAGGCAGTAGCTGGTGCTGCTGGGATGAGTGCCCACTTGCAGTGGGAAGCAGATAAGGCTTCAGCTTACATAGAGCACAGCCTTGAACCCGGCTCACTTGCATCCCCACTGCAGACACTGAAGGCTGTGCTCAGAGCCACAGGAGGGAAAATCTGTGTGCTCAGAGCAGGTTGTGGTGCTGTGAGAGCCGCTGCACTGCGGAGGTGCAGCACACACAGCAGGAGCAGGGACAGCTGGAGTGGCCCTGGGTGCCCATGGTCGTGTCTGACTGTGCTGAGGGGCGAGCTGCACTTGGAGCCTGCTGTCAGCAGTGTTGGTACTTTAAAGTCTGCTATAGTAGTGGCATAAAAAGACGTCAGATAATGCTTCAGACTGTTGGCCTTGATCCTCTTTCCCAGAGGGAGGATTAGGGAGAGCAAGGGAAGTCTAGGCCTGAAGTTAAGCTACTACTAAGGAGCCAAGCACCCAGATATGGTGACATCTGGGAAGCAGCTGGATGGACACTGCCTTTCTAGGGAAGTGTGGCCACTGCGGTCAGTCCTTCCCCTTTCGCTTAGGAAGTGCTTTGTGAAGTCACTCTTACTCTAACGCCCTCTCTTCAGTAAACTTGTTTTCTCCCTCTCTTAAGGCAAAGCAAAGAGCAGAGGTACTTCAGTCCACCCAGAGATTCTTTTCTGAGCAGCAGCAGCAGCAGAACAAACCCATAGGAGGCAAAGCCCCGAAGGTGGAGGAGAACGGGAGCAAACCCGCGGAGGCAATTGCTGACTCTTCAGGAGTCTGCCAGGACAAAACGGAGGAGAAGCCCAACCCCACGCCTGCTGCCACACCGAAACCTGTTAGAACTGGACCAATCAAACCTCAGGCAATCAAAACCGAGGAAACGAAATCTTAGAGCTGTGCTCCCGTGCAGGGGCGAGAGGGAGGGTGGGTGAGGTGTCAGCAGCTTGAATTTGTGGCCTGAAGGCCAAGGCAGCAGCCTGCCCTCCCTGCAGGGCTCCGAGCAGCCTGAAGGGGCACAGAAGCCATCGGCAGTTACGGTGCAAACTGCTGGGTCTCCAGCTGAGCTCCTGGGGCTTCTTGTATCTTCCCTAACAGCATGAAGGCTGCTCTCGGCGTGTGCACGTTCTCCACGTGTGCGCGTTTTGGCTTACGCTCCTTCTGCTTCCCACAGTGAGAGCAACGGAGAAGTAGCCACGGTGGGGGAGAAGGTGGTGGGCAGGCGTGTTCCTGGCTGACACGGTGACTGCTCTTATTTTCTTCAGGCTCTGATCTTCAGCTGCTACTTACCTTTTTGTAAACCCATGAGTATGAGAACATGCAGATCTGAAGATGGTGCTGGGCCAAGTAATGTGTGTTAAGTTTTTAGTGACTTAAGAAGCTCCTATCTTGTAATAAACAGAGGGATCCATATAGCTGGCAACACTGCCTTTGCCACGCGAGGTCTGACCTAAGAGTAACGCTGGTGGTGTTGGATTTCCCTCTGAGGGCAGTGCTTTGCTGGCTGCTGCTGCTTGGATGACAATATTCTGCATTTAGATCACCATATGAAAACGCTACTTGGCCACCTGTGTCCTCTCCACCCGCTGCCCCCTCAGTGGCTCTCAGCCCCGGAGTTGAAAGGTTCGTTGCATCAATAGTCAGGTTTGTTCCGTTCACCCCTGTCCAGGTGTCTTTCTCTGATGCGAGTGTTTTCTAAACGGTTCCAGTGTGTGTCTGTGATACGGCAACGAGCACTCAGACTGTGCCCCGAGAGCCACAGAAACCTCACCGACTACCGAGAGTTTCTCTCAAAGGTGCATTGTCATATCCGAGCTGCGTCGCACCACCTCCTTGCCCACAGTGTGCTGGAAAGTAGAATCAAGTCAAATAAAATGCCTTTTTAATTGTATCCTCTAGTATTCTAGCTGTAGGACAGTACTGTATGATACTTCTGTGAATGTAAGATATCCTGTACCTGCTTATGATATGTAGTAGTGACTGTGCTATACTGGAGCTGTTTTTAATAATGTTATTCTAGAGGTTTTTTTCCAGACAATGATTGAAAAAGCTAATAAAAAGCACCAGGTACCACATCAGTAGCAGAATTTGCTGGTTTTTTTCTGGGATTTTTTTTTCTTTTTTTTTTTTCTTTTTTTTTTTTTTTACATTTTTTGGAAGGAAGAGTTGAAAGTCTAATGTGTATAATTTTGTTCAAATGACTGCAGAAGCTGGAAAGGCTGTTGCTGCTATTGATGCCTAGTGAATCGCTATTGGTTATCTTTTTATATAAATATATATATAATTTGAATTTTTGGAAACTAGCTGTGATGTCAACTTTGGAAAAAAGTATCCCACTTGTAGTGTGAGTTGGCATTGTACAGAAATTAACAGCCATATTGGTCTAGAAATGTTAAACTTAATTTTTTTTCCATTTGTACAGGGGTAACGCACTGTATGAAAAATGTACGGTCTTATTTACATGGGTTTGATTACAGAAACTAATAAAGTATTCTCTAAATAAAGCCCCCCGGGTGATCTCGTGATTGGTGCAGTGCCCCAGGAGGACACGGGAACAGCTCCCTGCTGTGCCCCTGGCACATTCTCTGCAGCAGAGCTCTCCCAGGACGGGGCCTGATGGCGGTGTCGGCGCTGCTCGTTCCCCACAGAGGAGCCGCTCGGACCGACCGGGATGTCCCCAGCTGGTGAGTGACAACACCCTGGCACCACCGGGGGCTAAAGGCAAGAGCTTTCCTGCCAGAGGGAGGCTTGGCCTGAGCCTTCCCTGTGCCCCGGGGGGTTTGGAAGAGGCAGGACGCTGGCAGCTGGCACCAGGGGGGGATTTGCTTCCAACAAACACCAGGAGCCTTCTCGTGTTTGGTCTCTCAGAAGTAATTCCTGCCTTGGGAGGAGGTGCTGGCTGGCTCAGTGCCTCTGAGGAAAGGGGAAAGCCAGGCCAGGGCTGTTGGGGTGGAGGTGGGCAGGTTGGCCTGTGGGAGTTGCTGCCCAGCCCCACTGTGCCTTGGGAAGCAGCAGCTCGGGACCTCTGGAGGGGCTGGAGTCTGTTTGGGGGTGGAACTGCTGCAATCTGGAGTAAATAAAGGTGGTGTAATCCACCAGCGAGTGATGGGCAGGAGTAACCTCTGAGTAGGTGACACTGCAGATAAATCCGCTCTTTCACAAGGATGAGCACAACTGCAGTGAACACTCAGGGAAAGGAGGTGGGGAACTGAGGGAATGCTTCGATCTGTAAATGTACTGTAAAGGTCATTGAGCTCTGCTGATGTTTCCCTGGTTTGAGGTTGTCTTCTGCATGTTTCATCTGGGAAGGACCCCCCAAAAATGGGAACTCCTTCACCAGAGTATTCTATTTTTAAGGAAATGCTGCTGAAAGGATTAATGTTAAATTCTGTGGTAATAAAGCCACTAGGAAGTGACAAATTTCCCACCGTTGGCTGTGGGAATGTACCAGGCTTTGGGCTGTTTCTTGCACAGAGCTGAACCAGGGTAATATTTCTGAAGAAACTTAATTAAAAGCAAATTCTTGGGCATTTTATGCCTCCCAATAACCCAGTTTTGGTGTGTCTCCAAAACCCCAAACCACCCTGGCTGCCTTTGAGGCCAGGTGGAGCTTTCAGTCAGTGACCCCAGTTCATCAAATATTTTTATGACATTTAATCAGGTAACTTGCTCTTGACTAATTACACTGGCGTAGCTCTTGCTGTTTTAATCTGAGTGGGATTTGGTGTGTAATCTCTTTTCTAGAACTCTGGTCATCAGAAATAATTGTGCTCAAATTAGGGACCTATTTTGTTTGGGTAATTAATTTGTTTTTCCCTTAATAATGTTCAGGCTGTGAAAAGACTTTTCTCAAGGGCGGGAGCAGAAGGGGGTTAAGTGTGACTGGGGCCAGATCCAGCAACCCCCCTGGGCTCAGGCTGGCTTCTTGCTGGGATGTGGGAGGGGAGGGCTTGTTTTCCCAAAGCCTGTTAAGTAAAGCTGTGTATTCAGCACTGTTCAGCTCCAGCCCAGCTTTCTGGAAATCCTGTGTACGTTGGCTTGCCTTCATTTATTTTCTTAGTCAATTAAGAGATGGACTTCCCAGCCTGAAAAGGCCCCGGGGCGGGATGGCCCGGGGCTGTCTGCCTGCGGTGTCTGGGCTCACCGAGGTGCTGCTGCTGCCCCAGGGCTCTGCACAAACCCCCCCTTTCATCCTGGGGCTCAGCTCCTGCCCCCAGGGAGCTGCGGGGTGAGGGGGAGCTCCAGCCTCGCCTCCCGTCCTGGTCTGGGGCACAAATGCCTTTCTCCCACGCTCGGTGTCTGGTCGGGTCAGGGTGTGGTGGCTGCTGCCTCACACCCTTCCTGGGTCCCGAGGGTCCCTGACAGCCCCTGCCTGCTCCTGGCTGACCCCCGGCTTTACTGCCCCTTGCCCAGGGCTCCCCAGCCCTGCAGAAACGGTGTAGCCAACAGTGACAGGGGCGATGTGTTGCTGACCCACCTGGGCTGCCAGCACAGGGGCTGGCAGAGCCTCCCTGCAGGCCCTGGGGCGGTGGGACATCGCTGGCTGAGGGGCTGCCTTCCCTGGCCGTGGCTCATGGTGAGCACCCAGGCTGATGCCAGGCCTGCCAGGGAGCAGGAATGGGTCTTTCAGCCTCCTCCCTGACATGCTGCCCACCCCCTCACTCACCAAACCCCCATCTTATGCCTAGAGCGAGTCTCCCTTTTTACAGCCAAAATAAACCATCGGGCTGATACATAAGCCAGTTGCTTCATTATGTTCTATATGCAAATACATAGGGCTACATTTTGGACAGCAGTGTGTTAGGCGGACAGCAGTGGGGTGAAGCATATTGCTGACAATCCCTTTAACTGACCATCTGAAAAGTGTCCCCCTATGTTCTCTGTCCTTTTTCACTTGGTCCAACACATGGTGTATTTTGGGCAGAAGCTGCCTCCCAAACGTGGCATTTTCCTACTCAAGGCTTTATGGTTTCCCCCTAGGAAAACTGGCTTGGAAAGACAAGGTGAAGGCAGCAGTGGTGCTGGGCAGTGTTTTTATCTGGCCAGGGCCCTACACAGCCCCTGGGGGATGTGGTTGCTGCTGCCCAGAAGGCCAGGCAGGGGTGAAAGAAGCTTCCTACAAAATTTCTACAATAAATAGATAAAACAGCGTGTTTTGGACTGATGTGGGAGAGCTGCTGGCCCAGCACGGCCTGCAAAGCCGAAGCACGTGGCCGGCAAGGGCTGGGTGCACCGGGAGGGCCCCCCGGCTGCAGGATCCTCTGCCAGCACTCCCCACCCCGGCTCTCTTGGCTGCTTGCTTTTCCCCCAGGGATACAAGGCTTGTGCAGTGTCTGTACCCCCTGCTGCTTTTGATCCTGCTGGCTGGTTTTTGGAGGTGGCTGAGCTCCAGGATGCCCCCGGGCACTGGTGGTGTGGTCTTGCAGTGGGGCTTGCGGGCTCTCCGCGCGGGAGCTCTGCAGGGCTGGAGCCTGGAAACACGATTCCCAGCCCTGCAGGGGGGATCAACCAGGGGGAGTGTGTATTTTTAGGCAAGACCCTCCTGGGCAGCGCCCCCACCACCTGCCCTGCCCAGCCCTCACCGTGCCTGAACCCTCCCTGCTCCAAATGCGGGGTGGCCAGGCTGGGTACTGCTGTGACCCATGTGAACCCTCCCCCCGAGGCTGGGAGAGGTTTCTCTGGCTCTGGCAAGCTCTGGAGAAGCACTTAATTTCTCTCTGCTGCACTTGAGTGCGAGGGGGTGTTGCTGGAGGTGCCAGCAGAGACAGGGGTGTCCCTCCATCACCCGGGGCTGTCCTGGACCTAGGGAGCGAAGCGGGATGCCGCGGCACACGCAGGGGTGGCGGGGGCTGAGCCGGCGCACTCCCGGCCCCCGCTCAGGCCTGGGAGAGGCGCACGGGGTAGGTGACCATGTTGAAGCTGTCCCAGGCGAAGAGCTGCCGCTCGGAGGGGTTGTAGTCCAGCATGCTGAGGTAGCCGAAGCGGTTCTCGAAGGGGATGCTGAGGGCGCGGCTGGCGCCCGTGGCCGTGTCGTAGGCGAAGTTGATGGTGGCGTTGGGGGCCGAGTAGCTGCTGACGGTGTAGAGGGTGCCGCAGATGAGGAAGGAGTTGGCCACCCCCCGCTTGCGGATGTTGGTCTCCCAGGTCCGGCGGATCTCCAGCGTCTCGGGGTCCAGCTTGGAGAGCACGATGGCCCCCCGCGCGCTCTCGGTGCTGTAGATCACCCAGAGCCCCGTCTCGTCCACCGCCAGGTCGATGTCGGTGTAGCCCCCCCAGGAGTAGGGGTACTGCCCGTGGTAGCCGGCGCCGGGGATCTCCCTCTCGGCCGTCACGGTCTCTCCCCGCAGGTCGTAGCGGGCCAGGGCGCGGGAGTGGCGGGGCTGGAAGAAGAGCCCTCCGCGGTAGATGACGGCCCCCGTGCTCTCCAGGGGCCGCGGCAGGATGTGCACCTTGCCGGGGTAGCCCCGGGCCAGCTGCTCGGCCTCCTCGTACTGGAAGAGCTGCCGCACCTCCGTGCCCACCGCGTCCACGCGCCACGTGGTGTCCCGCGTGAACGGGGACACGGGCTCGGGGTCCTTCATCCACACCCCGTACTTGCCGGCGATGGAGTCCGCCCGGCCGAACACCACGGGCTCTCCCACCCACACGAGCTCGCCGCAGCCTGCTTGGGGACAGGAGGGGACAGAGGGGGGTCACGGCGGGGCCCCTCGGCGGGGCCGGGCGGCAGCGGGAGCGGCGGGGTCGGTACCTGAGCCCGCGCCCGCCGGGCGGCCGAGCGCCGTCTCCTCCAGCAGCCGGGACACGGGCACCTCCGTGCGCTCCGCCTGCAGCTCCTGGAAGGCGAGGGGCTGCGGTTCCCAGCGCGGCGCTGCGGGGGGGATCGGGCTCGGTGTGAGCAGCGGCGGGGACAGCGCCCCGCTCCGTGTCCCCGGTCAGCAGCCCGCTGTCCGCCCCCACCGCACCAGGGCACAGCTGCCGCCCCCCGCCCCGTGCCCCCCTCCCACAGCGGGGCTTAATTTTCTCTCGGCGAAACTCCTAAACCTGCCCAGATGAGCGCCGTGTGTCCCCCGCTGCGGGGCAGGTGATGGGGCGGGGAAGGCTCTGGCTGACAGCGCTGATCCAGCGATGGGGAGGGGGTGCGGTGCGATGGGCTGCGCCCACCACGGTCCCCAAAGCGGGGGGCTGCGGAGGGACCCCTGGCCGGAGCGGGGCCGCTCGGAGCCGCCGGCCCGGCACTCACCCTTGCCGGGGGCGCAGCGGGCCGCCCGCAGCCGGGCGATCTCCTGCGCGCTGCTCTCCAGCCGCCGGCCCAGCTCCTCCTTCTCCCGCTCCAGCCGCCCCTTCTCCTCCTCCAGCCGGCCCTTGGCCCGCAGCAGCTCCCCGCACGCAGCCTCCAGCCGGCCCCCCGCGCCCCGCTCCCGGCCCTCCAGCCGGCTCAGCCGGGCGGCGAGGCCGGCCAGCTCCGCCCGCAGCTCGGGCACGCCGCCGGCCGCCTCGGGGCAGGCGGCCTCGACGGGGCTGGCCACGGTGAAGGAGTAGGTGCAGCGCCCGGCGCCGTCCTGGGCGCGGCGGAGCGAGGCGGTGTCGGCGCGGCCGCGCAGGGCCAGCGGCCCCCAGAGCAGCACCAACATCGCCAGCATCGCCGCCCGCTCCGCGACCCCCGGCGCCGCCCGCCCGCCTTTATAGCGCACGGAGCGGGGCGGGCCGCGCCGGGCCAGGGCATGGAGCCAGGGGCGGGCGGACAGCGCGGGGCACGGAGCGGGAGCGCGGGGACGGGGATGGGGACGGGGACGGGAATGGGAATGGGGACGGGAACGGGAATGGGGACGGGAATGGGAATGGGGACGGGAATGCGGGCGGCAATGGGGACGACAATGGGAATGGGAGTGGGAATGGGAATGGGAATGGGGACGGGGAGTGGGAATGGGAATGGGGACGGCAATGGGAATGGGAATGGGGCGGGCACGGCCCCGCCCATGCACACGCCCCTCGTCATAGCCACGCCCATTCGAGCACGGTCACGCCCCCTTCGGACATGGCTACGCCCCCTTCGGACAGGGCCACGCCCCTCCCATACACCGCTACACCACGCTCCAAGCCCCGCCCCTGGAGCTAAGCCCCGCCCCTCCGCTCTGGTCCCCGCCCCCTCCACAAGCCCCGCCCCTGGATTGAAGCCCCGCCCTCCGCTGTGGTCCCGCCCCCTCCGCAAGCCCCGCCCACCCTGCTCTTCCCCGGCTCTCGGCCCGCCCGCCCATCGGTCGCTCGGCGCTCGGCGCGGCGGGCGGAGCGCCGAGGCGGTCGATGTGACGGCGGCCCCTCCGCCGCACCGGCCATTTCCCCCGGCCATCCCCCCGGACCGGATCCGCTCTGCCCGTCCTTCCCCTCCCGTTCCCCTCCCCTCTCCTCCGCCTGTCCGGGCCCGCCGGTGCGGGCGCTGCCCCGCGCTCCCGGGGTGACCCGGCCCCTCCAGGCCCCCCCGCCGCAGCCCGGCCATGCCTCCCAAATTCAAGCGGCACCTGAACGACGACGAGGTGACGGGCTCGGTGAAGAGCGAGCGGGTGAGTGCCGCCCCGCGGGGTGAGGCCGCCGGGGGAGCCTCCCGGGGCCCGGGCCTGCCCGCGGCGGTGCTGCCGGCCCTGCGGGAGGGCTGCCCCGAGCACCTGCCGCGCCCCCTGCCCCGCTGTGCCCCGCTCTCCCGGCTCCCGTGGGCTCACCCGGGGCTGCCCAGCTGGGTTTCCCCTGTCCCCGAGGGCCCCTGGCGACTCAGGCTGTGGATGTGGGTCACGCCTGCCTCTCTTAGGCAAGGTGGATTGACGCTGATGGGTTTGTCCTGGGGTCTCGCTGTGCCGAAACGGAGTGTGGACCGTGGTGTGAGGTGCTGCTGCGGCTCAGAAGAGCTGTCAGCGAGGGCAGCACCCCGTGTCCCCCGGGACACTTGGCTCGTCCTTGCGGGAAGCAGTGGCCGGACTCTGGCGTGGTCTCACGGGCTGCTTAAGCTGATTGAGCAAATGTGGCAAGGATGGAAAGGTAGGGGAGCTTCACAGTGAGAGCATCAGGCTTGCAGGTGGGGGCCTGACTATGCGCAGGGGAAGCAGCAGCTGCTGGTACCTCAGGGACCACCACTGTGTCCCTGGGCCCACACCCTTAGTGTGGCATTTCCCCCTCTTGATTGCTTTTGGCCCCAGGCAGATGTTACAGGGAGCCCTCAGCATAATTTGGGAAACTTGTGCTGCCCTGCTATGAGAAATGAACTCTGGTAATGCCTTTGGACCATGTCATGGGATCAGCAAATCTGAGTGAAGCAGAGGAGCTGCCAGACCACTCTGCTTTGCAGCCCAGGGAGCCCAGCGTGTTTCCTTGGGGTCATCCTCCTTATTGCTGCTGCCCTGAGAAGGCTGGAGAAACCACATGCTCCAAATGCAGGGTGGATCTGACTTCCCACGTGGATGGGATGGCACTGGTGGCTGTAGGTGATGCTGGTGTGGTTGAGTGCAGGGCTGGGGACTGTCCCTCGGGCAGGGAGGGCCTTCCTGCAGACAGAGGATGCTGGTTGCATCCTGGGAGCTGGAAATGTGTGTGAAATGGGGGTTGCTTATTGTTGAGACGGTTTGTTTCTTCTGTGTTTGCAGAGGAACCTATTGGAGGAAGACTCAGATGAAGAGGAAGACTTTTTCTTGTGAGTTCCTTAATGGCTGCTGCAGGGAATGCAGTGCCCTACCTGCCTGCAGCTCTGGGACTGGAATCAAAACCTTTGATTACTCTGGGATCCTCTCCCAGAGCCTTGGCATTGAGCATGAATTGAAGCTTAATAGGTGTGACCTTTTGTAAGATGGGGTGTCCCACACATCCTAAGACAGGGGAGGGACTGATGGACAGTATGAAAACAATCATCCTCCATCCATAAGGCGTTGGTTCTCTCTTGTGTATCTTTTGAGTATCATTTAAAAACGTTTTCATTGTATCCTCCGTCCTGATTGCTCTTTTCTGTCTGCAGGAGGGGGCCTTCTGGACCCAGGTTTGGACCCAGGAATGACAAGATCAGGCAGTAAGTTGTTGTTCCTCAGTGTCACACAGACAATAATTGATTCTGCTGCTGCAAGCCCCTGCTGCTGCTGTCTTACCAGAGTATTTCTGTGTAGTTCTGAACAAGAACATTCCTTGTGCCTGCTTTCTTCTAATTGATATGCCCTACCCAGTGTGTCTACAGCTAAAGGAAATCTCAGATTTGATGCAAGCTGTCAAGAAATTGAGCACTGACAGAGGCAAAGGGATAGTATTATAGTGGCTTAGTGGAGTTTCTGAAACCCTTCCTGGGTTCTGGTGGTGAGCTGTTCCATGCTTTTGTGAGGCTCTTTTTCTAGAGCCCTGAATTTTAGCCTTCACTGGGCTTTTTACTGTTTTGTGGGTTTTTTTTTCCTCATCCTGTAATGTGCTCCTTGGTGTTTCAAGAAGTGGTCGGGAACACATCAGGACTGTGTTTTTTGGGCAGCAGCTGGTCCTTTAGTCTCTTCCTCAGATAAAAATCTGATATAGGTGACCTGGAGATGAGCAGTGACTCAGTGGAGTCAAAGCAGCTGGAAAACAGGAAACCATTACACGTGGAGGAGGATTAGGGCAAGGAGGAAGGAGTGAACACTTTGGATCCTCCTCCTGTTGAGTCATTTCCTGGATGATGCTTGTTCAGGGCTCTGGTTTTCCCTGGCCTTTCCTATGAGGGATGTGGTGGTGGTACTTAGTCAAAAGCAGGGGGGATACTCTCAGCCCCCTGGTTTGTGCTCCCCTGTTTCCTTTGCTGGTCTCTGTGGATCTGTGTGGGGACTGATGACCCAGCGCTGTTCAGACTGGGTCTTGTTTGCAGCCTGAGTTTGGCTCTTGGTTAGGGATGTTTTCCATGCCAGGGAGATGCCAGAGCAGCTCTGGGATGACTCATTGCCAAGTCAGCACTGGGCAGTGCTTGCCTGTGTGCCCACTCACCATGTTACCTGCAGGGGCGAAGGGCACAGGAGGCAGTGGCAGGTCACTGTGCCCTGAGCTTTCAGGGGGTTTCTGTTCCCTCCAGGATGTGAGGAGACTGTTGGTAGAGATGAACTGGTCCTTGGAATAAGCCAGAGTGGATAAAGCCTCCCTTCTAGGGCACAGCCAGGCTGATCAGGAGTGAATGAGAAGGCAGAGAATTGGTTTAGGAGTGCAGTCTCACCCCCATAAAAATGTGGAGAGGGGATAATGTCCACCCCTTCATCCTCCTCTGCTGGAAGGGAATTGCAGTATCTTCTGCCTTCCCTGTGTGGTGGGGAAACACAGGAGCTCCTCTCTTCCCACTGTCCTGGCCCAGCAGACAGGAGTGTGGGCTTAGGTAGAGGATGGCACTGCACCTGTGATGGGGAAGGGAAGTGAAAGAAGGTGGGTCCAGGAGTTTTATGTGACCCATGACCAACACATGTGAGGCCTGGCCATTGCCAGGGATTGCCTGGGTAGTGGACCTGGCATGGAAAATGTCCCTTGGGGAAGCAAGTGGCTACTTTTATCTTGAGCATCTATTATAAAACAGTATTTGTATTCTGCTCTCATCAAGGCTGATTGCTTTGTTTAATAAGCACTTATGCCATGCCCTCATCACTTCTTGTCATGGAGCTCATTCTTTTCAGATCAGACCAGCCCTTGTGCCAGTGAATTGATGCCTGGTCTTGTAATGAGTCGGTTTGCTCTGGTTTCAACAAAGAAAGGGTTGGGTTGCTGCTGAAAAACTGTAAGGAAAAGAGATTTTAAGGAGGAATTTGAGCATTTGGAAAGCTGAGGCACAGCTGGGCAAAGCTAGAGAGGCTGGAGGAATGAGGTGTGAAGACAGGTGTAAAAGGAAACTGGATGGAGGATTGGGTAGGGGAGAAAGTGATGGGATTATGGGAGCAAAGGTGTGGGACATGTTGAATGTGAGGGGCGAGACTGGAAACTTTTCCTAGTTGTCCTTGGCAGCAAAGGGGCTTGAGTCAGGCTGGAGTTTGGTGGCAGAGACCCTCAAGGCTGGCTCAGCTGTGGGGAACGCTGCAAACCTCATAGGGAAAAGAGGTGAATTAGAGTCAGCAACAGTGGCAGGAGGAAGTGTCAGTGCCCTCTGTGCTGTGTTTTGTCCTGGTGTGTCTGGAAGCTGCTTGGTTAAGGTGAACTCTCTCTGGTAATGGACAGGCCAGTCGGGGTCCCCTGCGCTCCCCCTAAGACATCCCGTGCCCAGGGTGGGCTGGAGCTGAAAGGCAGCTTTTAATAGGCTTTTATCCTTTTCCTCAAAGTTACCAAGAACAGGTAAGGGGAAGCTGAACTCCTTTCTCTGCTTTTCCTTTATACGTGTGTGAGAGCTCTTCGTGCCTTTTCAGAGGAAGTTGGGGATGTTCATCTTCCACCTGCATTTCTTTTATTTCAAACAAGAGCCTCTAATCACAGGCTGTCTTTTCACTACTGAAATCACACCCTTTTCTGCACTGCTTGACTTGCTTTGCTGTGATGTTTGTGCTTTCTGGAGACTGTGGTGGTGGATTTGGGTTCCTGCCTGAGCTAGTGACAAGGCTCAGCACTCTGCTGGGGTATCCTGGGAGCCAGGTCTTGGTCCCTGTGATTCCCTCATTGCTCTCCTGGGCGTGACCAGCATCCCTGGCCCCAGCACAAGAAAAGAGCAGTCTAAATCAAGCTAAGGGCTGCTGGGTCTCCTGTGGCTTTAATGTTGTACACTTGCTGTCCTTGTTACAAGCATCATGTTTGCAGTAATTAGTAAGAAGGAGGGTCATGGGAGACATTTTTTATGCTTTTGTCTTTCTCCCTTTCCTGGCAGGTATTTATTCTATTTTCTTTCTCTTGGAAATCTGGCTGGAGTAAAGCACATATGTTTTATGTGTCAAAAGGCAGTAGTTCCCCAACAGGAAATATGTTCCGTATTAGAGGATTCGTTCCCTCTTGCCAAATGAAACAAGAAAATATTTTCTTCTTGATGTGACCTGAGTTTCCAGCCTCGAGCATGCCAAACTAGTGGGAATTTTTGAATTTGTTCTGAACTACTGGGTTCATGCATAGGCTGGGCATCTTTCAGCCCCCTCCTGGAGAGGTGTCACTGCAGCACTGAGGGATGGGAGAGAGCAGAAAGTAAGGGCTGGCTTAAGGTCTGGTTAAGGCACAGGGTAGAGGTCAGAATTTCATTCCCTGGCTTGGTCCCTTCCTTTGTGTTTTTTGTTGTTTGTTTTTTTTCCCAGGGTTCTCTTTAACATCAGATGCCAAAAGGTATTGATTGGGCTGCTCAAATGCATCTGTGTTCCATGGAAGTTCAACATCTCAGCACTTGTAGGAGTTTATAAGCCTTCATTTCTCTGTGCCTGCATTCTCCACCTGTTAAATGTTTTGTTTTCTGGAGACAGTTACCAGCCAGCCCAGGGTTCGGGAAGGTGGCAGAGGCTCTTGGTGTTTCATCAGCAGCTCAAATGAGAAGGGATGGGATGCTGAGATGCAGCTTGGGCAGTAAAGGGTCTGTGCTCCATAGGGCTCTCCCAAACCCTGGTATGCACCAAGCAGCTTGACGTTAGGTACCTGCCCACTTTGTCTCCTACACATTGAGGTGTCCCAGGACTGCAGCAGCATCTCCCCAGGCTCTGACCTGTACTGGCAGGGATACAGGTGGTGGTGTGTTGCTTTGCACATTCATGGATGCACTATAACTTTGTGTGCTCTCACTTGTCAGTTGTACTAGGATAACTTGGTTATAAATCTGTCGTAGGAGGAAATCTCTTTATTTTCAAGCCAGTAAATGATTTTAGAAATATTTACATACTGCAAATGTAGACTTCTGCCTGTGAAGCCTTAAAGGTTTTGCCAAGTTGGCTCATCTTGGGTAGCAGATGTTTCTGCTTTTCCTCTCACCTCAAGCTGGAGCTGCATTGCTGGCGGCTCCGAGCTGGGACTTGTGCCGGGGTAAGGAAACCCCCTTGCAGAACATTCATCCTCCTCCTCACCTGCTGTCCCAGGGATGGGCCATGGGGCTGTGTGTGTGAGGTGGACCCTTTGCTCCACAGGGCACTGCCACCATGTTTCCCAGAGAGCATCAGGCTGTCCTTGGTGCCACCTTCCACGCTTTCCCAACAGTGGCAGCTCTGGCGCTCACCTTGTACTTTATAAAACAGAGGGTGGATCAGAACAGGCTGCTGGGCACAGGGCAGGTTCCTGCTGAGAGGTTTTTGGGGGTTATCTGTGCCCTTGCCCTCCAGATAAGGAACTGCTGGCAGGTGTCTTGTCAATGTGGAAGGCAGGAGCTGCCACCACACGGTGTGGGTGGGTTCAGGGAGATGCTGCTCCCACAGACTCTGTGATGCAGCACAGGGAAGGCAGGTTCCTGTCTTGTGGTGTCCTAAATAAAGCAACTTTTTACGTGTGCTGCTGGAGTCCAGCATGTGCCATACGAAGGCTGTTGACACAGAAATTGGTTTCAGAGGAGTTGCCTGGCTGTTCCAGCTCTGGAAGCTGCAGTGCAGTGCTGCTACAGAGCTCGACCTGAAAGGCTAAGATGGGAACCCTCTTCATATTCAAAGATCTGGAGCCATTCCTAGAACTTTCTGGGGAGAAAACAGCCTCTTCATGATTTTTAATGCTTGTTTTTGGAACAGTAAGTAAATGTGACCAAGGCGTGTGCTTTTCCATTGTGACCACTACTGCTTGTTGCAGCTGCTCCTCATCAACCCAGCGTGTCTGCTCAGTGAGAGGCAGGTAGCTGGTAGGAAGGCAGGAGAAACGGGTTAGTGTGAATCTGTGTCTCTAATTAATTAATTCATTAGAGGCATGGCAGCTAGTCAGAGCCCTGTCCAGGGTTCTGCAGTGCCCCATTGACTGGCCTTGGGCAGTTGCTCCAAGTCTCTTGGCCTCAGTCTCCCAGGCCATGGGGGAGGATCTGCTGTCCCTGTCATTCCAAGTGCTCTGACCTTAGGGCAGCGTGGAGAGCTGCTGAAGTAGCCTGTTTGTGCTGCACATTTAGCTCCTGCTGGATGCATTTCAGTATGTTTAAAGTCCATAAATGTTTTTAATGGAGGCAACCTAAGCCATCAGACCTGAGATTGCTGCAGAGTGAGTGACCTAGAGCTATTTCTGTTTTGTTGCCTCCAAGATCCTGCTGTTGCTATTGATTTTCTGGGAACGGTATGTCTCAAACAATGTATTGCATCCCCAGGGCCTCAAGGAAATTCTTATTTCTATCTCCAGGAAAATAAAAGTGTGTTAGCTCCAAAATACAAACCACAACGTAGCAGTATTTTTCCAGCAGGAAAATTTTTCTCTCCTGCCAATATGTTTTTTTTTTTCTGGAATGAATAAATGCATTTTTAATAACCCTCCGGGTGTGATTTAGGCTACTGTTCACTCAAGTGACTACCCACGGAGTTGCGTAACCTGTGAGATGAATTATAACTTGGTTTAGTTCATATCAGCCCTTTCTTTGCTGTCCTCTTGATGCCCCTGGCAGAGTGGGTTTAATTTAGCAATTCAATTCCTGCAGAGGGGAGTGCACCTTGATTTGATTTCACCCCAAGTTACAGAGCAAAGGTGTGTGAGGTTCTATGAAACGTGGAAAGATGAGGTGTGGGGTTTATACTTTTTGTTCCCCCTTTGTGAGCTCTTCTGCAGCAGAGGTGCCCATCAGCAACAATTAGTGCCTTTTCGTACTGCTTTGGTGTGTTGAAGGTGTTACAGAGGGTGTCCTCTTCTGCCAACTTCCCAGTATTCTCTCTGAGCCCCTCGTGTTCCCTTGCCCTTCCTGAGATTGCTGGAGACCCACTCAGTGCCTCTGGCTTCCTTGGCATCCCATCAACCTCTCTCCACTGTTGTGCCCTTAGATTTTTGCGGGTGAGCTCTCAGATCCCGCAGCACGGGTAGCTGTGAGCTGTGACACACAGCCTGGGGTGCCCAGTTCTGCCCCTCACCCTGCCTGTGCTCTGCCCCAGTGTCCAGAACCAGGTGGATGAAGTCATCGATGTCATGCAGGAGAACATCACGAAGGTGATCGAGAGAGGCGAGCGGCTGGATGACCTGCAGGATAAATCAGGTGCGATCCCAAATGCAGCTCTGTTGGCCTGCTCCCCACATCTTTTCCTGGGTGCTGGGCCAGGTTACCTGGTTCAGTCAGAAAGCACCTAATGACAGACCTGGGCCTGTATTTTTGTCCTTCCTGGGAGTGATATTTCCCAGCTTTCAGCTGCAGATCTGACTTTGTGCCAATATTCTCCTCTTTCCACCTTCACCTTCTGCTGCTCTGTGCAGATGTGTTAGTTTGGGGCATCTGGGTGCTGTGATCTAGTAGGTCCTTCAAGCAAAGGTAGATTGGTCTGTCTCCCAGCACTGGCCACTGGCTTGCAGAGCAAATTCCTGCCCACTTGTCTGTGTGTGCTCTGGTGAAGGGCATCACACTGGCATCTGCTGGGGCTTTGGTGAATCACAGTGTCCTTTCCCCTAACACCAAATTCATTGTGTAAAGCTCAGTGGAGTTGGGAGGAGTGGGTGCTCTGACTGTGTGTGTGCCACTGAATCACTTCTTTCCTTTCCTTGAATAGACAGTTTATCAGACAATGCAGCAGCTTTTAGCAAAAGAGCCAAGCATCTCCGGAGACAGATGTGGTGGCGAGACTGTAAGGTGAGCAAGAATGGGAACAGGAAGAGGGGGGTTTGTGGAAGGGTGGTTGCCTGCCTGCTCCTGGGAAAGGATGGAGGAGCTCTGCTTTGCAGCTGAAAAGATGCTGGAAGGCAAAGGCCTCCTTTTGGGTTGAAGCAGCCACCCATGGCACCCTGTGTAACGTGCCTGTGTGCTCCTCTTGCAGATGAAGGTGATCATAGGAATGGTGGTGGTTATTCTCCTGCTCGTGATCATTGGTGAGTAGCTCCAGATGGCCCCAGCCGTGTCTGACATTGAAATACTCGTGGCACTCCACGCTGTGCAGTTGTTGTCCCTGGGGCAGAGCACCTGAGCCACTCCCTCAGGCCCCAGCTCTGCCTTAAGCCATCGTAAGTGGTGCCTGTAGACCACTCTGCAAGGCTTAAATGAAGTCCTGCTGACTATGACCTGGGGAAGCCAGCACTGCCCTGCCAGCCTTGTATTGATCCAGGGTTGGCGCTGACTGATGCTGAGGCTGGGGGGAGTAAATGGAAAAGTGTCAGACCAAAGCAATGTCTTCCAAAGGCACCTCCATGTATATCAGCCATCTTGTAATGAGCCTGCTGTCTACAGAGGCTCTTCCCAAAGCTGCTTAACTTCCATCAAGTAGCTGTTTTGGCTTTGCCATTGATCCTTTTCCCTGTCCTCTGCCCTTCCTGGAGCTCCCCAGAGCAGAGATGTCACTGCTTTTCCTACCAAACAGCTCATAATGACCAGAGCATGTTTCTTCCAGGCAGAAGTAATTCATCCCTCTGCCTGCAGAATGATGTGCTCCAGGGATCCAGGCAGCCCAGCATGGCAGTGCAGCCCTTCCATGCCACTGGGTCTGGAGGGTTTCCCTCCCACTGAAGTGGCTGAGGGCAGCTCTGTAACCACTCATGTTCCTTCGGCAAAGCCCTCATGGCCCACTGTCCTTCTGACACACAGCCTGCAGCAGGAGAGGCAGAGCTGGCAGCAGGATGGAGAGAGAGACTGATGGAAAATCCCATCTGGTTTAATTTTGGGAAGCTGGAAGGAGATGAAGGTGGCAGGATATGTTGTCTGGTGTGTGTGCAGGCAGCAGATTGCTTTAGCTTGAGGTTGGGAACACACTGCTCGCAGCTTGGTGTTTGTGGCTGCAGGAACAGGGGTGTTGCACATGAAGGTGTGTGGTGAGAGCTTGTTCCTTTGTGTTTTCCAGTACCCATAGTCCTGAAGTACCGTTCCTGACGGGGCAGCTGGAGGCTTCGCTGGAGCAGCCTCTGGGATATCCAAACTGCTGTGTAATTTAAGTGAGATATCTGTATATAGCTTTGAAGTTGTTTTTCTCCTGGGAGCGAGGAGAAGGAGGAGGTGGCAAGCGGTCAGTTCTAAGGGAGCGTTTTAGGAGCTGCCAAACAACCCTTTTCCAGTCGAGTACCTGTTCCTGCTGTCAGACTTTTTTTTTTATAACAGAAGATTCAGATCCCAAATCACCTATTTTGTGGAATTCTGGGTCTCTGGTTTGGAGCTGGTTACTTGCCACTACAATATATCTGTATATATGGTTGAGTTGTAATATTAATAATAATAATAATATGGTTTGAGCAGCTCCCTGCTGTGAAAGGCAGAGGGGACTCTCTTCTTTAATCAGAGAAAAGGAGGGGATAAATATCTGAAGAGAAACATACCAGTATATTATAGGGAACTGACCCTTTCGTGGAGAACTGCAAGGGTGTTGTTTCTCTCTTGTTCAAAAAAAGGAGGAAAAAAAAGAAGTTCTGTTTTACACTCCAGAAGACTTTCTGGTCCTGCCATGGGAATGCACAAGCTCAGTGTTTTCAGTATTGCTGCTTACAGCTGTGACTAAAGACATTCCAGTAAACCTATTTTTGACTGTACATGTGGAGTTTCTGCATGTCTCCATAAAGTTTCAGAGGACATTCAGGGCTCTCCATGGCTCAGAGTTCCTGGGAATTGGCCATTTCTGTGTTTTCTTAACCAAAAGCAAGAAGTGTGTGTAAAGCCCAGCAATTAGCACAACTATACAGACACAGCAGGAGAAGAGCAACTCTCGAAAGCAGTCCACAGTGACTGAGCCCACTTTGTATCCAGAGCCCTTCCCTCAGAGTTGTGGTTGTGGTCCCCGTGCCAGCCCACTTTGTTTCTTGTGATCCAGTGGGGTGGGGGTTGTTCTCAGACACGTGTAGGGATCCTGGGGCTGGTATAAACAGGAGCTGGATTCCTCCATCCCTGGGTGGGACTGTGGTGGTTTGGCTGTCTCCAGCCGTGGTCTCAGGTGTCGGTGGCATTTCTGTCAGCCCTTTATTTTTGTGAGTTCTTTCCAGCCCTGAGCCTGTGACTTTAGCTGAGCCAAGATGAAGCTCTCCTGGTTCTCTCTGCTCTTTTCAGATGAAAGAAGAGTTGTCCTGTTTAGCATGTGTTTGAGATAATACTGGAGAGGGAAAATGGTGCCCCAGAGAATTCCCAGTGCCGTGTCCCAGCTTCCTCTTCTGAACCTGCCCCCAGGACCTTGTACAGTTTCCACTTGAGTGGTGGTGCTGCCCCATGCAGGGAAGGGGATTAACAGTGAGCACAGCAGGTTGGAGGCTTGGATGTGATTACAAACTCTGCTTGCCCAGCTGGAATATAAATAGGACTTTTCCCCCCTGTGAGCCCTGATCTCCCCAGGTGGGAACCAGCAAGCCAAGCTGGATTTTTCCTCTGAATGTATAGGCTGCTTTTAAGATGATGCACCCAGTGGAAGGGACAGAAATCACCCTGGCTGTGCTTTTGGCTGCTCTGACTGCAAGGGATCAAGAAAGTGGATGGAGAGGAACTGTGCCTGTCTCCAGGGGGGCTGCAGATTTCACTGAGCTGTTGAGTACCATGTCCTGCCAACTGGGAAATGAGTTAATTTACTTCTGCTGCTGGAGAGTCCTGCCAGTGCCTCTGCCTTTCTCTCCCAGCCCCACCTTGCTGCTGCTGCTGCCACCCACAGCAGCACCTTGGTGCCGCAGGACTGTGGGAGGACTAGAGATCCCAGGGCACCAGGTCTGAGCAAGAGAAGGGGTTTTGAAGTTGCTTGCTGGAGGTAAAGCCTGGCTTTAATGCTGGGCTAAGGGCCTTGCAAAGTGGGTGCTGATGGGGTGAAGTCTGCACCAAGCCCACTCCAGGCAGCAAAGTGCAGGCAGCAGGTTCTTGTGCTGGGAAAGATGGAATTCCTCACCTCTGCTGGAGAGATTTTACAGCATTCCCAGGAGACTGGAGTGCAAACGGTTGTACCTGAAGTGCAGGGCAGGGAAAGCTGCCACAACCAAAGCCATCACTGCACCTCCTTGAGTTGCCAGAACTGGGTGTGGGTCAGTTTTAGATTCGAGCCACTCAGTGCTGGGGTTGTCCTGAGCACAGACCTTCCCAAGGGACTGGCTCTGCCTGGGAGAAGCACCACCAGCAGCAAACCAACAGTCCTGGTCAGAAGCTTCACAGTAATAGAACTTATTAAGCAACTTAAGAGTTTTGTTTTGGTTTTTTTTTTCCCTCAAGGCTGGAAAGACCATTAGAAATGTCTGGTTTTGGAGTGGTACAGAGCAGTCCTCGTTGTTTTCCTTTGATACTGTGGTCTTTATCTTGCAGCCTGTCCTGTTCCATGCTGGACTGGTGGCAGAGAGAACTGCAGTGAGCAGAAAGGGTTGTTGTTTCCAGCAGTGTCTGCGTACTTGGGGGTTGGTTTTCACTTGGGAGACGTTATGAAGGAGATTCCAAAACAAAAACAACTCCTCCTTCACCCCAGCATCGTGTCTGGTTTATCCATTCCCTCACAGTGCAGAAGACAGACTGTCAGCTGCTGTTTTCCACATGATTGCTTTTGTACGGGGAATGGCATCCTCTGGCTGTAGCTGTGCATTCCTTCTCCCAGGCTTGCAGGTGTGACCTGTGGGGTGACCCCCGTGGTGCCCACGCCTGAGGGCAGGGGGGCTGCAGGGATGTGGGATAGGTGGGAAGAGACAGTCCTGTCCGTGGCAGCTGGGCAGCCCAGGGGGAGACAAGTCCCTGCTGGGGAGTCCCCTGGCAAAGCAGGGGCTTCTGGGGGGGCTGGCGGTGAGGAGGGGCCTGGGTACCACGGTGGGAGAGCTCCCAGGACCTGGTGCTGCTTCACAGGGCGCTGCTCCCCACCAGCTCTGGGCTGCACTGACCCTTCTCCAGGGCTCCACAGGGACACCTCTCGACTCCCGAGCGCAGGAGGCTCTGCCACAGCCGCCAGCTGGTCCTGCAGGGCAGGGAAAGCTGACACCGCCAAAGCCATCACTGCGCTGCCGTGAGGTGCCACTTTGGCGTGGTGGTTTTGGGTTCGAGTCACCCAGTGCTGGGGCTGCCCTGAGCACAGACTCTCCCAAGGGACCCGCTCTGGCTGCGAGGGGCACCACCAGCGATGGGCCTTCATCGCTCCGACACAGGGAACCAGATGCAAGAGGGCGCGGAGGCCCCACAGAGGCCGGGGGGCGAACGGCGGCAGAGCTGGGAGCGCGATCCGCTGCCCGATTCCACCGTGCGGGTCCGCTCCGGGGAAAGCAGGCGCAGGGATCCTCCGGTGGGGGCCGCAAACAGACAGGGCCGCAAACAAACAGACAAACGGGGTCCGTGAGGGAGTGGTTGCCATGGCGACCCGGCCCCTCCGCCCCGTCCGCGCGGCTCTCGCGAGAACCTCCGCTGAAGCCCCGCGCGCGCCCCCGGCGGGCCGGCAGTTCCCGCCTCCCATGGGTGGGCATGTTTCCCATTAGCTGAGGGGTGAGGGGCGGGCACGTTTCCCATTGGCTGAGCGCTGAGGGGAGCGGGGCGGGCGCTTTTCCCATTGGCTGAGCCCTGAGGGGAGCGGGGCGGGCGCGTTTCTCATTGGCTGAGAGCCGAGGGGAGCGGGGCGGGCGCGTTTCCCATTGGCTGAGCCCTGAGGGGCGCGGCCCCGCGGCGGGCGCTGATTGGCTGAGGTGCGGCTGAGTGCAGCATGGCGGCGCCGGCGCGGCGGAGCGTCGTGTTCGTGACCGGCAACGCCAAGAAGCTGGAGGAGGTGCGGGCCGGCCGGGCCGGGCCGGGTGGGTGGGTGCGTGGGCGGCTCTGCCCCCCTCCTCACTCTGCAGTCCCTCCGCAGGTCACGCAGATCCTCGGGGACTCCTCTCCCTACACGCTGGTGGCGAAGAAGATCGACCGTGAGTTGCTGCCGGGGCCGGGGGGGACGCGGCGCTCCGCCGGGGCAAGGCCGCCCCCTCAGCGCCCGGCCCTGTGTCCGCAGTGCCCGAGTACCAGGGGGAGCCGGACGAGATCTCCGTGCAGAAGTGCCGTGAAGCCGCCCGGCAGGTCGCTCGCTCGCCTTTGCCATAGGGACACCGGGATATCCAGACCGGCCCCCAGGGAGAACAGGGACACATCCAGCCCGGCCGGGCCCCGCTGCCCTCCCGTCACCCTGCGTTGTGCCGGGTGGTAGTGGAGTCTCACTGGTGACGCGGTGGCTCCTGCAGCCTTCTGTGTCCCTGGAGCAGCAGGAGGACGTGGCAGCTCCTTCAGTAGAGCCCCGTAGCTGTGGGACACAGAGTTTGCTGCCAGCTGGAGCCTCCAGAGCTGTCTCTGGGATGAGTGTCCCAAAAGAACCCAGGGAGGGCTGGGACTCGAGAGAAATGCAGGCTTGCCTCCAGGCCAAAGGCTTTCCCTTTCCTTGTCCACATCCCCCAGGAGAGCAGGGGGTGTTCAGTTCAGCTCAGCTTGTTTTGCTCCGTGTGAAACCTTCCCTACTGTTCTTCAGCCACTCTGGCCTGCCTGGGCGACCTTGGGTTTGACTGTGTCTGGTGTGGGTTGCTTTTGAGGTCAAGTGGAAATGTGGGGATAGGACAGAGCAAGGAAATGGGTTTGGCAGCAATGACTTTCCTTTAGGGCTGATGTTTCCTTCTTTTGGGCTTTCCTCCAGGTTCAGGGACCTGTCATAGTAGAGGACACCTGCTTGTGCTTCAATGCCCTGGGGGGCCTTCCAGGACCCTACATGTAAGTAGGAGGGAAGTTGTTTCCCCTTTCATGTGCCAGAGTCAGGAGCACAGGCTGGCACGGTGGGCTCAGTGGGGGATTCTCCATGTGCCAGGAGCGGGAGGGTCAGGGAGGTGGTTACTGCTCTGTGTCCTGATCTTCATCCTGCACCTTGGGGACTGGACTTAAGCCCTGCTGTAAGTCATGAAGCAGGATGAGACAGACAGACCTGGATTGTTGGCTCTGGCTCCCCATCTACAGTGCCTGCACTGGCAGCCAGCTTGGGAACCTGTCCACACAGTGGGCTCTGCGTGGTGAAGCCACTAGGCCTTTCAGCACGATTCTGAGATGACTGTCCTGTAGGTTCTCATTGCTCTAATCCATCAGATAACAAAATTATTACATTTCAGTGTAACTCCTCTAATAAAATAGTGCCTTAGCTCCTGAAATGAACTTTTAGTGTGATTAATTCTTCCAGACTCTCTCTGCTGTGCTAAGCAGACATGAAAGCTTTAGAGTACAATCATACAATATCCTGAGCTGGAAGGGACCTACAAGGGTTTTTGAGTCCAACTCCTGGCCCTGCAAAGGGCAGCTCTAGAAATCCCGCCATGTGTGAGAGAGCCTTGTTCAAACACTTCTTGAACTCTGGCAGGCTTGAGGCTGTGACCAAGTCAGCACTACAGCTGGGCATAAAATGTGAACAGTTTGTATTGAGAAATGTGTTTTGGCATGTCAGTGCTCAGGAGTGAGAACTGGGTGATTTACATGGACCCCAGAACTGCTTTAAGTTAAATATCCCACTGCTATTCTCAGTGCGTCCTGTTCACTTTAATTGCTAAGTCTGTCCGTACTGGTAAATAGTCCTGAGGTGATCTGACAGAACACTGAAGAAGGATTCAAAGGGCCATGAAAATGTAGGCAACAGTCTCAAGGATACCTGTATTTCTGAGAGATAGTAGCAAAAATTAATCTTTCCACTCTCCTTCCTCTTCAGAAAATGGTTCCTGGAGAAACTCAAGCCAGAAGGTACTGCCCTTGTGTTCCTGCTCTGCATGTAACTGGCTCCTTTCCCCCTGAAGTGGATCCCTGTCCATGTTGAGTTCTCCCAATCCTGCCTGCCCCACACTGCCTGTTTCATAGCTGGTTGCCTTTCCTGCCTTCCAGCTCTGTCTCTTCACATCCTCTCCTCAAGCCTGTTCTCTGCCCTCCTTCCTGGGATGTTGTTTTGCCCAGTACCTTCATCCCTGGATTCCTAAACCCGTGCAGGCTGGTGGCAGGGCTTGTGGGAACTTCTTGTTTGTCATCAGTGTGACCCGACAGACCTGCTGCTCCCTTTGCCTTCCGTGCAAACCCCTCTCCACTAATGCTCACCTGGTGTGCAGTGACTGCCTTGATCCCACAGTTCAGAAAGTGACTGCAAATCCGGCGCTGATCTCATTAACACGAGCATTAATCACTCTTAATTCTGTGTGGTTTTAGCCCTCGCTGGTGCTGCACGTTCATTTCCTTCCTCTCCCAAATTCGTAGCTGTGCGATCCGAGGCTCTGCCTTCAGTGATAGGAGGGGTCTCGCCGAGAGCATCGTCGTGCTTGAGCTCTGTCACCTCCTGCGGTTCTTCCCCTCCGCGGGGGCTGGGAATGCTGTGCCGAGCGGGATGCTCCCTCGATCCGTCCCTAGGGGGTGTGCTGCGCTCCGAGGGAGCAGCAGTGACGCCGGCATCCTTTGTGTCTCTCTCAGGGCTGTACAAGCTGCTGGCTGGGTTTGAAGACAAGTCTGCCTACGCACTCTGCACCTTCGCCTTCAGCAGTGGGAACCCCGAGGAGCCCGTGAGGCTGTTCAAAGGCCAGACCCATGTAGGTGGTGTGCCTGGGGAAGGGAATGTGCTGAGAGAGGAGGGCTGTGGTGTGATGTGTGACAGCCCTGGCTCTGCTGAGGACATGTTTAGTGGCCGCTGGGTCGGGCTTTCTCAGTGTTGGGAACAGGTTGAGGGAGAGTGCAGCTGGTGGATGCTGGTGCTACAGCCCTTTTCCCAGGGTTGCATGCTGAACTCTGCACATTACCTTAGTCTCTTCAGCCCTTCATCTCCCTCTGACAGGGCTGTATTCAAGTGCAGTTGTTAGCTCTGTTAATTAGAGGGGTAAAGGCCCTGCCAGCATAGGGCAGTGTGAGTTTGGGGCTGCTGATTTGGTCACACCCTGGGGCAGTGCTGGGAAGGGGCACAGCACTGTGCAGAGCCTGTGGGGGCTGTGCCTGCATGCAGCTCCTCAGCCTGTGTGTCAAATGTGACTGCAGGCAATTGCTGCAAAATCACAGCTTTAAGGGGTCTTTTTGCTTTCTCATGGCAGGGACTGATTGTGGAGCCCAGAGGCCCTCGGGATTTTGGCTGGGATCCCTGCTTTCAGCCAGATGGCTACAGCCAGACGTAAGTGGTGTTCAGCCTACAGCTCTTCATGTAAGGCAAGCCAGGGTCGAGGGTGTCAAGAGGAACTTGCTTACAAGGGCATCAGGGAGAAACACCCTCCTGGATCTAAACGTGGTGGGTTACAGGGAACCCCTGGATTGGGATGGGGATTGTTGGCTGTGCCAGTGTGTCACTACAGGCGCCCTGCTGAGCCAAGCAGGGAGGCAGCAAACAGAGGGGAGCTCTCCGTGGCTGGGGGGACACACGTGCTGTGGTGTCTCTGCTGCTGAGACTTGTGTTTTCTCTGCCCTGCAGCTACGCCGAGCTGCCCAAGGCGGTGAAGAACTCCATCTCCCACCGATACAGAGCGCTGAGCGAGCTCTCTGCCTTCTTCCTTCAGAGCAACTCGACAGAGCCCCACTCTGATCCCAGCTAGTGCTGAGGGCACCCCGTGTGCACAGTCACAGAAGGTCTGGGGCTGGGAGGGCCCTCTGGACATCATCCATCCATCCATCCAACGGCCCCTGCCCACGCAGGTGTTGTCCCTGTCACACCCGGCCCCGGCAGAGCTTTGTTCTCTGCGGGCTGCCATTAAAGCCGCTCCTTGGGAACCCACTGGCGCTTTTTCCCCGCCCTGTCTTTGGCTCTTCAAGCTGCGCGTTTGTGCCTCGGGGGCGGCGCCGGCGCGGGCAGTCCCTGCCGCCCTTCCTGGCGGGACACCTGGAGCGGGGTGTCGCCTCCCGGGGCCGCCCGTACGCCCCAGGGAACCGGGACCGGGATGGGAACCGGGATCGGGATCTGGATGGGAATCGGGATTGGAACCGGGATGGGGACCGGGATCGGGGCCGGGGCCGCGCGCTCCCGCTGGCCAATGGGAAGCGGCCGGCGGAGAGGCAGCCAATGGGCGGTGGGTCCGCCGCCGCACGCGCGCCGCGCACCCGGAAGCGGTCAGCGCGAGGCACGTGGGTCCGCCGCGGGAGCGGGATCGGGATCGGGATTGGGACCGAGCCCGCCCGCCCGCCCGGCCATGGAGCTGCTGCCCCGCAGCCCCGCGGAGTTCGGCTCCGCGCGGTACTGGGACCGCTTCTTCCGGCAGCGCGGGCAGCGCCCCTTCGAGTGGTACGGCGCCTTCCCGGAGCTCTGCCCCGTCCTGCACAAGTACGTGCGGCCCCGCGACAAGGTGAGCCCCGTGGGTACCCGGCGCCGTGTTCCCGGGCCCAGCGTCGGTGGGGCTCCTCCTGGAGTTGTTTGGCCTGCAGAAGAGGACGCTCAGGGGTCACCTTATCACGCTACAACTGCCCGAAAGGAGGTTGTAGCCAGGGGCGGGTCGACCTCTTCCCCCGGGCAACCAGCGACGGCACCAGAGGACACAGCCTTAAACTGTGCCAGGGCACGTTTAGGTTGGACATTAGAAAGAATTTCTACACACAAACAGTGCCTAGACATCGGGGTGGGCTGCCCAGGGAGGTGGTGAAGTCACCGTCCCTGTTAGGTGTTAGAGGAGAGGCTGGACGTGGTACTTAAGTGCCAGGGTCTAGCAGATGTGGTGGTGTTGGGTCACAGGTTGGACACGATGATCTCAGAGGTCTTTTCCAACTTTAATGACTCTGTGTGATTCTGTGTGTGATTTCTGCACTGCTGTGTCCCCCCACAAACTCCTGTTGTGTATTGACACAGACGATGTGAAGCCCCCAGTGTGACATAGCAAGAGGCCACAAGAGACCCCTGGATTGCCCTAGTTTGGGGAGCTCTGGGGGTTCAAACACCCAGATCGTTCCCAAAGGAGATACAGCAGATCCATTGTTTCTGTGCCCATGTGACTTTTCTATATGGAAGTGTCGTCTTAGGGCCTGGAGTGTGGGTTTGCAGGTGCTGTGGGTGTGGGTTTCACAGAGGGCTCATAGCCACGGCTGGTATTTGTTCATGAAGTGCTTTGGGGTGCGTTTCCAGGGGGTTCTCACCATCCTGCTGCTCTTGTGCTGTGCCCCAGGTTCTCGTGGTGGGCTGTGGGAACTCGGAGCTGAGCGAACAGATGTACGATGTAGGAATGTGCGAGGACATTGTGAACATCGACATCAGCGACGCCGTGATCCGCCAGATGCAGGAGCGGAGCGGGAGCAAGAGGCCCAAGATGAGCTACCTGCTCATGGACATGCTTCAGATGGACTTCCCTGATGCCCACTTCCAGGTGGTCCTGGACAAAGGCACGCTGGATGCCCTTCTCACCAACGAAGAGGAGGCCACTCTGGCCAAGGTGGACCAGATGTTTGCCGAGATCAGCCGGGTGCTGCAGGTGGGAGGGCGCTACCTCTGCGTCTCCTTGGCTCAGGCCCATGTGCTGAGGAAAGCAGTGGAATACTTCTCCCAGGAAGGCTGGGTCGTGCGTATCCATCAGGTGGCCGGCAGTGGGGACAAGCAGCAGTTTGTCCTACCAGTTTTTGTCTATGTCATGACAAAGTTCAGGAAGATCCCTGGCTCGGCACCACAGATCCTGGAGATCTGCCCCGAGGAGCAGGACAAGCCGATGCGGGTGGAGAGTGTGGAGCGGCTGGTGGCAGCCGTGAAGGACAGGCAGCATTATGCCCTGCTCTGCAGCCAGCTGGGCAAAACACCCTGCAGGGAACAGGTGTCCCTGGATCTGTGTGACAGGGAGAGTGGAAAGCCTCGCTACACGCTGAATGTGGTTGACAGCCCCTCAGTGAAACCCTCCCGGGACAATCGCTTTGCCATCTTCATCAGTGAGTACAGCCTGTCCTGCCTGCAGTGAGAGGGTGCTCTGGCCAGGAGCTGCAAAATGGCCAGTAGTCCTGGTCCTGCTGAAATTGGGGCTGGAGGGGGAAATAAGCCACCTGTACAGGGTTTAATTGATGTTTTAGTCCTGGCTTTGTGGTGGGACATGGGTTTGCCTGGTGGTGCAAGCAGAGATCTGGCACGAAGCTTGCTGGCTGCGTCTCGCAGCAGGGAGATGCTGCCTGCCCTCCCTCCAAGGGGGATGATTCCTGCCTTAATGCTGGTGACAGCTGCCGTGGCATGTTGCTCATGCAGGCATAAAGCCTGAGTGCAGCAATGCAGCTGGGAAGGCATCGCTGGTCTGTGTGGGTGTCCCAACTTGTAGGGCTCGGCTGCTGGGGCTGCACTTGGCTCTTGTGCGTGCACCTCACAGAGATGAGTCGTGCTCTGCCAGCAGCACTGTTCCTTCCAGGCATGCCTGCAAAGCTGGGGTTTAACCTGGAGACAGGTCATGAGTCTGTTGGACACCCCCCTGCTTATGAGATGTGGCTTTTCCAGGCTCATTCGTGAACCTGCTCAAAACATGAAGGGAAGGTCCTGGCTCTCTTGGTGGTTGCAGTGCATGGCTCTAGTCACGCAGTGGTACCTTCTGGTGATGTCTTTGCCATTCCCTGTGGCTCCTCCTTGGTGGCCGGGGTGGTTGCCCAGGCTGATGGCAGCCCCTTCTGCAGTTCCACAGGGCAGAGAAACCGAGTGGCTCTTTGGCACGGAGGAGGGGCGGAGGCAGCTGGCCAGCAGTGCAGGCTTTGGGCGCCTGGTCACCGTGGCCCTGCACAGGGAGCAGCACTACGAGGGCATGGCTGGCATCCAGGCGGAGCTCTCGGGGAAGGTGATGGAGCTGGCCCCGCCGGGCCTCCCTGCCCGGCAGCAGGTGAGCCCCCACTGCCCGGCCCTCCACGCTGGCTTCCCAATACTGGGGCCAGGCTGGCTCTCTGCAACATAGGAGTTGGCTACCTTGTTGGGCAGGAGACTAGCCTCAGGTGCAGCTCCTCTCTGTTTTCCTTCCAGCTTTTGTTTGGAGGCAGGATTTTTAGGTGCTTGTGTTGCAGGATTCAGTGTGAAATCCTGCCCCTCAAAAACCCAGCATCCCAAGAAAACCAGACATCCCAAAACCCTGAGGGCATGCAGCCTCTTCTTAATCCTGGCTTTAACTTCTCCTGTTTCTTCTGTCTCCTCCTTCCTGCCCCAACTCCCCAGACCTGAGCTCTTGCAAGAAATCCTGAGGTGTTTGCTCCCTGTACCCAAACACAAGTATTAGAGTGAAGCCAGTGCAGGCCTCCAGCTCTCCTGGGACTCCCACTGCTCCTGCACTTTGCTTCATCCTGTCTCTGTGGCCATAGCCAGGACAGTGGGAATGCCAGGCTCTGTTCCTGTAGTCTTCCCTTCCTCACACCAGTCCCTGTGCCCCCTGCAGGTGCCCTTCCTGTCAGTGGGAGGGGACATCGGGGTGCGGGCGGTGCAGCACCGCGACACCAGCCCCCTGAGCGGGGACTACGTGGTGGAGGACGTGAAGGGAGATGGCACCTCCTATTTCCGCCGCCTCATCTTCCTCCGCAACAGGAACGTGGTGCAGTCGGAGGCTCGGCTGCTGGCCCCCACACCTCTCCCAGGTACGTGGGGCAGCCAGGAAGGAGCAGGGGCCAAGGCTGAGTTTTTGTGGTGGCAGAGAATGAGATTGAGGGAGAAGGTAAAAGTCCCACTGGGAGTGTTTTTGCACTGTGAGTGGGGCACGGCTGCGGGTGGCTGGTCCCCAGAAAGCACCCCTCTCTCCCACCTTGCCTTACCAGCTGATGTCGTCTGTCACTCAGGCCAGAAGAAACGGAGGAAAGACAAGAAAAAACCCAGCCCTGCTGAGCCACCTGCAGCCATCGACAAGAGCTACCTGTGCTGTGAGCACCACAAGGCCATGGTCGCGGGACTCTGCCTGCTGGGGGGCCCCGACCCCCTCCCAGGTGACGAGGCTGGCAGTGGGAGGCTGTGCTGGGGGAAGGTGTGCCTGTGCCCCATGCTCCAGCTTCTTGGGGAAAGGCTTTTCTGGCCCAGGAGCCCCCCAAACCCCTCCCAGAGTGGTTTGGGGGTGGTGGGTGGGATGAGCAATGGGAGCATTGCATCCTGGTGGCTCACTGGGTGTTCTCTGTTGGCAGGAGCCTCGCTGGCAGTGCTGGTGGTGGGGCTCGGTGGGGGCAGCCTGCCCCTCTTCGTCCATGACTACTTCTCACAGGCCCACGTGGCCGTGGTGGAGATCGACCCCTCCATGCTGGAGGTGGCCACGCGCTGGTTTGGCTTCTCCCAGGGAGACAGGATGCAAGTGCACATCTCCGATGGCCTGGACTACGTGGCCAAGCTGGCGGCTGAAGGTACCTCCTTGGGGAGCATTCTGGGTACCCCAGCAAGTCCAGTGGGTGACATGCTGGGGACTGGAGCCATGGGCTGTTTTCACCCCTTGCTTCCCATCCCTTCCCATCTCCTGCCATGTGTCACAGTCTCCAGCCTCACCAGGTCTCTGCAGCTCATAGCCTGTCCTTGCCAGTTGTGCAGGGGAGCTTAGATTTGCTGCCTCCCTCAGCACCAAGGGCTGCTGCTCTGGGTTTCATTTGGAAAGAGAAACCCCAGGAGAGAGGAGAGACCCATAACATGGCCGAGGGGATGTCTTGAACATCTCATTTGTTTTCTCCCCATATGCAGTTCATCTCTGTCCCGTGGGATAACAACTCTCTATGCTTCCTCCTGCAGCCCCAGCCCAGTATGATGCCATCATGTTTGATGTGGACAGCAAAGACCTCACCGTGGGCATGAGCTGCCCACCCCCAGCCTTTGTGGAAAAGCCCTTTCTGCAGAAAGTTAAAACCATCCTCAAGCCAGAAGGTAGGGGGAAGATCTGGCTGTGTCCCCATAGCCAGTCTGGCCAGTTCTGTGTGGAGTTGGGCCTATGCCACCATTTCTCATCCTGGAGAACAGTGGCCACAGGCAGGATTGCCATGTGGCATCTGCTTCTCCTGGTGGGTCCTGGATCCGAGTGTTTCAGCGGGTGTTGTGCCAGCAGGGTGGAGCAGGTGACCTTCAGCACTGCTGGGCCAGGCAGCCTGAGACGTCCTGGGAGGCCAGGAAGGGTTGCTGGAAGCAGAGGGTGTAGGTGGTACCTGAGAACAGATCGTGGCCACCCACGACCCATGTGGCAACAGGGACATGGAGCTGGGCCAGGGGCACCAAGGGGTGCTGGTACTCCTCGTGCTGCCATGAGGGAGGAATTCGCACCAGTGTGACACTGATTCAGCTGTTCCTGCGGGGAGCAGAGCAGTGCACACAGGCTGAGCCCCCACCCCTCTCCCCCTGCTGCAGGAGTCTTCGTGCTCAACCTGGTGTGCCGTGATGCCCGGCTGAAGGAGTCTGTCCTGGCCACCCTCAGGGATGTCTTCCCGCTGCTCTACACGCGCCGCATTGAAGGGGAGGTCAATGAGATCCTGTTCTGCCAGCCCAGCACCGCGGGCCGGCGGGACCCCACAGAGCTGGGGGCACGTGCCCGAGCTCTGGAGCAGGCCCTGAGGGAGCCAGGGCGCCCCTGGGACAGCTCATACGTGCTGGCAGACATGCTGCAGGCTGTCAAGATCCTCTGAGAGGGGCTCTGCGAGGCGGGCTGAGATGCTGCTCAAAAACATGCTCCTCGTGTGAGTGCCTTGGCCCCACAGCAGAGGGGTGCTCGTGGCTGGGACTGCCACCCTTGGGGGGCCTGTGCTGGCCTGGGTCTACTTGAGGCATAGGAAGGTGCTTCCTGCAGCCTGGCTCCCCAGGAAGAGGTCCAGGACTGTGGAGGGCTGTGCAGCCCAAGGGGCAGCGTTGAGCTGGTGAGGGGAGGAAGGTGCTCTGGGACTGGCAGGACTGTGGGTTTGGGTCTGTTCCCGTTGCTTTCCCACTGTGGGAGAAACATCCCTCTGACCATGTCTTTCCCCTGCAGCACAGCTCCTTCCCTCTGATGCTGCCTCTCCCTGCATCTCCAGCATCCCTGGTGTCTCTGCAGAGCCCCAGCCCTGTCCCAGGCCTAGTTGTGAATGTGTGTGGGTGGGCTGTGAGAATAAAGTGCTCAGGGTGCTTTGAGGCCTGCAGTACTTTGTTAGGGCTTATTTCTGAAGCACCCACACCCCTGGAAAAGGTACAGTCACCTCTGCACCGCAAGGACATGTCCTGGGGGCAGGCAGCTGCCCCTGAACACCACTGCCCCCTCATCACTCACCCTCCCCAAAATGGACTCCGCTATGTTTTCACTCGTGCATCTCTCCAGGTATCAGCACTGAACTGAGACCTGTAACCCCCTGGGCCCCCAACCCTTCTCCCCCCTGGGTCAGCAGAGACCCAGCCCGGGCTTGGGCCCCTGGCAACACCAACCCGCTCACCCAGCTGGTGCAGGTCAGCCTTCCTGCAGGATGAAAAGGCATCAGGAAAATACCCATTGGGGTGTTTCCACAGCACCCCAATCCTGCCCAGATGGCTCATTTTGTCTCTCCTGAGGATTTCAGGGCCTGGTCCCTCCTGAGAAGTTTAGCTGAAGACCTGACCTGTGTGTCCTGGCTGGTTACAGAGCAGGTAAGCTGCTGCTGCTCATACATTCATCAGAAGCCTTTTTTGAGGGGCTTGTTTTTCTGCCCTGCAACAGCTGGTACCAAAATGAGTCTAAGACATGGTACGATGGACCAGCTTGCAGACAGGAAGGTGACAACATGCTCAGGCACTACAATGGTCTGCCACTGATCCTGCACCTTCACTCCATGCTCCCCTCTGCTGCTGGCAGCCTGAGCAAGGACATCTTTCTGGCAGCTGCTTCCCAAAGCAAACCCTGCACAGCCCAGGGAGGTAACAACACACCAGAAGTAGCTCTGGGAGGGATCTCAGCCCTTGGCATGGAGGCAGTAGCAGCACTGCCTTGGAATAGCTGCTGGAGCCACCTCCCAGCTTTGGAGCCCACACACCCTGTCCCACAGGGACGTGGGGTGATGATGTGCTCCTCATCAGCCTCCTCTTCCAGCTCTCCTCCCTCTGGGACATCCTCCTTCACCTAGCAAAGCGAGAGGGTGTAGGAGCCTGAGAGTTTGCAGTTCCCCAGCTCTGTGGGGCCATGGAAAGGACACCTCTAGGGCTCACTGGTGGGGATTGTGGCCACTGTGCCAGTGCAGGTTGTTAGTGCCCAGAGGGTGCTATGGCAGCTGTGCCAACAGCAAGCATGTCCCTCTGATCAGCGACTGTGCCTGCATTTTCATTTGCCAGCAGGTCCTGCTTTGGGAACTGCTCTGTTCAGATCCCTTCTCCCGTGCTCCCTGCCTTATTCCCCTTCACACAGAAGGACAAATTGCTGCCCTACTTTGTCCCTGGGCTGGCTGCTTCTACGCAGAGGGAGCAGATGCTTTATTTAATAAGTGCTTTTGATGGTTCCCAGGCACAGGATAAGAGGGCTGGCCTGCTCCCTGCCTCAGATAAATGCTGCCACCATGGGTAGGTGCCCTCTGTTCACTGCTCACCACCCAGTCACTCCTCTAATGTGTTCTCCTCCTCCTGTGGTATGTTTGGGGCAGCACATGGTCAAAGGGAGAGACAAGGCTGGAGCTGGAGCTGGGTGGAAGTCTGCCTGCCCCTATGCAGTTAGTTTCTAAAGCTTCTCTGTGATGAGCACTTTTTTGAAAGATACCTATTATCCACCCAGCTTAGCGATGGTAAATTTCTCAACTGGATCAGCAGTGCTGCATTTACTCTATTTTTAACTTGGTTTGCTATTCTAAACATCATTCCAACGACATAGGTTTGTGCGTGTGCCCTTTATTTTACCAAAACCACCTCCTTTCTTCCCCAGGAGCTCATACAAAGGGTGCCTTCATCCCTCCCTTGTCCAGTCCTGCCTTTCTGTTGTGCTTCCCAAATGCTGCATAACGCCACATCCTGGTGGAAAAACAAAAGCCATCTATTAGAAACAATGTAAGGATGCAATCTCAGTTCATCGCAGCTGTCCTTGCAGCTACTGACAGCCTGACAAGTTTGGTCTGGAAATAAATTTAATTGGAAAATGGGCAAAATTCATGAGTGCTGCAAATACCCCAAATCATCCCCTGCAGGTAAAATGCTCTGAGGCTGGAAAACTGGCACATAGTAAATATTTCTCTTCGGGCAGCCAAAACATGTGGCTAATGTATATGTTTGGCAACTGTGTGTTCTGTTGAGTGTTTTGGCAATATACGCATGTTTACATCCCTTACTCCTCACTTCCTTCCTCTGCAGCGTAGGCACGCTGTAAGTGGTGGGATAGAAACAAGCTCTGCTGTCACTTAGCAACCTCCACTGGTGCTGGGATGTTGACTTTTTCCTTTCTGTATTTTCCAGCATAAAAGAGAGTGGTGTATAACTCATGGCATGGCTCAGGTGTGAGGCTGTAGCCAGCTGGGGATGATTTGGTCTGGTCCAGTCCCAATCCTCAGAGCATCTCATCCGTGTCCTGCTGCCACTCCAATGAACAGGACACTGGGAGTTGGTGAGTCAGCCCTGGGATTCCTGATCCTGGGTGGAGGGATGCAGCCATCCATACCCAGCCGTGGAGGGTCTGTGGCCCCAGGGTGACTGTGGGCAGGCAGCTGGCAGGACAGTGACATTGTGTGGCAGGCAGTGGAGGGGTGTCACATACACACCCTCGGTGGTACAACCTCCTCAGGTGTCTCAACACAGGGGCCTGCTCTGCAGAAGGACTGGAAGTGGCCGGGCTCTGGGGAAGAGGATGGAGGTGGATAGGGGACATACTATCACCAGCTGAATGTACATCAAGCAGCTGGGAGAGATTCTGCAATAATAAAAGCTGAAGGGATGGAGTGCCCAGGCATGGCAGGGTCACAGCACAGCCAGGGCTGCAACAGCCACCTCTTGGAGGGCAGAAGCACGTGGGAACTGTTTTGGACATGAAATCTTCCCTTGGGGAAGCACTTGGCTTGCCTGGCTTTGTGAGCAGGGAAGCAGATGTGCTGCCAGGCTGCAGCAAGGGAGTACAGCGCTTTCCTGGGGTGCTCAGGGCTGCAGGGAAACATCTCTGCAGGCTGCAATGCAGCAGGGTGCTCTTTTTCTACCCTGCAACTGAATGCACCCGACTAAAGAATGCAGCTGGAGGTCACAGGGCAGGAGAGAGGAGAGATGGACCAGGGACTGGGTTGTCACTGTCCTGCAGTGAGTGAGTCAGCAGTGCCCCAGGCTGTGGGGGGAAGGCAGAAAGCACATCCTCTTTACAGGGAGAAATGCTGCAGCCACTGCTTCTAATCACAGCTCTGCGGCCACTCTGGCTTTCTTTCGCTGGCTTGAATTTCATCTTTTGCAGCTTCAAGGTCTGAGCTCTGCTCCTGGCAGATACTCGGGCTCAGCACTGACTGGCACCTTCCTGCAGCTCCACTGCAGAGCCAGGTGCTGCTGAGAACCTGGGAGCTCCCCCTGCACGGGCTCCTTGCCAGCACCTCCTCCTGCTCTGTGCTACCAGCCTCCTGAAAAGCTCTGCAAGGCTCTGGGTTTGTATCTGAAACAAGAAGGAGGTGAGGAAGGTCCCTGCAGAGAAGGGCAAGTGTGAAAGAGCCCATCTCTTATTTTTTCCTGGGGAGAGGATGCGGCCTCCTCTGCTCTGCTCCCGGCAGGGTCCTGCCTGCTCTCCTGGCAGGGGAGCCTGCCTGGCTCTTCACTGCAGGCATCTGCAGTCTCTCCTCTGATAGTTTATATATAACCCATTTCTCATGAAGGGAGTTGCACTGGTGTGTTTATAAAGCAGCCTGGGGACATGATCCAAATGTCCTCAGTTTTTACGTCACACTGCCTGGTTAGGGAAAAGTGTCCATGGATAAGTTTGTGGGCTCAAATGATTCAGCTGCACCCTGAAGCCAGGCTATTTTTGCCATATATTTTTCTGAAAGTCATGGCAGGACAAACTTGCTGTCTGTGGGCTTGATCTGAAATGCACTGGAGGCTTCAACAGGGCTGGGAGCCCCGGCAGGCTGTGCTGGAGCTGGTGACATCTGACATCAGACCATGCTGATGGAGTTGGCTCATTACCCTGGGGAGCAGGGCACTCTTCCTGCTGTGCCAGGAGAGGTGGTCAGAAAAGGTTTTCCCTCCTTGCTAAGCCTGACACGTAGCAAGAGGAAATGATAAATACTGTGGGGCACAACTGAGCACAGGGTAAAAACAGATTAGGTTCAACTGGTTAACCAGTGAGCAGCTCTCTCCTCCTGTGGATCACACCTGGTGCTCCCCCAGAAAAATATTTTGTGTGGTCCCCTGACACTGCTTTTGGTCTTCTATCTCATGGTTATTCATTGCAAGAAGCCTTGCAATGATCTCTGAGAGTAGTACCCCTGTTTCCTTTAATTTAGCCACTACGAATCTTGGCAAATTCAGAAAGCCAGGCTGAGCTCCCCACAGGGGTTTGGAACGAGGTGCCTGGAGAAGTCAGGAAAAGCAGAGACCTGAAGATACACTCAGGTGCCCTTCCTCTCTCCTCCACTGCTCTCTTGGAATTGTTGAAAAAATGAGCATCGTCATGATAATACAGGCATATATAATGAAAATATTTGTGCTTTTTCCAGAAGATGGGAAATCTATACTTGGCTGCTTGTGGCTTTTTTTCCAGGGGGAGACTGGATTTTTGTAATTGAGCGTTGTGACTTCGCAGCTTTAACTCTGCTTCACCAGACAAAAAAGTTCGGTTTGGAAACTTAACAGACTTGGGGGAATAACTCAAATTTTTCCTCACCTTAAGTGTTTTCTTAATTTATTTCAATCATAGAAGCAAACAAATATGTAATCTAAAGACTGGAAGGAAAAGGACAATTCCATAGGTTATCAATGTGAAGGTGTGCATAGTGTTGCTCCCCAGGCATTGTGCCTTTTTCAATCTTCACTTGTCTCCTGTGGAGATGCAATCCTATTGCCAGGCTGCTCTTCTGCAGGTCTTAATTATTTCAGGGGGGCAGCACAAAGTGCTCTGATGCTTAGATGAGGCAGGTTTGGCCAGAATGTGATCCTGTACTTCCTGACTTCCAGCCTCCATAGAAACTCATGAACTGGAGGAAGGCCAGGCAGCTACTCTAGTGCCTCCTGGCCTAGCCTGCTTTCTCAGGAGTAGGGGAAGAAATAATCATGCTGCTAATTGGCATAATTATGTCAATAACTCCCAGGCCCCATCTCGATAGAAACGGTGGCAAGGCTTTTCCCAGAGGCTGTGATCTGACTGCAGTGGCAAAGCCCCTACAAGAGAAGGCATCTCTGCATAATGCCGATTAAAAACTGTTCATTTCTTTCCAGAGTTGTAAGTTGGTCTGCTGTAGGGAGTAATTTTTTACACTTACTGAGAGCTCTGGCCAAGAAGTTTTGATAATCCTCCAGATCGTCAGTCTCCATCAGCCTGGGGGGATGTTCACAGTTCCCTTTTGTTTTGCTTTTCACGCTGAGCGAGGCCGGTGTCTGGTTTAATACAGAGGATAACTTTTATCACTGCAGGACTCCAAAGCCTGTGTTTTGGATGTTTTCACGTTGTGACTGCTGCCAGTAATCACAGATAAACCTCATCTCTGTTGTTTGCCTGAGCTTTTAGCTCAGCCTCAGTATGCATTTTTAATTGAACCCACTGCACTGACGTGGCTTGGACCTTGTTGTTGCTTCCCAGGCTATTCCTGAGCCATCCACCTGCTGCCAGCCCTGCCAGCCCCGGCTCCTTGGGCCTGCCCTGCCCTGGCTCTGGTGAATGTGTCTGACCTGGCAGCACTCCCACCCATGGCTGAGGGTCTGTGAGGTTTGCCAGGGACACTCGTGCCATGGGGATGGATTGTGGTTCCCACTGCTCCTGTTCCCATTGGAGGCAGGAGCTGAGAGGAATTCAGACACTGGGACTGCTCCAAAATTCCCTGCTCTGCAGATTGGGAGGTGCTGAAGCCAGTTGTCTGCCAGGTTCATGCTGGTGAGTGGGACACTGCTCCTCCGTGTGCTCCCGGTTTGGCCCTGTTCCCAGTTCAGTGACAAAAGTCATAGAGGAAGAGGGCATGGAAGCCTACCCTGGGTTGTTGGAGAGTGGCACAGCCCTTTGTTCAGGGGCTGCCAGGGGATGCCACAGCCCTTTCCAGCAGTGGGATGGGGTGGCCAGCTGGGATCGGGGCTCCTGGAGGAGAGGGGCAGTGTGGTGGTTTCATGGTCTGTGTGCTGACCTGGGCAAATTGTGCCCTTCATGCCTGAGGGTCCCATCACCAAGGCTGGCTTGTCCTTGGACAGGGATAGAATCACAAAAGGGGTCAGGTTGGGAGGGACCACAGTGGTCATCTGGTCCAACCTCCCTACATAAGAAGGGTCATCCTAGAGTACATTGCACAGGATTGTGTCCAGATGGTTCTGGAATATCTCCAGTGAGGGAGGCTCCTCACTCTCTGGGCAATCTGTTCCAGTGCACGGTCACTGCACAATAAAGAAGTTCTTCCTCATATTCAGATGGAACTTCCTGTGCATCAGTTTCTGCCCATTGCCTCTTGTCCTAGGGGTTGGCACCACCTGGCTCCATCTCCTTTGCCCCCCCCCCCGCCTTTAGATATTTATAAATGTCTAAAGCTGGTTGTATTTAAAGTGCTGGTACCTAAAGCTGGGATGAGCCCACTCAGCCATGTGGGTGGGCAGTGCGGGCTCCAGGATGGCAGGAGGATCCCATGGATGCTCCCTGTAAGTGGCTGCCCTGGGCCAGTGACTGATGGGAGGCTCTGCTGGTGTCCCCAAAGAAAGAGCAGGGAGAACTCCACCACCATCATGGGCTCCTGTGGCTTAGCCCTGCCCTGTGGTGTTGCAAAATGAACATGTGAAAATTCTCTTAAGAAAAGATGTTCTTTGATGTTTAATCTTTCAAGCCTAATCACCAAGAAAGGAGATTTAATCTGCGAAACAAATAGCAAGCTCTAAGTGGTGTCCTGATGTTAGAAAGACAAATTACTTGTCAGTAGAATTGCTTTGTTGAGGTTTGGGGTCTGGCATGTTTCAATGATCTCAGACCTAGGGAAGGGTTACCAAAACTTGGGAAGAAGGATGTACCACTGATTGTGGACACAAAGAATTCATTATTTATGGGTTACAAGGATATTTGGCAGAACCACCAAGGAAGAAACTAATAAAGACTGCTCAGCAACCGTGCTGAAATCAGCTCCGACTCGGTAACAGGTAATTCTGGCAGGGGCAGACCACAGACCACCAGTCCAAAAAACTCACGGAGGACTCCAAAGACGAGAAAGATGGAGCACGCAGACTAATCAGCATGAGAAACGAGAGCATCATTAACCCGTAGGAGACAGAATACTAATAACAAAACCAGGCAACTTAGAGCCAGCGAGCACCGATGGCTCGCTTTGCTAAAGCGTGAGAACTTTGGGCACTCGGCCGCGATGGCTCCGTGGATTTGCCACCCAGCCCTCCTTCCTGCACAGAGCCGTGAACAAACCGGACCCCTCGACTCTGCGTGTGGATCGGCCTCGTGCGCGGCGAGGGGAAGGACCCAGTTTGGGGATAATTTTGGGGATGATTTTGGGTCCGGTTTTGGGACCGCAGCGGGAGGGGGCGTGGCCTCCGGCGCTGGCCCCGCCCCCGGGGCTGTGGGAGGGGCGCATGCGCAGTGCGCCGCCCGTTACCTGTCAGCGGCGGGCGGGAGGGAGGGCAGGATGGAGGGGCTCATCCCGCTCGTCAACCGGCTGCAGGACGCCTTCGCCGCGCTGGGCCAGAACTGCCTGCTCGACCTGCCGCAGATCGCTGTGGTGGGCGGGCAGAGCGCCGGCAAGAGCTCCGTGCTGGAGAACTGCGTGTCCAGGTGAGGGTTGGCGGGCACGGCCCCCATCTCTTTGCCCCCCCCTCCCCTCACAGCCCGGGGCGCCCCCCCCCACCCCTCACAGCGGCGGGGCCGGGCGGGTTTGACGAGGCAGGGGTTTTTTTTGGGAGGAGGGGGTTTCGTGGCTTCCACACTCCCCCTCCCATCCACCCACCCCTCCTCGGGGGCGCTCGGTGCCCCCCTCGGGGGTGGCGAGGCGGGCCCCGGCCCGGCGGTGCCCGTGGTGCGATGTGCGCGGCTCCGGTGCGAGCGCGTTCGTGTGCCCGCTGTGTGTCTGTGTGTCAGTCTGTGTGGGGGGCACACACGGCGTTCGAAGCCCCAGACCCTAATTTCGGAGGGGCGATGGCGCTGGGGGAGGCTCAGCCCGCCCATCCCATCGCTCACAATTCGCACCGTCCTGACGCGCGAACCGCGCGGAGCGATCGGGCTCGGGAAAGACCTCCGGGATCGTCAGGTCCGTCATTAGCGCCGTTTCTGAGCAAATTGCCGAGGGGAGGAGAGGGATTCAGGCGGTGCTTTTGGGCGGGCAGGCAGCGGGTGCCGGAGGAGATGGGCCGAGGTAAACACGGGCTTCACGTGCTGTTTGATAAAGTTCCTGCAGGGTTTGCCGCAAATAGCCGCGGGCTCCCGGTGGGGATGGTGCTCCCGGAGCCCAGCCTGCCTGGATTATAGGGTCAGAATGCTGCTGTGTGTCGGTGATTGAGGAGGTTTCACGTGTGGGGGTCTTCACTGAAGGTAGTGTTAAACGCCGTGTCGCTCCACAACCTGGCCGTGTGTCAGGCTGCGGTAGCTCTTGATGTACAGTATAAAAATACTGTGCGGTTGTTCTTCATCTCTGCTTCAGAATTTACTGTGTTAAACGCCAGTTCTTCCTCTTCGTTATTCTTGAAGACTGTAGCTAACTGCTGGTGTTGACAATACTGCCAATCTCTCGAGTTTGGAAAGCATAAATAAGATCATTGGAAAGCACAGTTGGCCATCAAATTATTACTGTTTTCTTTAAACAAGTCTTTACCAAGTAGTTTGGTAACCTTTTGGCTTTTTGATCTGTATGTCCACGAAGCTGTGCAAAGCACGTGTGCTGAGGAGAAAAAGGATCTTCATCTTTCTTGTCAGGATATTTTGGTCCCTGTGGAAAAGCCTTGCCTGGAGTGGCACACACCTGGGATAGGGGCTGAGTGTAATGGGCTGTGGACTGATGTCAGTCTCTGCATCCAGCTGTGCTCATCTTACTGCTCCCAGATGCTTGTTATTGCTACGCTGCCGGAGGGATCTGCTCCATCTGATCCGCAGGTGGAGCTGTTCCTTGGAGTGCAGCCCCGCCTGGATGCGCCCGGCTGGAGCAGGAGGTGCGAATGAGCAGTTTGTGCTGATCTGGCCTGTTTGGGCAAGACGTTGGAGCCAGCTGCACAAGTGAGGCATGGGCACTTCAGGGAAGAACTGTGAAGGAAAGCTGAGGGCAGTGACTTTTTTTGCTCACGTAGTTATTCCCTGGGTAGCCTGCAGACGCTGCAAGAGTCTCTTCAGAGAGGAGCTTACAGACTGCTGTGAAACGCTGGTGTTTCTGTCACATGGGATCTGGAATTTGGTTTCTTTCAACCCGGTTTCAGAGTTCCACAGCCTTGTAACTTCTTGAGGTTCAGTGTAAGCTGATCTGTAGCACCTCCCTATGTGCAACCTTGGAGCATGTTGCAAAAGTGACATTAGAACGCATTGTTTCAAACCTATTCCATGAGCCTTAAGCAACTATGTTTTACTTGTGCCTTTCCTCCAGACTGAGTGAGTACGTGTGGTCAGCAGATGTGCATTTGCTGATCAGTGAGAACTTGGTTGTGAACCCTCAGAACCAGATTAATAAATATCCACAAGATTGGAAGAGGATTTTCCTCGTCAGATCAGCAGGCAAATGGTTTGTGTCTCTTTTTAGTAAGCCATAGGATATTCCTGATTTTACGGGATAATGCAGCTGCTTTCTGCAGACAAGTTTGTTTCATCCACATTTGTCTTAATATGGCTTATAGAGGTAGCAAGTCTGGTTATAGAGACATGCTGCACTCATCTTTCTTTGTCACTGCTACATTGCATGCCCTGCAATTGCCCACACAGTGAACTTCAACTTAACAGTGACACAGCTTTGAAACTGATGTGAAAATAAAACAGTCTTTGCACTGCTCTCAGGTTTTAGCATTAATTCTCATGGGTTTTGTTTGTTTTTTTGGGGGGTTTGGTTTCTTTGTGGTTGTGTTTGGTTTTTTTCTTACTACATGATTCTTTACCATTGGTAGATTTTGAACTCTTAGCCTTCACAAAGTCTTGCCACAAACATGCTGCTGATAGATAACCTTAGTATTTTTTAGTGGAGCTTTAGTGAGGCTGGTAAGATGGTTTGTAATTCTAGGATCAGATGTGATTCCCTGCTGCATGTAACCACTAGACTGTTGTGCCTGTTTCAGCCTTCCATAAGGACTTTGGTTCTGCAAAGGTTACTTTTCTCCACTTGGACAGTGGAAACCTATTTTCTAGCTTGCAAAGAATATCAGAGTTGCTTTACAGAGCCCAGGAAGCATGGGAAATACTGCATTTCCCACCGTCTACTTTATGCCCTGCCATAATTTTTCAGAGGGGTTTTGAGGAATCTGGCCCTGGCACAGTTCTGTGGGTTGGCAGATGGTCTCAAAGTGGGATCCAGGTCCTGTTCTTTCTCAAGCTGCTGAGTGACATGCATCCATCACTGTCCCCAGGGTAGCACCAGGGCTTGTTTAGGGGCACACAGCATCCTTAGTGACCAACAACAGTCGGAATATTTTGGACTTAGTTCACCTGTGTGATCTGCATAAGTGGCATGTAGTGAGGATGAATTCTGCATGTTTGCCTGCTTCAGGAATTGTGTGACACCCAGAGCTACTTTTGTCATTGTAGGCTGATTTTTGAACAAAGCTGGAATAGGGCAGTGTCAAATCTCCCAGTGTGTCCATTTTTGTTGCTATTTGGATTATCATCCTCTAAGAGATTTGGAGAGTTCCCCCTTTACTTATTGCTCCTCTGTGTGTTTAAGGAGACAGTGTCTTTTGGTAGTCAAGGGCTATGTTTGAATGTTTTCCTCTCAGGATTCTGGTTATATTTAGATGGAAACGGAGATTCCAGAGAGCACCTGAGGACAGCAGTCATTTCCATTTATGGGTTAGACCTTCAAGTGTTCATAACTGGAGCTCACGGCACTTGTTTGAGGAAATGGAATTGTTGGAAGAGCAAGTGTTCTTCCTACCTGCTTCTCTTTGTAACATAAGTAAATGTGCCTGTAAAATGCTGAGACAGTGTTTGAAGCAAAGGATCCAGTGAAATCTTCTGCTAGAAGTTGGTGGGGGAGAGATTCAAAAGTGCAAAGGGGAGTCAAAGGACAAATCCCAACAGATGCCAGTGGGAGACAGGCCCTTGGCCTGCTCTTGCTGCTGTGCTACTGAGCAGTGCAGGGCCATGACCTTATATGTTGTTTGTGCTCTTTAAACATCTTGCTTTTGATAATAATAGGGTTACTTAAAAGAAAACTAATGACAGGAAGCAATCCTTGGGAACTGTATTTGGAAAGAAAGCCCTTTCTATTATTTCACATGTCCAAGTGGGTTCTTAAGATAACTGAAGGCACAGACCGCAGGCTACCTTGTCAGGGCCTCCTTCTTCAGAAATCAGAACCTTGTTTTATTCTTAAAAATAGCAAGAAATTAATAATTAGGTTTCTAACCTGAAAGCTCTTCACTTCCTTTGCTGCTTAAAATAACAGAAACTGCATGTGGCCAAATAACTGTTTTATAAGAGATGTGAACTCCTGATTGTAAGCCTGTCAGTCATAATCAAACAAGCACTTTCGTTTTAAGAGCCTGAGGTCTGGTTGTGTAATTCAGCTTTACAGCTTTTTGATATGAGACTCTTTTGATACTCTTAGGGCCGTTGCATGTCATATAGCTGTTTATTATGACATATATACTGATTATTTCTTTTCAAATTACGATTCCACGTGTGCTCAGCTCATTCTTTTTTTGCTTGAGATGGCGGTTGTGAAAAGACTGCGTTGAGTTATTAGGAGAAGAGAAAGGACTTTAAATCTGGCTGTTAAAGCAGGGAATTTCTCCAAAGAATGTAGACACATACTTGGATTGGATATGTCTTGGGGGGAAATGTAGTTAAAATTGGTGCAGATATTTTGTTCTTTTAGCTACTAGACATTGACAGGAAAACTTTTTACAGAAAATTCTCCTCTTTTGTGAAACAGGCATGAAAGCTAAGCTGTTGGAGATACAGACTGAAGTGTGGTGCTGTGTATCCTTTTTTAATCTTAAGGATCTTCTGGAAATGAGAATCAGCCACTCCTTTTCCTGACTCATTAAGCCATTGTACAGCTTTGAGTACAGTATTGAGTGTATTAGCCTAGTTATCAAAATACACTGGTACAATGAAAGCAAGAATTGTTTCTGGGTGTTTCATTAGTTAGAAACAGTAGCAAGTGAGACAGTGGCTCATTTGGGTTTTTTCCCTAAGTTTTTACATTTGCAAATTACAGAACAAACTGGCTGTTTAGATGGGATACAGATGGCCTAGTTTTGTCCTTACATGTAACTCCATTGTGGACTTAAAGTTCATTCTTTTGTCAGGTCTTGAGAATTGATATACACAGAATAAAGCAAATGAGTAGTTAAAGACAGATATGCAGACAAATATGCTGATTTTGGTTTTTCCTCCACATCTAAAGTATTTTTTTTCCTCTAAAACTACTTGGAGGATCTGTCTCTCTTACTTTCGTCATTTAAATTTTGCCAATTGAAGTATTTCTTCTATTTTAAGAAAAGCTGTACTCTGTAATGAGGTGTGGTGTAGGGAGCTCTGACCTATATTCTGGCATTTAAGTTCAATGTATCAAGCAGTTTACAGAGATGCTAAATCAATAAGTGACACTTAACACTTCTGCAAAGTATACCTGTGAGAATACACAGTCTTACTATAACTTCAGCATACCATGTTTGCTTAGGGCATTGTAGTATTTAGTGAACATAAGTGTAGTATTTGCAGTCTGAGACCCAGACTTCAGAAAAACCTCAAAACCCTGCAAAAAGCAATGTTCCAAATAGCCCAGTCTGGTCTCGAGTGCCTTCTGAGAAATCAGCGCTGTGAATTCAGTGGCAGCTGTTCCTGGGAGTTCAATCCCTCAGGGTACTGAAGGTGACTGTGCTCCTCTGATAGCTTTTCAAGGAGAACAGTCATCTTGTGAGAGGTTTGTGGGGGTTTTTTCTTATGTTGTTCTTTTCCCAGACTGTAGGTATCCACTTTATCTGAACTTTCCCAGTTCTTAGTACAGAGGCACTTAGGAAAGTTCAACAGACTGACTCTCTAGGCTCTTGCATAATGTTCTAAATCCTGTTATTCACTGTCTTCAGGAAGGAGCCCACATGTGGGATTTTATAGTATTGAAATCCACAAATAACCAACACCTTTGCTGTCTTGCTGTTTCTTGATGGACATTGCTGCTGTTAATGATTCAGGCTTGTGTCACTTGGCTTTGCAGATGAAATAGCAAACAAAGCTTTACAGTTTAGAGAAATAGATCTTAGCAATGTGGTTGCTTGGACATTCACCAGTAAACATTGGGAGTGGTGCTGTTACGAATTGCAGCAGAAACATAGAAGTGTGGGCACTATTCTCTGCCACTCAGTTACTGTATGACCTCAGACTGGTTTTTAAACATTCCCTGCACATGTATCCACACATACCTTGGGTCTTCACTTGGTCTTACCTGTATGTGGGTTTTAGATTTTTATTCCTTTATTTTTAAGTTGCTTCTCTCTGCAAAGGAAGATGTTAGCATATAATCTTAAAATCAGAGTGGGATCACTGAGATTGTAGGCTAAAACTTGCTGTTATGCATTTCTCTGCTTTGTGTGGTTGCTGATTTAGATTCCTCTGTGGCACTAAAACTGAGTCTTGGATTCTGCTTTGAACAGCTGAGATGTTGCAGTGTTTCCTCCTCCCAAAAAGGGACCCTTTGCTGATGTTTGGTTTGTGCCTCTAACAGCTTAGTCATTGAGAGAGATTGTGCTTGTGGTTTGCCATCCATCAGTTTATCACTGAGCAAATTGATGATACTCCTCTAAGTATTTGTGGGTTTCTTAAACAATGTCTGCCTAGATTGAAAGCACAGAGAGGCAGAGGCCTTTTTTCCTTTTTCTGTCTGGTTTTGATTTGGTTTTTTTTTGTGTGTTTGTTTTTATTATTATTTTTTGTGGGATTTTTAAACAGTGCATTTCATATTAAGGTCTTCCAATAAATAGAAGCCTGTGAACTCACCTTGTTTGCTGTGCTTGTGTGTAAGGGCTTACTGGGAATCCCTGTAATGCTGTGTGTCTGCAGTGTAAAGCCTGTAGTGTAAATATGCTGAGAACAGGAAACGAGCATTATTTAACTGTGACCTTGCGTCTTTTTCTTCAGCAAGTTGCATCGAGATGAACAAGGCAGCATTATTGAACTAGAGAGGAGCAAAATCCCATTTAACTGCATGCTGGGCTTTGATGTGCTGCCAAGCACTGTTGTCTGTGATAGCCTCTGGGATGTAAAGGAGAACTGTAGCAGTAGATAAGAGAGGTTTCCAACCCAAGTGTCTAGTGATAATGTCAGCTTTTATAATTTGTATGTGGAAGTAACACTTTTAATTCAGTACCTAGCATGGTATTCCTGCACCCTAGCTCCTGTGCAAAACCACCAAGATCTCATTCCTCAGATATGCAGGAGATTTGCTGTAATACAGATACATTTCTACTCTTATAGATGGTATAATCAAAGCCAGATTAACCTTAGGGACTCAATGCGTTGTTTCCTATGCACGCTGCAGATGCCTAAAAACGTGCACGTGTATTCAGTGGTGCTCAGCTACAGGGGATGCTGTAACGCTGTCTGTGAGTGACTCACCTGCAGGGAACAGACAGGGCTCTGCGTGGCAAGCACGGGAACGACGGAGACACATCCCCAGTCTCTGCTGCATGACAGTGGGGAAACGGGCTCAGATCCAGGGGGGTTCAGCAGCCAAGCTGGAAGCTGCAGGACGGATTTCAGCATAATCCATCAGAGGCAGTGTTGTGCCCTTGTGTGCTCACCTGTTAGTTTGTTCAGGTGCTAAACAGATGTTGATGGAGATCCTCAGTGTTTGCTAGATCTGGGAAATAGGCTGGAAAGCCTAAGGAATCTGGGCTGAGACCTCCAGCATTATGACTTTGGTAGTGTGCTGGGAAGTAGCAGCACAAAACACTGTTTTGGTCAGATTTCTAGTATAAATTTTTCTTGTGGTAATAATTCAGTTTCTGGTGAGCAGAGAGATGGGAGATCATGGCTGATTTAATATTTCACTATTGAGCTGAACAGGCTTTGCACTCTCATGGACAATATATTCATTCTCACTTATTATGGGCTCAAAGCAGAATAAATGGGCAGGTTAAAAGGATAAAATGGCTAGAGAAGAGAAGTTGTTTGAGAAACTTGGATCACTTGTTTTGAAAACAACTCCTTTCCCCCCTTCCTGCTGTAGTTGTCTTCCTCTCTGTAAATTCATGCTCTTTATACTGCAGTTCTCATTGTGTATCCATCTGGAAGGAGTGCAAGAATTGAACGCAGTTACATTTCAGCTCTGCAAGATGATCTGAAATGTCTTGTATTGTACCGAGGAAGGTAATTGTACAGTTTAACGCCTTGTTGGCTGCAAAAGAGAGAAATGCATTTTCACAATGGTTCTGAAGGGGTGAAGTTTTTTGGACTTTACTGGGATGTGTCACAGCTGATCATATGCTCTGCCACTGTTTAAAAGATCTGTATGGATGGATCTGAGTTCAGGACAGCAGGATTTGGGAGGAAAGGCAGCAGCTTACTTTGTTAGGGTTTTTGAGAATGGCACTGAAATTCACAATATCTAAAAGTTCTGTCTTGACAGAGGTGAATTATTTGCTAAATCCTATTTATATAGTAGTTAGCTTCATGTAGCTGATATGCCTGCAGTGTTGGGATGTGTTGTTTTCTTTCTGATCCTTGTAGCCAGATTTTTGTTTCTCTCTGATGTATCTGATTATGTGATGGAGGAAAACTTTTTACTGAAACCTTTTCTAAAGAAACATTGCTAATAGTATTTGGCAGCTGGAAGTGATTTAACAAAACCCAAATAGCTAAGGTCTGTTTAGAGCACTGACAACAATTTGAAGTGAGAAAAGAATTTTTGTTGTTCATTTCTTGTGTTGAGATAGAGAATCTTGCTGCATTAGTATTCATCCTGAGAATGGATGGACTTTTATTCACCAACATCCTATGCAAATTAGTCCTTTCCTAAAAGCAAACATATCTGATTAGGGAGAATACAGTTGTCCTGCAAAGTCTGCTTCATTCTTTTTGACACAAAAATTCTGAGAATTGTTGGGGTTTCTTTGTGTTTTGTGCTTCCTTTCTCCCCCTTCCACCCCCGCTTGGAATTGATGGAGAGCACCGTTGGGCAGGAAATAGCAGAAGCTTTTGTCAAATCTTAAAAGAGACAGAGGAAAAAGGGCATTTTCACAAATGGAATTAGGATGATGCAGCAAAGTGCTGGATGCCTGCCAGGGAGGACAGATGCACCGTGCATACAGTGCCTTGCTGAGGAGGCTGCACATTGGCAGCTCCCTGCTCTGTTAGTACAGTGAGCCCACAGCCTGGCATAATCACTGCAAACAGAGCACTGTTCATCTCACCACTCCTGGGGCTGCGCCTGGCAGGTTTGCAGAGCTGGGCACGCACATTCCCACTCCCATTGGCATTACTGAGACTTTCAAACTTCCTATCGTGGCAAAGACAATTTTTTAATACTAAGAAGTGCGTTTTCTCTCCTTGAATCGGTGAACAGGCTTGCCTTTTTCTGTGCAGAAATGTGACGTGGGGTACTGTCACTGCTGTCAAAATATAGCATTAGACCTGGTCTGAGAAGGTGTGTGCCTTCTTGGACTTCTGTTCAAATGTCCCATACTTTGAAGAACCTGTTGGCTCCACTCATGGTTAATGGAAGGCTTTACCACTGGGACTAGAGCAATTTTTGGCCCTGATTTTCTCATAGCCCTATAATGTTTAGTGGGAGAAATGTAATATTTTCTGACTGATGCTTATTGAGCAGAAATGCTGCTGATGCTTACAGAAAGCATCTTAGAGATCCCAGAGAAGTATAATGGCAGTGATTTCTAAGCCTGCTTTCTCTCCAGTCTTCTGCATGAAAGAGGAAATCTCAAGCTTTGCTTTCTTACCTTAGTGGTGCCTAAGCATTGTCCTTGAACTTGTTTGTTGGAGGTGCCCAGCTAGTGTGACTGAAATCCCTTGCCATTTTATTTAAAGTTCTTCAAGGGCCTTCCAAAAATACCTTTTTTTCTTATATTTAGAATCGAGGCTCACATATTGCTGTAGTTAGGATTGCTAGGGTAGATTTTATTTTTTTTTTAACCCTTGCCCTCTGGATTTTTGTGTAGTTGGTCTCAACTCCATAAAGGAGTTGAGGAAAGGAGACCCAAAGAGACATTTTAGACTGCTATGTTGTAGTGCTGGGTAAGAGTTTTATTTTTTATGTTTCTTTATTCAACTTGTGTGCTTACCTGAAAGTGTTGGGTAGGATAATTGGGGTGTCCCTGCTTTGCTGTTCAGATCCAGTACTTCAGCAGAGGTGATGAAGGACATTGATGGGTTAGAAAAAGGCTTCTCAAAGACACCAAGTTTATCCACCCTGCTTGAGAGAAAGAAACATTTAACAGTCCTGGGATGTCTGGATATTCAGTTTCTGTCCCCTTAAAACATGCCCATGCTGCATGGGCTGCAATGTGTAGTTACTGCTCCTGGGTATTGGACTGTGCTTGATTGAACAGGTTAATTAAAATGATCTTTCAGCTGAAGGAAGATTTACCTTGAAAGAATAGTTGCTGCAGACTGAGACCAAACGTGAACTAAGCAGAAGAGTATCATGATGAGGATGCCAGCCATCTGTGCTGTGTGATTTCAAAAAAAAAACCCCACCAGAAAGATGGGTGTAGAGCTTTAGGAGCTAATATATCTGAGATCACTAAAAATCTACAGCCTTGCAATGCGTTTAGCTTGCCTAGCAGGCCTAATTAAGATAGGTATCATTGGGTTGAATAAAGCTAATTAATTATCTTGTGCATCCTCATGTAAGGCCCATTTTGTTAGGCTGGGGTTTTGCAGCCATTGAACAAAGCTGGGAGACTCTTGATTGGCAGACATTGTGCCAAAACAAAAAACATTTACTCTTCTGTAACTAATGAAAGGAGGTGAGGGATCAAGTGGTGACTGATAATAAGAGTTGGTCTCTGTACTTGGAGCTAATGAGGAGCAGCATATATAGCCAAGTATCAGTGTGATGTAGAAAGGGATGTACACTGCTCTACTCCTGGAGAAAAAAAAGGTACATGGTTGAGAACATCAAAGCACAACAGGGGTTGTGCCTGAAGGCTTTGGAGACTTCCTGAAGATGTATCCTGGTGTTATCTTTGTACTGTCACTTGGAGCATAGAGGAATTGTGCTTCCAAAGCCACAAAGAGTAAATACAGTGGTGTCTTGTGTGTCAGTGATAACAAATCTTCTCAGAGAAAGAACTTACCACTACAGACTTAATTCCTAAGCAGGCCTTTACCAAAAGGCAAAGTACATTTCCTATCCCTTGGACATAGCTTGCTTTGTAATTAACAAAAATGAGTGGAGGATCTGCTGTTGGATCCTCTTTGAGCATAGGAACAGGTGAGATAGGATGAGCATGTCTGCAAAACAGGTCTTCAGATGTATATTCTTAGCTTTAAGAGTTCTCAGTTATGAATTGACTGGGTTTGGTTTATGGGTTTTCAGAAATGAACCTGAGGAAAGAAGTTAGAAATGACACATGTATGTCTCTTCCTCAGACTTACACTGGACCATGCTTTTTCCTGGTTTTAGGGTTGTTTAGTACTTTGCTTTGAGGCTAAATATTATAACTGCAAGAAAAATATGATAAGAATGCAAGAAAAATGAAAGCCTTTTGAGTACTTATGTATGTTTTCCATAGCACTGGGAGATGCTGGGCTGGACAGGCACGTGTAAGTGTTCTGTGAAACTGTGTGGTCTCTTGCACAAGATAATGGCTGTTCAGCTGCCAGGCTGAGCCACAAGTGCTCCTAGTGTGCCAGGCTGGAGTTGGATAAAACAATAAACACTGCTGGAAAAAGGCCCAGGAAAACTGTTGACTTGGGACATAAATTGCTTCCTATTGCAATTAAAGCTGTGTTGCATTCCTTGGCAAATCTTGGGAGTAGCAGACTATGAGGTATGCTACCACAGCACTGTTGTTCCTATCCCTTGCTGATGGATCATGGTCTTCCTGCATTTGAGGGAGGGTTGGGGTCTTGGAATGGGCTTAGGGGTAGTGGAAAAACTTTTATAAGGAGCGTTACTGGTGTTGGTTGGCAAAATGAAATAGATGGGTCGTTTGGCCTCTTCTGTAAGAAAACTGGTTCCTGTCCTGACCCTGACTTGTTTCTACTCTTTATGAAAAACATGGAGGCTTTTTCTTCGGGGGAAATTCTGATTTTTTTTTTGACAATTAATCACTATCAATTTTAATTGTTCGTAGCTCTTTAATGCTGTTGTTGTCTAATCATTGACATTTTCCTCCATGATTTGATTTCCTGGATTCCCTCTGTTTTGTTTGAATTGGTTATATTGGTATTGTTGTAAATTAGTTGCCATTTATCCTGTGTGATACTGACCGTGTAACTGATCAAAGTGCAGAACATTTCTCAGTCCTATACTGGCAAAGTAAAGCAAATTTAAATTATCTTTTGAAAACAATGAAGTTTTGAGTGGTGATGCATCATCACTCTTCACACAGGTCGGTGAATCTTCTGCTTTGTCTTTTGGGTTTTTTTTGTTTTGGGTGTTTTTTGTTTGATTGGGTTTTTTTGTTTGTCGGGTTTTGTTTTGTTTTTATATAATAAATACTGCTAGTGTGCTAGACATCTCTAAATGAAAGCTTTTACCCTCCCTGGAAATCCCCCTGGAACACATTATGTTTATATTTTATTTGTTTGATCAGTGGTCTTCACTGTAAGCTTAGTCCTGCACTGTAATGAGAGGACCTCACTGAGGGAGCCCCTGTCTAGTTTGCTTTTCAGCATTTCACTCGGTTTCTGCCCTTCCTGGAAACCAAAAGAGTGTTCCCATCTCTTCCATGAGACTCTTCAATTAATGAATCATTTAGTTACTTTTTCACCTTAAAGCCCAAACCAGCTTGTTGGTATAGCCATTGATAACTTGTTCCATCATCCTGTGACATCAGCTTATGAGACCTGGGTTTTAGCAAGTCAGTGTCAAACTAGTTCTTGTTACCTTTATGCATTAAACAAACATGTTAGAGGTCTGGACAAGTGTATCTCCTGATACTGGAAATGAGATATACTAAAGAGTGAAGACAGCACAGTTTATGGTGTACAGTAAGACATGAGTAATTTTATAGCTTTTAGAGTAAAAATTGTTTGGCCCTGAAAATATTTTGCTCTTGAAAGTATTTAATGGTATTCTAACAGATGAGTGCATTCTAAGATTGAGGAGTTCTGGAAGTGATGTTCTGGCAGGCCTGGCTGCTTGCCTCTTATTTGCATCTGATATATTCAGCACTGGGCAGGCCTTGCTGATGGTCTCCACACTGTCCTGTCTCTGTGGCATTGCTGCTGAGCTGGTACAGCTGCTGTCAGCAGAGCTCTGTGCTGAAAGTGCTCTGAGAATGAAGATGCAAAACTAGTTTGATTCTTAATGTAGGATGAATGTCTTTTAAAGGAGCACAGCCTTCATTCCCAGCTCTATTCTTGCACAGCATGTTTGTTGTTTTCTGCACCTGGGCATTGTTAAGTGGCTCTGCACTCAGGCTGTGTTCACTCCTGCTGTATTTCTTGCTGCTGTCACTTCGGTAAGATGTGGGGCCGTTTCGAATGCAGAGGGGTTTGGTTTCTTTTCCAGGGCCACTAACAAACCTCGTGTACAAAGGTTTCCGTTCCAGGGAGAGAGGGAGAGGACCTGCATCCTGCCTTGTGGATGTCAGAAGCAGGCGTTTCTGCAGAAGCAGTTATCCAGGAGTTAATCTGATTCCCCTGCTGCCAGAATTGTAATGTGAAACTGTGTTGCTATTTCTAAAGAAGTGCAAATTGTTTCAGATCTGACTTGCGTTTGTGTGTGTTTAAAGCATTACTTTTTTCCAGAAGTAGACTTTATGTATTTATTTGTAACATCGTATTTGAGCTGTGCAGAGAATGCACACAGGTGCTGTTGCCTCGTGGCTGATGCTGAAACTTCAAATGTTTAAAAAAAAGTAACATTCCCTAACCCTGTGGGCAGATTTATTAATTACGGTCAATGTTTCTTTCACAGAGGTAAAATACCCATTCAGTAGTTAAGGGAGTGGGTACTTTTTTCCTGAACTCTCCCTGTGAACCCCTTTTCACCCTCATTCTTTGACTTTTTTCCTCTTCAAACTGTGCATTTGAAGCAGAAACCTAATGTCCTGCTGCTGCACACTTAGTTGGTTCTGTGATCAGTACAGCTCTCCCTCTCACCATGCAGGAACCTCTTTCTGCTCATGCTTTTTTGAACAGAGAGTAGTTCAACTTATTAGAGAGGGTTAAAGAGTGCCATCACTTTTGGACATGTTAAGAGAATGTTCTGAAGGAAAATTGTTGTATTAGGTTTCTCTAATTTTGCTGCTGAGGAAAGGTTGGTGTTGTACATGACTGGGGGGTTGCATTAATGGTGTTCTTTATTGCTGAATGTGCTTGTTTGAAGCAGAAAATCAATAAGCCTTATCAGGCTTTGACTCCCTGAAGGATTTTTCTGCCACATGTGGTGCTGTAGAGGACACTGCTTTGGGTGATCAGTTTGTCCTGAATGGCAATTGATTTTAGCTTCTTGAAGGGAGAAGAATTTATATATATAAACAAAAAAAAAAGTAAATCAGATATTACATGCTTGAAGATGAATGTGTGAAACTGTAGTGTCAATAGGTGTTTGCTCTATCCTGGGCTACTGTCATTTCAGTGCATACTGAAGAATGAGTAGGAAGTATGAGTGTGTTCCTGTTACTGTTTTCTTTGTGTTCCCATGAGAAAATATCAGTAGATGGCACTTCACTGAGAGACAGGGCTCTCTACATTAGTAGGTATTGAAATTATGGTAGATCTATTTGAAGGCCTTTGGCGTCTCTTTAAGCTAATTCCTGTGTCCTGTTGCTGTCTCAAGTGTTACAAAGCCTCCCAGCAGATTTAAATCAGCACACCCGATGTTTTTGCATTATCATTGTTTTAAAGATTATTTAAATTCTAAATTAATTGTACCTTTGCCTGCAGGTCTGTGTTGGAGTAGAGAAGTTAATGAGCTAGCTTGTGTTTGAACAGCCTCCCCTTTCATGGTGTGCTTTGGTTTGCAGAGTAATCCCGTTGTAGGCACACATTAACAGGTACTGCTAGAAATGAACATTGTTTCATTCAAACTGCTGCGGAGGTCTAAAGTGGGACAGAGCTGACAGCCAGGCTTGTTCCTCACAGCCTTAGAACTGCTTGCATATGTGATTATTGTTTTAGGGTTTTTTTAATGTCTAGATGTTAGGTTGGGAGGGAAATCTTCAGAGCCCGTATCACAGGTAGAGCTGTTGTATTTCTTTTGTGCCAGCTGCCAAAGCCTTTGCCTTGGTGGTGCTTGTGGAAGGAGGTTCACTGCTGTTGCATTCCTGAGGCTGTGCTGACCTGGGACTCCTCAGATCCGATATCTTCTAATTTGCACAAATAATATCCTGAATATTTGTGTGGTTTATTTTTCATAGATCGACCCTCTAAGCTTGTTTTAAACCTTGTGCTGCCTTTAAAGGAGCTGCTAAAATCAGGCACTTTGAAGTTCCACAATGGTTGTAGATGAGAGGTCTTTTCTCAAGTGGCTTGAGCCGACCCCTCTAAGCAGTTCTGACTAAAGGGCTGACAGGCTGTATCTTCCTTTGGCTCTTGTCCTTCTCCCCAGCAGTCCCAAAGGCACTGCCCATTCCTGCCTCACCCTTCGTACAGGCACTCACACATATGACAGCACGGTCACCCAGCCCAGCTCTGCCCTTTGACTGAGAATCCATGCCCTAGCCACTTCCTGCATTGCTTTTCACCAGAGCCAGAGAGGCGAGTTAGCAGTGCTGCTGAGACTGCAGGAGAGGGATTCAACATCCCCGGGAAGGCAGGAGAAACAAGGGGATTTTGATGAGTTTACACTGATTGTGCAACTGTCCGTTTACACCTGAATCTTATTCCTTTGGAGATGCTTCTTTGAAGGGAATACTCTTCAAAGCCCCTCATTTGACCTTAGCTCATAGTTTTTTTAAGAGTTTAATAGGTATGGCAACTGGGGAAGACCCTGAGAAAAATGTCTGCTATTTTGGTTTGGATTTCTAATCATTAGTTTTGCAGCTGATAACTGGTTGAAAGTTTTTCTGGGGTTTCACTTGCATAGGGAGCCTCCCTGTCTTTGGAGGCGTGGAAGAATCATAGGATACATAATGATCTGACAGAGTTGCTGTCTTTGCTTCATTGTTTGCTCTCACGTCCAAGGACACTCCCTCCCGCTGTCCCCCAGTGTTCAGCTTTCACTTAAAAACTTCTGGGCAGATGTGTTGCTGGAAAGGTTATTTGGGGATTTGAACTGGCAGGAGTTAAGTGTGTGAAAGAGTAGGTGCAGAGTGCTGGCAGCTTGGTTTGGCCAGAGCTTTGCTGTGGTGTGTGTATTCATATATGCAAATCATCTTCAAATGAAGTGTACAGTGATGACACCATTATTTAAGAGAGCCCAATATAGTTGAGGTTGGCTTCTGGTACTTTTACTAGGCAACATGAATTTTGAGATGTTTTATGTGATGGTCTTCAAGAGGCTTGGTAATGCCCTGAGACAGTAACTTAGTTTTAATACACATTCGTCTGTTGACCTACTGCCATCTCGAACCAGAATCAACAGCCCTATTTTATTTCCATTTTCACTGCTCAGGGTATAGAGGAGGTTCCAAATTAGTCCAATATCTTATGTAACTGGACAGTACTTTCTGGGTAGTAAGTATTTTTTTTAATGTTTCTAGGGATTTCCTTCCACGAGGCTCTGGAATTGTGACAAGACGACCATTGGTCCTGCAACTCATCACTGCCAAAACAGGTAATTTTTTTCTCTTGTTGGGTCAATGCCTGGGCAAAGTGCTGATGTATTTCAGCAGGAGGAAAAACTTTTCTAGGAAGATGTAAGCAGTGTGAAGAAAGGTGCCACTGGACTGCCTGGATCAAAGGCTTGCTGCTTCAAAGTTGTATGCTCAGGATGAACTAATTTCATTGTCCTGTCTGGGAAAACAGTAACATCTAAATCCTAGAGCACCCAGGGAATTTAATGCAAGACCATACTGGAGACAGTGGAGAAAGATCATTACATGCAATGTGTTTTAGAAATTACCTTTGATGTATTCACTTCTTGATGAGCTTTGCATCTGTATCAGTTAACACACCAAAATTGCTGCACTTCTGCCTTTAACTCTTGCTCCAGTGCACACAGATTTGATTCCACACAGCTTGTTTTAGTAACTTGTCCCTTTTGGTTGGGCTCACTGCACTAAGTAGAGCAGAAGGTAGATTGGGGGAAAACAAGGCTTCTGAGTATTTGTCTGGTCAAAAATATAAATATTTTTGCGTGTACCACTAAACTGTGTGATTATTGAGATCTTTCATCAGAATTCACAGCTTTGTCCTCTGCCAGGGGGCACTTGATCTGCTCTGATGTAGCTCAGTTCCCTGTCTTGTATAAAAGCAGCTGTGGTTTTCCATCATTCCAAATTTTTGTTGTACTTGCTTCTAAACCAATGTAAGCAACAAAAATTACTGGTTTACTATTGACTTCTACTTAAAATAGTAAAAAGAAATGAAATAACATCCAAAACAGCATTTAGAAACAAAAAGTGCCCTTTAGATTATGGACCATGATGAAACTGAGGAAGAAACAAAATTGAAGGTGCCTGTGAAACTTTATTCTGTCCTTATATGTGAGGTGTAATTAAGTTTTTGTGAGTACCTTTTTCCCCTCAAAGGTCTTTGCATGGTTCAGCAGGAAGATAGACTGCAGTCTGTGTAGGCTTCAGGGTTTTTTCTGGATTATTGCTTTTAAAGCGTGTTCATACTTTCAGTGCCTCTGTGAAATTTTCCATACTGTTCATACTGCGGAAGAGAAAGGAAAACCAGTGGAATTCAGTACTTTGGTGTGCTGAGCTGAGAAACCTGAGTGTTTGCAAGTGTGTAATATGTTATAGTGTTTTATGTGTATTAAATGTTAAATATGAAGCTTGTTTTAGTTGGAGATATGAATACTTGCCATTTCTGCATATCTGGCTTTTGATCTCTGACCGAGCATGCAGAAATAAATGCATGAATAAGGCCCAGCTATGGAGGATCTCAGTCTAATTTTCCCACCACCATTTAGAGCAGAAGAAAGAAAAGCACTGAGCTCTGTGCTGGCATTCCTAACAAAATTACTAGACAGATGAGTTATAAGTGAAAACTTATACTCTGATATCAGGTGGTTAAATAGTGATTCATTGACATTCATCCTAAACTGGTTTGTGTTGCCCTATTCTGTAAAATCACGATTGTCCCTTGATTAAGGGGACACTGAAAGGGCTTCTCTCTTTCTATGTTTTCCCCATTAATGTGTTCACAAAGCTTTACTGCTTTAAGTAGGCCCCTGCATTTTGTGTGGGTGCCTTCTCTGCTGAAAATTAATTCTTCATTACAACTTAACAGAACAAAAACTTTTAAAAATTCTCAAGAACTAAACTTCAGCCTAATTTTGTGTTTCCTGGATGTCAAAACATATTTCTCCCTTTGGGAAATGCTGTGTATTTCTTGTTTGGGATTAGATGCCAAGACCTTTAAAATGCAAGCTTTAATTATTTTGTTACTTTCTTTAAACTTTGTTCCACTGTTGTTGTTTTTGGTGGTGAAATTCCAAATAGCTTTATCTTTTAAATCACCTTTATCTTTGTGAACTAATTTTAAGAAAAGAAAATAAAGAAAACTGCTTAGAGAAGCACAGTGTTCTTTTACAGGAAGCTGATGCTGGACTGATTTCTATCAAGTCCATAATAATCTAAAATGTTATAGAGTAATTAGAGGGCTGTATCAGGTTCTTGGTCCTGCAGTAAGCTTAACTTATTCCTGATCCAGGGATCTTGCTTGACTCCCTTACTAGTAATTATTCTTGATCTTAGAGCATTCCTTGGAAGGAAGGGAACAGAGGGGACACTTTCTATACAGGCATTCAGAGATGACTACAGGATACTTTAGCAACATTTTGGAATTGTCTGAGAATCATTTGGAATGTGAATTTGATTGTCAAAGAAGGCTAAAGCTTCGTTCAGCTTTGAGTCACTGCATAAAGGATGAAGATTGCAGCAGAGGGATTTGTGCACGTCAAAGAGGGAACTTTGGCCATCCGTTATTTGGGGTGGACATGTCATGGGAAGGTGCAGCAGGAACTGATTGTGAGGATTTACCAGGGACCCCCAGCATCTGGATGGCCTGACACATCTGCCCTGTTTTAGTCACTAACACACTTTGGTGGTAACAGTCCAATTCCTGAACGGCTTTATGTCACTGCCACTCCACATCCATGCAAATACTGTATTCTGCTGAAATACTGGAGCCAGCTTTCACTGTGTTTCCTTGTTAGGTGATTCTTTGATCTAATACATCAGTAAGATTAAATACCTTTTGGTAAGAGGTAGTAGGTGCCTTTAAATGGTGCTGCTGAGTAGGCTTTGAGAAGGTAATGGCTTGAAGTGCCTGAGAAGATCTTGAGCAATGTGGGGGTTTGTCTGATTTTTTTTTTTCTGTTGCCACACATTTTGTTCTTCCTCTTGCCTTGCTTTCTCCTGCATGTGCAGGTGGGATAATGACTACATTTCTTGAGACTTGGTAGTAAGTTTGTTAAGCAGCAAAAGGTGCTCAACAAAAACAAAACAAAAGGTGCTCTTGGGTTCTGGGTGAAGCCTTGGTTGTAAGTCTTCTGTTTGTTAAAAGTATATTTCCTGCTATGTAAATCCTGTTGTTTGTTATTTACATGTTAAATATCTTGGCTTTAGGAGAGTTTTCTTCATTTTGATAACTGTTTGTGGAGGAATTTCAAACTTTCTTCATGTTTCAGCAGATTAACAGATTTTGAAAATCATTATTGAGGTGGACAGTTTTAGATGAATGAATCATATGTGCAATACTCACATTTGTTTCAGTGTTCTTAGTTAGAATACTAAGTGGAAAGTAAAGCATAAGGTTCAAAAGACATCCTGATTTTTTTCTGAATTCTTGCAGATGCTCTCTTCTCTTGAAGTTGTTGAGCTTTAATCCAAGTTTCATTTGTTGCAAGACTACTCCTAAAGCACAGCCATCTTCTGTTGCCATCTGGTGGCAAAAGCAATCCTCTAACAGAATACGAAAAATTTATGAAAAGAATTCAGATTAGTTATTTCAGCTGACACAAATGATCTTAGAGCCTTCAGCAGCAGGAAGGCATGTGGAAGTCCTAAAGGACAAAAACTAAAAAAATGCCACAGTGCCAATAGTAGAGAAGGGACTTGGCACTTTGCAGGGAGGAAAGGAAGCCAGTGACTGTCTTTTTCTGGATGCCACTCTGGCAGCTCCTCATTCAGATGACGAGCAGGGGTGTTGTAGAGACCAGTAAAATTACTGGGGTGCATATCCCAAAAGCTAAAATATGACACCACCACGGGGAAAAGGGGGTAGTGACTGGTGACCCCTTCCTGAGCCCACAGAAGGCTCCTCACCCACACAGGATGGTATCCTGGCAGAGGGATAACCCTGCCAGGCTGGAACCTGAGTTTAAGCAGAGTGTGAGGTTGTAGGGACTGCAGATGTTCCTTTGCACCTGCCAGTCTCCCTGGCTGTGGCTGCCTGTGCTGGTACTCTGAGCTGATCAGGTCTGGCAGCATGGCTTTAGGGCTCAGCCACTGCTCCCATCAGCACCCTCAAAGAGGCTTCAGCTCATGTTGGGACAAATCAATTGTACCCACAAATACTTGTTTTACAAGTGGTTTGGTCTGGAAGTTTTTGTTTCCTCGGTCCTGGTTTGATGCTCAGTGACATCAGGAAAGATGGAATCCTCTCACTGAAAGAATGGAAAATGGTTCTGTATTTGTCCATCTTCAAAAAGATATATATATAAAAAAGTGATAGAAGAATCAAAGTTCACATTTAGGAAAAAGAAATCTGTAATTAGTTATTAACTAACAATCTAAAAGGTATTTGAAATGATTAGCAGCCAACAGAAACTCATCAAGGGAGATAACCTTGTCATATCAGTGCAATATTTTTTTTATTACAGGATGTCAAGCTTGTCAGTCAAGCTGTGGTGGGTGTCTTATCTTGGGTACAGTAAGCGGTTTTAAATTATCTTGCTTTTTAAAAAAAGAATAATAAGCAGCCTTGGGAAACATGATTTAGAAAGGACTCCTGTAAGGTGGATGCACAGTTGTTTTCAGAGTGGAAGGGACGTCCCTCCAGGTCATGTTCAGTAATTTGTATTACTGGTAGGATGATGGAATACAGTGTGTTTATTAAGCTTGTGTTTTGCAAATACACATGAGAATATAAAAGATACTGGGGGACAGAATTGGAGTTCAGATTACAGGGCAAAAGAAGAGAAATTCCCCCAAAGCAGAAAGGAATTCTGTTGGGATAAGGCTGTTTCTGTACTGAAAGGCTGGTATTTCATGGGGTAGTTCTCAGAGAAGGACCTGGTGCTCACAGTAAATCTCTAACAGAACATAACTCGCTGATGTGCTCTTGTAAAATACAGGAGTAAATATTGTCCAAGATGCATCACAGAATTGTAGTCTTATGAGTAGTAGTTCTGCTTTTTCTCAGTCCTGGGATGGAGAGAGCTCTGCCTCTGTAACTTTAGGAAAGATTTCTGGAGGGTGGCTGTGTGTATGATCAGAAGTTCAGAACGCCTGATCCATAGGAGAAGGTTGAAGGAACACAGATACGATTGTTCTGCAAACGGAAACTTTCAAGGATGTGAGAGATTATTGCATCCAAAAGAATACTTTCCCCCCTCTGGTATGAGTGTCTACCTGTAGAATTAACCATTTCATTGGTTTCTAAGAGCATGACTTGGTATTTTATGCCAGTTACTTTCATCAGATCTACACGGTTTTCAATGTTTTTATGTCTTGTGCCATGATATTCTTGCAATCCTGCAGATTTACAGGACTTTCTGTTTTGTCTTCAGGACATACCAGGGTGCTTCTATTTCTTGTAGCCCTTTTGCTTGAAGGAATACCTCAGTTTGAGTCTTCAGCTTGTTAGCAGAGCTACAGAAATGGGGAAGTAGAAGAGGGATTATAGATTAAGACAACAAGGGCCTTTGACACTGCCTCTCTTTTCAATGAAGCACCACTGAATAATTAGCTACGGTCCAGATTCACTTAACTGCATTTGCTTTGTTCAGGAGAAGCTGGTCCATCATCAAAGAAGAGGTGATGTACTTTTGCTAATGGTGTTTACTTGCCTGTTCTTAAAACACTGCCTTGAAATCACCCTTGAAAAGTATTCTGAGCCTTTGTGAGGTGCTTTGTTGAAGTGAACAAGGCTGTGGTTGCTTGGGTGACATCTCCCTGAGGGGCTGGCAGATAGAAGATGCAGTAATAGCAGGTATTCCCCCTTTGCTGGATGTGTTTAAAATGTTTGCTGGAGGCCTGCAATTTAATGAGCCGCCCCTTTGGGAACTCACAAGCTCTGTCAAGTGGTCTAGACTGGATGCTGCTACCAAGTTGAAGCAACTCTGCTTGAAATCAGGCTGGGAGGAGTTCTGAGTCCTGGTCTCATCTTGGTGAACTCCTGACCTCTGGTAACAGGTTATTTATTGTGTGCAGGGCCAAGTCTTTGGGCTTTGTAGGGTCTTGGGCTCAGCCTGATGTGGATCAGAGATGTTTTCCAAAACGTCTCTTACATATTTCTAAGGGCTGATGTATGTCTTGTCACCCAGCTCTCTTTGGCTTAGAGACAAATATATGAAATATCTCAAGTGTTTATGTAATTTAAATGGTTTGAGAGCAGCAATGACTATTTATTTCTAATAACAATATAAAATCATAAAATTAAATCATAAAAGCATAGGGAGGTATAACTGACTGGAAAAATTAGGAGCATTTAAAAAGATACTATCCCATGACACTTCTTTGTATGATTTGTCTAATTTAATAAAAATCAAATAGATAAATATTTATCACTTGTGGATGCACTCAAAGAACTATGCTGTGGTAACCTTTTCATTCTACATTATTATTTTAATGAGTCTGGGGGGAGAAAAAAACCATTTTACATGCAAAGACTGTTTTAATTTTGTATCAAATTGTTCCTTCTCTTAACGTAACTTCATTTTTATATAAAAATTGCATGTCTGAAAGCTGGATATCAGGTGGGATCATTTTTTCTTGTCTGGCTTCCCACAAAAATGTAAATAAAATGTTTTCCTAGTATTCTTCTGTGTATGAAAGCTGGCAACTGAAGATTACATTAAAGCATGTGCTTCTCCAGTCTGGCTGAAGGCATCATTGCCAGGGACAGGCTGGGGGCTGAAAGGAGTAAAACAAAGCGCTGCTTGTCCGCTTGAATTTTCATTCCGTGGGCTGTGTGTGGCACCACAGGTTATGAACCCCTGGAAAGTTTATTCCTGCAGCTCCAGCGGGACTGCAGGTGTCACTGGGAGGGATGAGTTACCGATAAATATTAACACAGCTGAAAAGAAACAAACATTTTCATTTGGATTACCCTGAAGCCATTTCAGACAGCAAAGTGAGACGAAAAGGAAAGCTTCCTTGGCTGTCTACTGAGTCATCCAGCTGATTCCAGTCAGGCACCAAGTATTAATTACTGAATTTAGAAAGATTTTTCTGAGAAAATCTCATGAAGCACTGGTAAAAAAAAAATCCCAAACCTAAGAATACATTCTGTTTTATGCCAGGAGAAGTGCATGTGGAACTGGGACAAAATATGCTATTTTCTGACTTTAAAATGACAAATTTTACAAATGTAAATTCTCAGATGTGCCAGAACAACAGAGCTCTTTTGTCTTGTGCACCATATTGTTTTTCATTTTGAAATATTTGAATATTCCTTTTTTTTTTTAATAAACAGTTGGCAGTGAAACAAACCTCCCATTCATTGTCATTTTGCTGCTGGAGCTAAAAAAAGAATATAAGATATTCTGGAATTTTTAAACTGCCACAAGTGAGGTGGAGTTTTTTTGTTAGGTACTCTTATTTTTAAATTAAGTGGTGTATTTTTTTCTTAATAAGGCAGAGTTTTCTTGTTCCTCACACTTTGAATCTGGAGGGATTATGGTACTGTAGCACAGAAAGGTTGTTATTTGCTGTTTTCACCTCCTCTCTGTCTTCTGTTAATCTCTGTTCTCAGACTGGGTCTCCTGAGTACCAAGCAAGCTCTTTGCCCTGGTGTTTGAGGGCTTGTTACCAAGAAACATTTTCTGGGGAAGAAACATCTAAATGGAACTTTGGGGTCAGGTCTTGATGGCAGGATGAAATGAGCTGGAACATACACAGCTCTTCAGCCTTTCTCCAGCCCTACTGCTCAGACCCCGTGGGGACAGGAGTACCTGTGGTCACCACCTGTGCCATCATTTCTGGTTGCACCTTGCTTTGTGACATAAACCTCTGTGTTCTGTACTGAAGGAAGAAACTCCAGGTTTAAAATTCTGGGATGTACTTTTGGTTATGCAGGCAACAAAGAGGTTGCAATAATTAGTATCAGCATTTTCATTCAAAAGTCAAAACAGGGACCTTGTGTCAAGTTTGGGTCTAACAAATTAGGCTGTATCTATCCCTGATTCCTTGTCAATGCCCTTTTAAGTAACAGGACAAGTTGTATGATATCAAAGATTGAGGAATTAATTGTGTTCTCCCACTTGAGCAAAATCACAGCTATTTCTATAAACACTTTTACAAACCTGTAAGAGTGATTTGGGTTTAGACAATTGGAAGCTTTTAGGAAATGAGTTGTGTTGAAAACATTAAAGTATTTTTAGGCGATCTTATTTTCATTTTGAATTTGTGACAATTTACAGAATTCCTTTGCCAAATTTGTGCATGACATGGGCTGTTAGTTTTTGGAACAAATGCCAATAATCTTTCATGATATAGAACTTGAATTACTTTTCAATTTAATGATGTATTACAGGCAAATGTAATCAGATGAAAACTGAAAATCTAGTTCACAATCTGTTCCTTATTCTATTACTGTGAATGGCATCTAATTGAATCTTTTTGAAGAGCAGTAGGGCCGTGACAGTGGGTGTCCAAGTCCATAAGCCTGTGAAACACAGAGTTGTTATTGGTATTTTTCACAGAGTATGCTGAATTCCTGCACTGCAAAGGGAAGAAATTTACTGATTTTGATGAAGTTCGTCAGGAAATCGAAGTAGAAACGGATAGAGTAACAGGAATGAACAAAGGCATTTCTTCAGTTCCTATTAATTTAAGAATATATTCCCCACATGGTAGGTAAAATCATTCTACTTTACACTTCTGTCATGTAATGTACTATGTAGCTCTGTCTGTCTAGCCATTGCTTTTGAATGTGTTCTTATTGCTCGATCTTCTGGGATGGAAAACCCTCTGAAGCTGCACTGGACAAAAAGTGGGTGTGTGTCTGGAAGAATCCTCAGATCCTCCCACTCTGCAGAGGAGAGCTGTTGCTGTGAGAGTTGGGCAGAGCACAGGCTCTCTGCCCCAGTTAATATTCTCTTTATTTAAAAATAGTCTCACCTACCCTGCCTCAGGCTGGAAGCAGCCTCTCCCCCAGTGCATTCACAAATAGATAGTAGCTCATTGGTAATGACAAATAAGAGAAGGGGGGAGACTTAATGGCAAAACTTCTTTTTGCCACCTCGCAGAGGGGTTCCCTGATCAGTGATCCAGAAAGTCACTGTCTCCCCCTGCCTTACTGGAAGTTTATTGTTCCCTGTCACTAAAAGCATGTTCAGGCAATAATGGTGTTTGAAGCTGCTTTCTGTTTTACACCCCCAGCATGGATCAGAGTTAGTTCCTCTGGTTCCCATCTGCCCATTTAATGAAGGCAGTCTAGGGAAAATGTTTCCCATTGAGTCTGTCTTCGGTACTGGAGAAAAGTGGTATGTTGGGCTGAAGCACCTTGTTTTTCTAACTGGAGAGGGGCTGAACTAAATCCCCTTCCTCAAAGCTTGTTGGTTGAACATGCTGACTCCACGAGAAAGTGAAAATTTCCTACCTATTGCTCTTACTTTGTTTTATTAGATCAGTCTTTTAGTTCAGCAACTGTTGTCTGTAAGCAGACTCAAAATGTACTTCTGGTGTTTCCTTCCTAGGAATTGCATTTTTCTCATTTGTCTGTTGCCCCAGTACTGGCTGAACAAGCTGGGATGCTTCTAGTTGCATACTGGGGAAATCATGCCAAAGCAAAACAGGTTTTCTTAATGGGTTAACTTTTTCATATTTAGTACTTTTCTGAGAAGTTACAGAGTAAAAAAAACCCCAAACCCTCAGAACAGTGATATACCCCCAAACTCCTCAACAACAATTTTGCAATAAATGTTAGGCTAGTTATTGATTCTTTTTTGAATTTCTTAATTGGAGACACTGCTCAAAGCATGGTCAGAGAAAGACTGTATTTAAAAAAAAAAACAGATTGTTTTGGGTTGATTTGAAGGATGCAATGGGAATGGGCTGTTGTCTGTGCTCCTGTTGCAGGACAAAGCTCAGAAAGCCACGTGCATTTTTGTAAGAGCCCTGAAGGATATTTGGTGTAAAATCATGCTTATACCAGTTGTAATGTTTAACATATTAAATAGTACTAATAAATTCAGAGATGTGAGACCAACAAGGAAACAAATGTACTTTTCAGATTGGCAGAAATTTTACTTGAACTGTTGACAATATTTGTATGCCTGTAAAGGTCATAAAGGGCTTTCATTTGGCTAATATTTGTCAGCAGCCATAGACATGTAGACCTCTTTGACATGCCTGGCGTGCTAACCAGTTCTGTGCCCCTGTGTTTTCCACGTAGTCTTAAGCCTGACCCTTATTGATCTGCCGGGAATCACGAAAGTGCCGGTAGGGGATCAGCCTCCAGACATTGAGCAGCAGATCAGAGACATGATAATGCAGTTCATCTCGCGGGAGAACTGTCTCATCCTGGCTGTGACCCCAGCCAACACCGATCTGGCCAACTCGGATGCCCTGAAGCTGGCAAAGGAGGTGGACCCTCAGGGTAAGCATGATCCACTGCCACTCTGTGTTCCCAGGGGAAGAACATAATTGGAAGTAATAGAGCAACCCTTGTGTGAAATGTCATAATAATATGTAATATAGATGTATAGGTGTACATTCTCATGCATATCTTCATTCTGTCTTCAGCATTGCAGTGACTGCTAGCTCAGCATCGTTCAGGTAATGTTGCTGCAGATGTATTGGAAAGGTTTTGTGGGTATCTCTTAAAAGCAAGTGCAGCAGGGTCTATCTAGGGATTTTTGTAGTGCCAGGCAAAATGGGCCGTGGTGCTGAGGGGGTTTCTAGATACTTAAAAATTTTATACAATTGTATTGTAGGGACGCTGAGCCTTGTTACAGAGATTTGAGGAACATGTTTCAGCAGTTATGCTCCCCTCGTTTCCAGACCATAACTTGAGTTGTAGCTGGTAATGTGTGATACAAGCTTTGAGAAGATCACATATCTCTTATTATATAATTGTTCTTCCTGAATCTAAATGATTCTTCAATACCTTTTCCCTCCTGGTCAGGCCTTAGGACCATTGGTGTGATCACAAAATTGGATCTGATGGATGAAGGAACAGATGCAAGGGAAGTTCTAGAAAACAAACTGCTCCCTCTTCGTAGAGGTGAGAATGTTAAATGGCCTGTATTCCTTGCAATCCAGAAAGTGGTTTGGACAAGGGTGGTACTTGGGAGCCCTGGACATGAATCAGAAGTTATGCTGAACTTATGAATTCCTTGCTTTTATAGTTATCTATCCATCAAACATAAAAGATGGCTGTGCTGCCAGTATGCTGCAAGTAAAATAAGCTTTTTTCTGGACCTGAAAAATACACTGCATATCCCAGAGGAAGCAAGAAATGTCAGCATGAGTTTTTAGCCAGCTGTTTTCTTCTCTGCCCGGTTGCTGTTGCTTGTAACAAAAGAATCTTTTTTATTTTGCATATGACAGAATCAAGCACCAGAGCTTTGGTAATCTCACTATAAACCAAGTTGTGATACCTTTCAAAATTTCCCATGTGATTGTTCTGGCAGCTGCTACCACAGTTGCTCATGCTGGTACTAATATCAAGAATTTTGATTCTAGTTATAATTTATTGATGAGACTTCCATCTCCTCCCATGGAGCATGTCGGTCCAACAAAGGAGAAGAAATTTTTTTCTGTGTTTTTTTAATATTTAATTTATCTATGTAGACCAATGTGTGTTTTGATTTTGTTTTGAATTTTTTGTTTATTTTTGAAGTGGTTTCTTTGGGGTTCTCTGGAGTTTCAGATAGTTCTGTTTGAACTAATAATTTAAAAGGAAGTGTATCTATTATACCTAAACAGAATGAACAGTTTAGACAGCATTAAGGTCACTAGAGTACTGGTAAATAATATCTGAAATACCTAAACTGGAAAGTTTTGTTTGAAGTGAGGCAGTTCAGTTGTATTTAAGATGAATTCAGCAGTTCAGGCAATAGCTGCATTGATTTGCCCACTGGTTTTGTGCTGTTTCAGGCTATATTGGTGTTGTAAACAGAAGCCAGAAAGACATTGATGGGAAGAAGGACATAAAGGCAGCTCTTCTGGCAGAAAGGAAATTCTTTCTTTCCCACCCATCCTACAGGCACATGGCAGATCGGATGGGAACACCCTATCTCCAGAAAGTTCTAAACCAGGTAAAACCTGAAGCCTTTGTGGTGAAAGGCAGCTCTGTAACTATAGGGCCAGTATACAAACTTCATTACAATGTGTGTTGGTCACTGGACCTCACTTATTCTTTCCTGCTTTTAATGCTTCTAATCTGCACAAGGTAAAAACAAAGCTGTATGTTACATGTACCATGTTTTGGGAATTTACCTGCTTTGGTAGGAACTGTTGACCTTCTGTTGCTTTTACTGTGTGTATAATGTTGTATAGGGGAAGATCTGCATAAGTTTTGCCCTTAAGATTTTGGGGACCTATTAATGTTTGTGGTTTCAGGTAATATTTCAATTCCTCTGTATCCACAAGGTGGTGCTCCAGGGAAACTCCAGGTTTTGTGCCTGCTGTCAGTCTTCTGAGCAACTTTGGGTTTAGGTATTTTGCTATATGGCATTCTAAATTTATAGCTTGTCTGATTGGGGTTTGGGGCATAGTGCAGGAAGTCCAGTTTAGTTTTCCTTAAAGAATGGGTGCAGTGCATGGGAAATTTATGGCACAGGTAAGACATTGATAGTGCTGTTCAAACACATTAAGATGTATATGCAAAACAAATTGAGTTAAACAGAGATCTGGTTCATGGTTTTTTGATCTCCTTCAATTTATTTTCTGATATTTTATGCATATCTTCTGAAATTAGAACTGAAAGTAGAGTGGTAGAACCTTTTACAATCAAAAATTAAGTGTTTAAAAAAGATGAAGTTATATCATTATTATTATGAAGGCAAGATATCTTCCCTTTACTATGCTTTGCACAAGGAAGCAAAAATCATGTGGGGAAAGTGCCAAGGAGCTACTCTGATGTGTGTCCTTTACTCCATCTCTGGAGTGAACTCCATAAGTGGGATGTGGATGCCCTGAATCCCTTTGTTGTCCCACATTGCCTTGTGGCTCTAAAGGAGTTGTTGTGCTGAACAAGTATGTATGGAATTGGGAAACACCTTTAGGAAACCCAGCAAAATGGGAGTGGTGGCATCAGCACTGAGTGATGAGAGATCATTTCAAATGACATGTGTAATTGTAACTTTGTTGTGTGTAACTAGACAGGTATGGAGTAACAGGGCCCAGTGAGTGAGAGGACAAAGGAATTTTTTGAGCCTCCTTACAATGTGTGTGCATGAGGAATATTGTATTGTTCTTTAACAGCCTCCACTGCTTCAGAGATCAAAAGGAGCTGCACTGGTCATGGCTGATAAGCTTGGCGGCCAGAAGGAAATGGTTGTGCTCCTGCTTTCATCTTTATTAACAGCATAAAAGCACTTTTATTTGCTTTTTAGCAACTTACCAATCATATTCGGGATACTCTGCCAGCCTTCAGAAGCAAACTCCAGAGCCAGCTGCTTTCTATAGAACATGAAGTAGAGGTCTACAAAAACTTCAGACCAGAGGATCCAACCAGAAAAACAAAAGCACTGTTGCAGTGAGTGTCTTTTGTCTGCTTTTCCACTTTGTATAGGTTTGTTTTGCTGCTTTATTCTTCTTTCTAATGGGTTTTAATCTACAGATTAGGATATGGTTAAGATTCTATATGCAAACTCCAAAGAATTCTCTGTTTGATATTCCTAAACAGTTTATATACTCTACAGTTTCAGCAGTTTCCCCTAAATTAATTTTAGTAATCCTAGAAAAGAGAGAAAGCAGAACAAGGGAAAGGTTTAAAGATGGGGCATCAGAGATGATCAAAGGTAAGGAACTGCATCTGATGGTATGGACACATTTTTTCTGTCTGCCAAAAAGATGACCTCAGGGAAGGGAAGGACACTGTGTTTGCAATCTGTGAGATGAGGAGGCTGGAAGGGGAATAGGGAATGCTTCTTTTTCTCATATAAAATCTTGGCTTTCAGAAAGAACTCAAGAAAGATCAAAATTAATCATAGATGGTAGTCCTTCATGTGCTGTGCACCCAGGCAAATTCTTGGGAACTGTTGTTGTCAGTCCCAAACTAGAAAGCTGTTTTGCTGCTGAAGTCACTGTCTTGGGTTTCATCCACGGCATAAATCAGACTGATGAAACTTTGATAACACTACTGTAAAGGGTTGGGACAGAGATAACTGTTCCTCTGACTTTGATTCAAGTGGTAGTGGAATCAGAGCCCTTTCTTGACTGTGGATTTAGCACCAGATTGAACACCAATTGGCACCTGCTGCTTCCTTGCTTTGGCTGTTCCCAGGGATGCCTCATACTGCTCTGCCACTTTCGTTGTCCCATTGGTTTTGGTTTGGTTTTTTTTAAATTGTAGCCTTCTCCAGCCACTCTTATGTTTGTGTGCAATTAAAATGTACCTCTTAGAAGAGGAAGCATGAATAAATTTTTTTATTTTTTTGTGGTGGTCTGCTCTGTTGAGCTCTGCAGCTTCTGTGACAGCACCTGAATAGGGATGCACTTTTCTATTCAAATGCATTTGGTATTGTAGCTTAAATGTCAGGACTCTTGTTTTCTTATCCTACTGAAAAGACTGCTATTGCTGTTTCTTCTTAAAAGGATAAGTAAACATAAGTAATAAGTAATAGCATGATCTAAATTTTTGTGATCATTGATAAAATGTGAATGTAGCCTGGTACCCTGCTGTATTTGTAGTTGACTTTATAATAAAGTTTAATAAACAATGCTTAAAAAAACCCCAATCCACAATGGTTATGAAGAAAGAAAATGATACACTGTGCTATGTCCTGCAGGAGAGAAGGGATGCAGGGAGGTGTGTGTAGGTATGGATTTTATGGATTGGCAGCTTGGCTGAATCAGTTGTTGTTGAAAGATACTTTTGTCAACATGTTTTATCATGCATTAGCATTTGGCAGTATTGAGGTAAGAGTTAGTACTTGACATATTTCAATGGTTGTGTTTGTTTTGTCGTTTTTTTTCACCCCCTCCCCTTTAAAATTCAGGATGGTACAACAGTTTTCAGTGGACTTTGAAAAAAGGATTGAAGGATCAGGAGATCAAGTTGATACCCTAGAACTTTCAGGAGGTGCCAAAATCAACCGAATTTTCCATGAACGTTTTCCTTTTGAACTAGTGAAGGTATTTATTCATCTTGCTGATGTGTTTTGTGTTTTATTTATGTCTTCTTATTTTCATATTGATAATAATATAGCCAAGAAAAGGTCTGATTGGAAGAACATGCTCATTAGTGTGGAAGAAATTACATGAAGTTATACTTGAGACATTTGGCTTAATTTCTTGGATTGGATACTGAGACTTGCTAAGAATTCTAAAATATATGAATTAGAATATAATTATAGTCTCAGTTCATAATAGTTTCTGTGCTTTTCTATTGTTTTATCACACATGGCATCTTTCTTCTGGTTAAATGGGGCAGACATACAACTCCAGTTGGTAAATTTGTGATCAGGTAGCCAGTATCTATTAAAATGAGTCATGGAAAATAGCCATTTTCTGTATGTTTTACTTCCTGTATTCAGTACATTAAACCAAAGGCAGCTTTCAATCCTGCACTTTCATAGTCATGAAAGAGAGGTGGAGCAGGGTAGGTCCCTTTCACCCCAAATCATTCTCTGATTCTGTGATAGCTGGGCTTAGGAAATGACCCTTTCATTTGCAGCAACACTAACTTCTCTTCTAGCTAGCTGATTTTCAAGAAACTTAAAGAAAAGCTTTGTAACTTCACAACTGGAACAACTCCTCTCTTACATTTGTTTGAAAAGCAGCAGAGTGGGAAGGAGAGGGTGAACAGCATAATCACAGAAGTTGCACCACTTCAAGAAACCTGGCTTCAAAAGAAAGTGGCACCTTCCAAATTCTGTTTCTGGCTTACTCTGTCGATTCTACACAATCATTCCAGCTGTTTGTATGTCTGGAATGGAAGGGGGTGTGATTTTCAACAATCCTTACTTGCTGCCTCTACCCTTAGTGTTAAAGTGTTTTAAAATACTTATGCTTTGTTTAGTGTAATTAGAAGTTACTATTTTGGCAGTTGAAATTGCCTGTCTTCTGAGAGAGGTGATATTTTCAGTTTTATTAAAAACATCCCCTCATGTCCTCTTATATGCTGTTGTTCCTCTAGATGGAATTCAACGAGAAGGAGCTGCGGAGAGAAATAAGTTATGCCATCAAGAACATACATGGTATCAGGCAAGTGCTCCCATGTTTTCAAGGCCAATCACATCATACAGGTGTAATATCTTTGGAAAGCGTTGCTTACAAGCTTTGTTGTTCTTTGTGTTTTGGAAAATGTTCCTTGATAAGTAAATTCTCAGAAGGTTGACAGTAATAGCTGAGGTGCAGTATCTGAGCTTTCCCTGCCTCATTAGTGGAGAGGTCTTGATTTATGGTAGGGAATGATCTTTTGGGGCATGTTTTTATAGTTTGATTTTTTTTATATAATTTATTTGCCAAGATAGACCTTGGTGAGCAGTGTCTGAGGGAGAAGTGAGGCCCATTTGTTTAGAATTGCCTCTGTGAGGTACCTCTTACAGAGGTTCACATACCCTGCAGTGACCAACTGTGAAATTCTCCATGTTGCACTCTGAATACCAGAACCACATTTCCTGGTGTGAGTGAAAAGTGCAGCTATAGGATTCTTATGGATTTGCTATGCAAAAAAACCCCAAACTTCCTTGCATGACGTTTTTATTGCTGTCTTACATATTTTTTTATGTCCACAGAACAGGTTTGTTTACTCCAGATATGGCGTTTGAGGCCATTGTTAAAAAGCAGATAGTTAAGCTGAAAGGACCTTGCCTAAAAAGTGTGGATCTGGTGATGCAAGAGTTAATCAACACTGTCAAGAAGTGCACTAAAAAGGTAACTTGCAGATAGATCTGGTAACATAAGTAAATGCAATGGTATGGTAGATCATGTAAAGCCTGTCTTGCATTTTGTGGTATCACAAGACATTTCTGATCCAGTCACTTGGTGTACTGGGTAAGACTCTCATGTAATCGTGTCCACAACACTCTCAAAATAATGTAATGATGGAAAAGTTAATTTTTTTGATTCCTTGGTTTTGAATCTTATGATGGGAGCTGTTTTTGAGTCAAGAGATGCCCTCAGTTTCCTCTTTAAAACCAGGTTTTCACTTCTTAGCTAAGAGGCTGCTTTCACTGTCTCACCTGTCCCTCTGTCTGTCCCACCAGCTCAGTGCAGGGTACCCCCCAGCAGCAAATACAGGAGCTGTTCTGGGATGTGAGCACAGGTGGGATGAAGTTGCTGATGAATGTCCTGTCACATCCTCTGCATTTTTCTAAATAAAGCAAGTTTTTTTATACTGACGAGCAAGCCAAGGAGATACTTCTTAAAACAGGAAAGGCAAAGATCATACAGAAGCAGATTCACTGCTGTATTTTGAATGGAGTTTCCAGATTTTTTTCACTTTTGTCAAAGTTTGAAAGATGTGTCACTTGAATTAATTGTGCAGATACTTTTCCTGACGGTATTGGCCAGGTTTACCTTTGTATTTTGCTGTTCATTTTTCAGCATTGTCATGCAAAGATTTTACCACAAGGTGGAGCCTTTAAAGAACAAGAAATTTGGAAATTATTTAAAGTGCCACTCTGGAATTAGAGTAAAAAAGAAACCTTCACCCCAAGGCTGATAGGCTGTGTTTTCATATGTCCAGAGTGTCTTTTCATTAATGTTGCATGGAACAAAAGAACAGAAACAATCCAAGGGTTTAGGTCTCTCCAGTTTCTCTGAGGGACAGCAAGTAGGGCTCACTTTGCAGTGTGGGTAACTTTTAGCCCAAGCATTAAAGTATTTGAAAGCTGGAGGCTCCCCTGTTTGTATTGCACCGAGGTCACCCTGCAGGTGTAAATTTCTGTGGGTTTTTTTGTTTCAGTTGGCAACATATCCAAGGTTGTGTGAGGAAACAGAAAGAATTGTTGCTGGCTACATTCGTGAAAGAGAAGAGAAGACCAAGGATCAGGTGAGAATAAACAGGAGATCTAACAGTCTGGAGAAGTGTGTCAAGGAGGAAAGGTCTCACATACAAAGTGCAGCAAGACAGTGAAAGATTTTTCTTTTTTAACAGGCTGCACGTTTTAGAGAGGAAGAAAAATTGCTTCTCTCTCTACTACTGAGCTTTGACAGAGGAGACTAAAATTGTTAAAAAAGGTTAAGCAGTGGCTTCCAGTAGCATTGGCTTGTTCTTGTGCCAGTGTGCCATCTTCTTATCTGCCAGGGCAGCTGTTTGTGGTAAATCGATTCGTGATTAAACAACTGCAGACAAAAATAGCCAGCCTTTGTTCTGCTTGGTTTCCAGGTGTTTTTCATGTACCCATCCCTTGTTCTGATTTCAGCGTGTGCTGGATCTCACAGCTAATTGTACTGGGACTCTTGCAGGAGTGACAAGCTTTCCTTCAAGGTCAAAAGAAGTTAAAAAACACCCAGAAATTCAGAAAAACTCATATAGAGCATTCATCACCCAGCTAGGCATTCCAAATCCAGGGAACTGCAAAGCTTAGATTACATGTGAGAAAATCCACTGCAAGTGGAAACAGGAATTATTGTCTGGAGAGTGCAGTGTGACAACAGAAATACTGGGGAGGAAGAGCTAGGCAGACCTCCTAGTTGTTCTGGACTCCTGGCTCTGTAGTCCTGTCTCTGTACGAACTAGGGAGCTGTGCAGCACATCTTTGCCTTTAATCTGTGCTGCAAATGTAGTCTTAAAAATAATTGAGTTTATTTGCTGGGCTTGTACTTGCCGAGAGTTGCAGTTAGAACACTGTCGTCTCAAAATCTGGGAGAAGATACAAGTTACTTAGGATAATTGAGTTTTGTTTTCCCATTCTTCATTGTTTGCTCATACCTGACTATTTCCCAGAACCAAGCACATCATACCAGCTTTCTGTACATGCCAAGACCTGGCCAAATAAGCCATTTTCACATATTCCTAGCATTATTTATGCTATTAGCAGTTATCATTGATAAATCAAAACAGGAGTGAGGATATTTTCAGAGGTAGGAGTTAGACCCAGATCCCCACTAGTTTTTGCTCTGAGTGAGGCACCTAATATCTTCTGGGAATTGTGAAGAATTTGGGAACGTTGTTATGTTTGAGGAGCTCTACAGGGCTAATGCTATACAAAGTGTTACCATTTGGTAGCAACAGGTTCCTTCCTTGCTCCCTGCTGATACATGGAAGTCTGAAAAGGTGGGGGGAAAGTGCAGTCTTTTGTTCCAGAAGCTGTTGAAGGGTGGGAGTGAGCTTTTGCTAGTATTTTAGCAAGGTTTTTCCTAGTTACATTATCAAGTTTGAGTCAAATTCTGTCTCTGGGCTATTGAAGGACTGGCAAGTGATAAGTACACAGACCATTCTGTTATTTCATGGGTAGCCCATTTCTCAGTCCAGACGTGCCCACCAGAATGACAGTCTGATACCTGGGCTGTACATTTTCTGTGCCAGGGCTTAGCTTACCCATCACTTCTTTGTGTGGCACATAAAGGAAATGGAGGTACCTGGATTTTAGGTTTACAGTTTGGGTTCCTTGCTGGCTTGGCTGGAAAGCTACACATAGACAGAATTTTGCTTGACTTGCAAAACACAGAGCTAGAATCTGTTGTATAATCATTAAACTCTCTCTGCCCACATATGATTGATCTTAATGGAGTGGACAAGGGCCAAGAGAGTGAAAAATGAGGTCTGTCAGGAAAAAAAATAGGAAGAGGGAATAGTTCTTCTGTAGTCTAACTTATTAAACAAGCACAGAAACAGAAGTGGTGGAATTTAGAAAATATTGGTTTTGGCTTGAACAATTGTTAAAGCAATATTCAATAATGCAGAGAACTCAGAAGTTCTGGGGTTTTCTCCCTTCCTTTTCTTTAATCTTTCTTTTTCACCTTACCCATATATTTTTTCTCTCCTATCTCTCTTAATAGATGCTGTTGCTGATTGATATCCAGGTTTCTTATATCAACACCAACCATGAAGACTTCATAGGCTTTGCAAAGTAAGTATATAGAGATCTTGTTAAAAAGACACTGTCAGGGTTTTTTGTTTCTTTGCTTTTTTTAAAAAAATTAAATTCAGAACACAAGTCCTGCAGTGTTGAACTCCTTCCCATGTGTAGGGGAGTCTTTACCCAGTTCATGAGCCTGGTTTCACTGAAGCCAAAGCTCGTGCCTTGCTGTGGAATCACACATATCTCAGGAAGCAGCCTTGGCACATCCATTTCAGGACCACAGAAATGCATAATATTGGTGGTCTTTCCACATTGTCAGTAGTGCATATTTTGGGAGCTGTGATTCCGTGTGAAACAGTTTTGCTCAGAATAATGCATGTCACTGAATTCTAAGTGTGCCTGCTGTTTGGCTGTAGAGAATAATAGTAGCAGAATGCCCTGCAGGGCCTGGTTTGACGTTCTCACTTAATTGAAAAGGCTGTGAGAATATTCTCCAGAATGTTCTCCCTCAGTTTCCAGCACTTTGTGCCTCAGGGACTTCGTACCAACATTTTGACACTAATAAAAACATTAAAAGATATCTTCACTCTTTGAAGAATAAATGTTGCTTCAGTCACATTCGTGCCATATTTGCCATAACAGTGTTTGGAATCACAACAGGTTTTGACCATGTGGGGTGCTGGCAACAGAGTTTGGCACCACAGTGTGTATTTTATCCTGGCTGTTCAAGCTTGGCACTGTGAAGGAAGGTCCCCAGCTTTGGCCATATGCCTTGAGGGTTTAAAACATGATGTTCAGTAAGCTGAGAAGGGAGAAGGCAAAGCCAGGTGCTATTTATGTGTTTGCTTTGAGCAACTTTCTCTAGAATTGTTTGCAGGTCCTAGATATCTTTATCAGTTCTCTTGACAAATGACAGGATGTTGTAGGAATGGTAGGTGGCCTTCTAGAGGTCAAGATAACAACCTGCTGCTATTTACTTGCCTTCATCCTTTACTGACAGGAAAGAGCCTGCTAAAAACACGCCGTATATACTCATGGTGTGTGTTGTGACCTTGGGAAGTCACACAGTCCAGCCTCCTGCTCAGAGGAGGGTCAGTGTTGAGTTTAGACCAGGTTACTCAGGGTTTTGTCCAACCAGATGTAGAAAACTCCCAGAATTTGAGATTCTCCAGCCTCTTTCTGCAGCCTATTCCAGTGCTTGCCTCTTCTCATTATGAGAAGACTTCTCCTTGTGTCATTTTGGAATGTTCCATGTTTTATAGTGTTGGATTCTGGAGTGCCAGGTGTATTTGAAGCTACTTAATTACATTTTCCCCCTGGAAAAATTCCCCTAATGAATGCTGCTGCTGCAGCCTGTAGTTCAGTCCCTGGTCCTCACTGCTGTGTCTTTTCCAAGGTGTTGCAATGCCTCAGTTCAGTTTGTTGGCAAAGCTGCTTCCTCTTTTGCCAGCTGAGATCTAGAATTCCCCAGCCACTGTACGTGGGGTACAAGCAGATAACAAGTGACTCTTCACTTAAGTTCACTGTTAGGTTTAAGCAGGGGTTGCTGTAGGTTGAAATAGATGGGAAAGAAAGTATCCTTGTTGATTTGTGCTAAGTCAAAAGAAAAAATTGAGATAGCAAAGAACAATTTAAAATATATTCATTTATGAACGACACAGGTGAAAAAATCATTTGAAACTATAAGCATATTATTGTTATGTCAGTTATGTTAGAACCTGAATAATTTTTGAGCAGCATAAAGGGCTTTTCCAGCATCTGAACATGCTGGACTAGAGATTCCCCAGATTCCCTGGTGTTTCCTTCCCTTGTCTCTTGTGCCTGCAGTGTTTTAATAGTGTGAGTCCTGTGAACCTTGGTCATGAGAGCACAAGACATTGCAAACTGCATTGCAGGGCCTGAGGCAGCTACAGTGAGGTTGTCTTGAAAGGGATTTAGGAATGCCAGTATTAAGAACAAATTTGCATAGTTATACTATAATGAAATCTTAGAATATTGTTTGTCTCATTTAGCAGAACAAGTGGTAAAATGTTGATGTTGGGTTTGTTTCCAGTCAGTGTAACTCAGGCATAGCTGCATGCTTGAGTCTACAAAGGGAGTAATTTGTGTTTAGAACAGTTAATAGAGGACCAATTGCTGGGCTGTTTCTTAGTATGATGTTAAAGGTTTAATTAGCTTTCTTAAGCTGATAATATTTTTAAAAAAACCCAAACTCAAAAAATAACAATGAGATTTCCTAAAGCCATCTCAGGTATGTTTTGGAATTGTTGATGGGTTAGTGCTGTGTTTTTTGTGTGCACATTATTTAACCATAATTTATGCATCAAAGCTTATGCAACTCACATGATGCACCAGGGCATGCAGTGTTATTTGGGCCAAAGGATCAGGATGACTGAGAGTTAAATTCAGTGAGTAGGCACAGGGAATAAATATCCTTGTGGATCTTCTCACAGACAGCATGTGGACTGCTAGTTTGATAGAGTATGGTCTGAAGGGCAAGACGCAGAATTCGGACGGTGTGGAGTTTGGTGCCCCAGCAGTTCTGAGGAGCAGCAGCTCTGCACAGTAGCACGATTGGCCTGTGGGCTCTGAGCCAAGCATGTCTTCCTGCCTCTCTCTTTCAGAGCAGTGTTTGTAGCTGATCTAATATATGGATGCTTCTTTCTTGAGTTAATCAATGCCTGGTGAAATGGTATAATCTAATCCAAACAAAACTTCTGTTGCCAGTGGCTGCTCTGGTGGTTGAGGAGCCAAAGCCTTCTCTCTGGATGCTTTTCTTCCTCTTTCCAGCAACATTTTAATTCTGTGGCCTAACACAAACCAGCACATAAATGCAAATGCTTTTAGAATTAATGGCAACTTGTTTTGTTTCAAGACAGGAGTGTGTTTTGTTTCAGGAACTGGGATTACCCAAGTTCAAGAATTGAGAAAATTATTTTAAATATGGTTTAATTCCAAATGTGCTCTATTCTTAGACAATTTCAGCTTTGAACCAGCTTTGTGACGGCTTCATCCATTGGTTATATTTACACCCTCAAAGTGCAAATAAATATTAGAATAATATCCAAAACAAACTGTCAAGACAGAGCTATTAAGGAGCCTCCAGCAGGGGAGGATTTTGTTGTACTGTGCTAAATAACAGAAATGGCTTTTTGTCTCTTCTGAATATTTATAGAGGCTAATGGTTCCCAAGTTGCCCACATAAGCCATAATTTCTCTGTGCTTTTAGTAACCTTTACCAGTCCAAGCAGGGTGTTGTTAGAAAGGATCTGATTAGTAGGAACTGTCTGCACGTCCCTTCTGTTCTAAGCAGGCAAATAGAAGCAGGTAGAAAAGCAGTTGAAATATGCACATGTATGCAATGATTTTGCTGTGTTTCTTTTGCTGTGGTTCTCTAGCTTTCTCTGCTGGAATCAAATGTAACTGTTGCTGCTAAAATCTATTCCTTGGGAACTGGCTTAGTTCAAGTTTCTTCAGTGTAACTCTTTTCCTCTGCTTCCCTTAGTGCCCAACAAAGAAGCAGTCAGGTTAACAAAAGTGCAGTGGGAAATCAGGTAGGCACCTAACAGAGAATGGAAAATGGCATGTGCAAGTTAATCCAAGCTGTTTGGTTTTCTTTGCTGCATTTTCATGTTGCAAGTGCATCATTTACCATTTCTGCTTCAAACATACATAAAATGCATCATAATGGCCTTGTTCTTCTGAACTTCTCAGCCCACCTGACTTTCATAGTTTTCATCATTTACTGTTTAGCATTTCTGCTACTGCGTGCACTGCTGGTCAGTGTCTCCCCTCCCATGGCGTTCAGTGCATTGAATCTCTCATGTTACACATCAATGTGTTCTGTCCTTAACTGCAAACCTGTGAATTTCAGAACCCAAAATGCTGGTGAGTACTTGCTTGTGTGTGCTTTGTCGTAATGTCTTCCTAGTTCTCATGTGTTCACAGCTGAACAGCAGCGAAGGGCAATTCAGCAAGCAAAAGTGGATTTGCCTTTCCCTCTTCTGAAACCTTCATGAAGTTGCTGACTATGTACCATAGGCCTTTCTTGAAGTAAACAAAGAATAACTGGTTGATGGTCTCAGATTAATTACCACTTTCACTGAGATTCGTTACTGAAATTAGTTGCTTGTTTCTTTTTGTCACATGAGAATATAGGATTGGTTCTGCGAGATGCTTGGGGCTCCTCAGCTTTGCTTCTTTGATTTTGTGTGGGCCAGGGGTTCTCAGAACTTCTCAGGGTCAGTCCTCTGCTTAATATGAGATAAAAATAATAAAAATACTACAACCTGGAGAGTTTCTGCTCACTTTGAGGGTTTTGCAAAGTCTTAAACAGAAAAAAAAAGTGTTATGGAACTAGTACACACTTCAGAAGGAAATGAAACATTCTAGGAAAAATAAGACTATGACATTTTGTATAAATAATTACCAGTATCAAACATCTTCCTGATGTTTTCACATGCAATTTGGTCAAACAGTGCTCAGGAGGTGAAAGGTCAACATTTTCAAATGTGACCACTGAGTTTAGATCCCTCAGGTCATAAGCCTGAGGTTTCAGTCTCCTATTCTGCTGCTTTTGTAGGACAAGAGTTCTTGGCATTTTCTGAAAATCCAGTTATCTTTTTAGGGCTAGAAATTCAGTCTCTTCCTCCCACCAAGAAATGGCCAGTTATTTTCAAGATGTTACTTAAAATAATCCAATAACTCCATGGATGTGGTGGTCCCCCACAGCCTGACCAGCATGAGTGGCATTTTTGATGTAGTATATGGTTTGGATCAAAATGAAAAAAAAACCCTGGAAGGTCTAAACACTGAAATGGCTTCAAAGATGAGTCTCTCCCCTCTGAGGAGAGATTTCCTCCTTATCTAGCTGTGCTGGAACATGTGTCAAACACAACAACTGTCATCACTTTAGAGTGTCCCATAAAAGGAAAGTCAGCCAATTACCTTCCTCTTCAAAAATACACAAGTAGAATGAATGATTTTTTAATTAAGTGAATGTTTTCTCTCTAAAGAAGTGGAGAAAAAGCTCAGCTTTTTAGATTCGGTGTTGAGACTTGATTCATTCTGGTATAAAGGACTTTGCTGAACCTTTTATTTTAGAGATAATAAACAGTTGCTTGTAAGTAAATTGTTTAGAGTTGAAAAGAATGAGAAAATGTTTCTGAAATAAAACTTCACTTTTGCAATTTGCTATTTCAGGGAACCAATCTACCGCCTTCAAGGCAAATTGTACGAGCTAAGTTCTGTAAGCTTTATTGTTGCTTTTTCATTTAGCTTCTCAGAGGGCAAAGTTTGTCTCTAACTCATTGGTTTGTTGAATACTTGCTACTAAACTATTTCATGTGAAGCTGTCTTGTCTGTAACACTTCCTCAACAAAGTGTAATTGCAGTTCATCACTTAACTGCTACTAACCTGCTGGTACAAGTCTGAACTAGTCTAACTTAAAATGTTGCAGAAAACTTTGCATAGAATTAATATTTTTATAATTTACTGAATTCCTCAGACTAAAATGACTAATTGGTGTTATATTTTGTTATATAACTGGAAAGCAGTTTTTATCTGATGTGTCTCTATTCGTAGTGAACCTCTTTTTGAAAGGTGGGCAAGTAAGTTTCTGGTAACCCAAAGGAAACATTAGCTCTTGTGTAAATGAACTTGCTGTTTATGTGTACAGGTACTGTTCTTGTGTTTTGTTTATGTCATGGAATTACTTCTGATAGAAAAAGTGAGTTTGATGAATGAAAATATTTAAAGCCTTTTTAGCATTCTTTTCAGAGCACCAGGAGGATCAATATATCATGGACAAATTCTATTCTAACCCACCTCATGAGTAAATAAATACGTGAATGTCTTTAATATTACTAATTAGAATTAATTGTCTAAACTGCAGTTAATTTTGTCACAAATTACTCATGGTTCAGTGACAGGTGCAAGAAATAAATCTCTTTATGGTTTTCATTCTTTGACAATATCTGAGATGAAAACATACACTTTTCCAGCTTGTTGCCACATCATCAGATTTTATTGATTGTCATTTTGAACTAAACATGTTCAGTTATGGAGAAAGGACTAGGCAGCACTGATTGTAACAGGAATTGAACTGAATCCCTTGGGAGACCAAGATAACCAAGTTTTCCCAAAATAGTGGGATGCTCATTTGCAATCTGTTGCTTTTTCTTTTTAGTATCTTGCTTTGAACTGGAACGATGCAGATAACTATTAACTATTTCTGTGTCTCTGAGAAACAAGAGGAGCGCAGCAATACCTCATTTTTGGACAATAATGCCAATTCCTCCTAACATGTTTTTGCTCTTCTTTCCTCTACTACTAATTTATCCTCTCACACTTAATCTTTGGCCTTTTTTTGTTTGTATTTTCTTTGCTACCGCCTGAGGTTTTGACCTGACTCCACAAAGTTTCTTTTTAAGCCACAGGTTAGTCTGTCTTCTAATTTGCTTGAAGTAATCGGTGTAATGCTTGGTTTTACACAGCACACTCACAAGGTCTGGCCCCTGAAAGCTGACCCACTCTTAGCTGCATATTTTGTGTGCTGAGATTTGGTTTGTTGACTAAAGTTTAAAGCTCCCCTTCATGATAAGGCTTTGAAGATGAAGTTGTCATTGCTTCGTGTGCCGAATTGATACTCTGTGTGTGAGAATGCAAGACACTCAAATTATAGAGGATTATATGTAATTTGTGTGAAATTCTGTTTTGTGTTTTACTTCTGTGGCAAAATCTGCTGCTGTATTTGAACTAGCCCCTGTAACTGGAGAAGAGGCTTAATGTGAACTGTGAGTTTCAAGTCTCTGTCCAAGTGATGTGGAGTTCTGGGTCTGAAGGCTGTGTGTGACCTGCCTCTTCTACAGTGTCACAGCAGCATCCTGGACACAAGTAGCATTCAGACCCCATCTGTTGGCCTGAACTACAGTGCTAATAAGTCACTTTTTCCTAGTAACCCCTTTTTTATTTTTTTTCTCTTTTAATCCTGCTTTGTAGCATACTTTGCTGCTTTTTTTCTTCAGCTATACTTAAATCCTGTTATCTTGCATGACCCAGGATAAAAAAGTTTATGGAATTTTTTTAAAGCAACCAGATGGAAATGGAAACTCATGCCATGGTCAGTGAGGTGGTCGTGAAAAATCATGACAAGGTGGTTGTCTTAAGAAGTGCCAGTATTTCTGCAAAGAGGTGGTGGCCATAGGTTAACACACTCAAGAATATTTCAAAATGTAGCATCATGAAACATGCTGCTTTTGAATGTTCACTTATCAAGACCAGAGGAGTATTGCTGTTTCAAATGGCCATTAGCTACGTCTTTTTCAAGTTAAGATTCTTTCATGTTTGATTTATTCACCTCAATCTTTGTTTACCTGTATTTGGAAGCACATTTAAATTTTTCACCGCTGAAGGTTTTCCTTCAGTAAAGACTAAATTTTTCTTTTAAAGCAGACATGTTTTTAGGACCTTGGCCACTTTCATTACTTTTAAGTTATGTCATATATTGGTGCAGTGTTTCATAGGGAAGCAGTGCCACAAGGTCTTAGTTCTACTCAGTATCAGAACAGATCTGATCAGTTTTATGCTCTGACATTTGGCGAATGACAGTGAAATGCTGTATTAGGTTTCCCCTCCAATATAACTTCTTTAGTGAGGTAATCTTCATAATTGAATCCAAAGAACCAATAGCTTCTAAGGAAGCTTCACAGAGTAGTTTTTCCAAATTTTTTTCTCTCAGTGTGCTTACTGTTTGGTAATGCATGTTGTTGTGACAGTGATTGGAAGACAGAGCAGGACTGGGAGTTGTGTGTCAAAATTATTTCAATGGAGTTACACAATACAACTTCAGTAGAGTTAACAAGTGCTGCAGCTGGATTGTTGGGGGAGTGGCCAGTCTCTTGGTTTCACATTTGTATTCCTGTCTGCCCAGTCAGTTTCACTTATCTCACTTATTTCGACATCATTCTTCAAATACTTCTTCAGAGAATCAGAAAGTGTTCCATTTCTTTTACAAGTACCTTATTTGATTTAATGCAGTGAAAGAGTCACGCAGCAATACATAAAATGTGCTTATTGAGTGAAATCCTGCTTTCCTGTTTATCCGTGAGTGGTGGAGGGTGAGAACAACAAATACGATTTGGGTTTTGTGCAGCTGAGCTATCAGAAAATGATTTCCTTCTGGCTTGTTCATGTGAATTCGTAGCCTCTAAGTTTCATTTTTCAGACACCCAGATTAGGTATCAGGATCCTGAAGGAAGGAACTGTCATCTCTTGTTCATCCTGTGCATGGAGTCCAACTACCGGTCAGAATATTGTCTGCGTGAGCTTCTGGCAGTGCCCATATTTTTCACCTTCCTGAACTCATGTCACTAATATCCGGTTTGCGTGGAATGACATTTAGAAATATGATAGAAAATATTGAAATGGATCTCTTAGATACAAACCAACCATCAAATGAACCTGTGAAAATAATGAAAGGCACTGCTTTCACTTTTCAAGCTGAAGGCCTGTAAGATATACCTAACATAGCAGTTTAAATAACCCCCCAAAACAATAACTTCCCCTTCAGAGGTTTTCTAACTTCAAGTGTGTCTTTGAAAGTCTTGGCTGCTTATTGCCCACGGAAGAACACTTATTTCTAAAATACAGCTTATTTTTTTGAGGAATTGGCTGAAGTGTAAGGTGTAATTCAACTTCTGTGGAAAGTAAAGCTGTGTTGTTTAATCTCACTTTGCCCTGCACTCACACTGAGATCCAACATCTCCCTTCTCTTTGTTTCCAACATCGGTGCTGAGTATTTTGCAAGTATAGCTTTTTGTAGCTAGCAGAATGTGCCTGGGAAACAGGAAAAATTCAATGAAAAGGACATGAGACTTAGCACACTAAGCTCATCTTCTCTCTCTTGATGTCCCCTGGAACAGATTCCTCATATTTCCTATATCCTAGTGCCCAGGATATTTTAGAGAACACAGTACCCTTTTTTCCCAGAGGAGTGTAGATAAATGGGTCTAGAAATTAGCACATTAAATTATATCCCCGGGGTATTACTGTAGGTTGGTGTCCTGCTCTTTGTGCAGTGTAGTGTGGGAATGACAGCTGGATTCCATCCTCAGCACGCAGGATTTTTGAGGAAACAACTGGCAAATTCCTTCCTTTACGAGACAGTGACCAATGTTTGTATTAGCAAGTCAGCTTGTTTCAGTCCACACCCAGCAATGGTTCTGCATCTATAGGGAGATCTGTGGCACTGGAGTGTGACAGTCTTTTGGATGTGTGCAACATAATGTAGTTTCTACATTAGAAATATTAAAAACTTCAGTGCTTCTTAAATGGCTTGCATAGTTCAGATTATAAAACCTTGGCTTGGTCTGTTTTGAGACCTCTGCCACAAATGTGTTCTTGTCAAATGGAGAAAATTTGACTCCTTTTAACATGTTACAGAGCCTAAGGCAGTGGTGAGGGAAAAAGCCTGGATGGAATAACTTCCCTTGGCTTTGAAGTGTTCATCATGGATAAGGTTTCTGAACCAGCTACTCAGGTGTTCCTTACTGGTTTGCTTCTAGAAACCGCCTCTTTATCCTCACTGACATCTCCCTTCAGTTCTTGTACCCAATCTGAGGTGTGTCTCCAGACTAGTTTTCAGTAGTGTGCTGCCCCAGCTGCCTGTGCTTCCTCTGTATGTGGATATGAGCTTTCCACAGAGCAACACAGCGTTTTCCATTGCAGACAGTATGGTCCGACAGCATCCTCTCTCCCAGCCTCTGATTTCAGTTCCTTGTAGGATGGGAACAGCCACCTTTGCTCTGAGTCTGCTGTACAAATACAGCTCACCTTGCTGCAGAGCTAAGTTCAAGTGAATGGGGAGCCTTAATTTCCTTGCTTTTCCCACAAATTTGTTCCCTTTGCATTTTTGTAGTTCAGTGCAGAAAAAAAATTAGTTTGGTTCTACAGCTTGTTGTGTGGCAGCTGCCTGAAGGCCAGTACACTGGCTGTATATGCATGTTGCTTGTTTCCTGTTAAAAGCTACTTCAATAAACATCATAAAATAAAATGAGGATTTGATGGGTAATGAGTTCTTATCAGTGTGTTTCCCTTAACTTGCAGTCAGACAAGCATTCCATCTGTTTGTACTCACTAATGCCCCTCTCCACTTTGGGTTGTTTTATTTCCCAGTGAACATGAATATTAAAAATACTGATCAACTTTTGTACGAACCTTTGTGGAACAGACAGTTCCATCCAATCTGCTTGTGCTGTACCCATGAGTCCCTTTACAGAAGTCATGTCCAGTTCTCTCATTGCTTACCGAGGCTTCAGAACCAAATCAGTGCTTTCTTAGATGTTTTCTTACAGGCTGAAAATCTGGAGACTATTTTTGGATCTTCAGGGCTATTTTTACAGTGCTGGCCTGGTTGGTAGCAAGTGGGAAAACATGATCATCCTGTTTGAAATGAAATTTACACTCTTGAGTTATGTGCCTTTTCAATACAATTTCCTGCTTTTCAGGTGCAACTTCTGATCTCTTTCTTGGTTTAGTTGTATATGATAACTTAGCCCCTTGCTCTGTGCAAAACCAAAACTGGTTTTTCAAGGACTTGTTGAGGGGATTTTGAAGGGCTTCTCTGGGCACTTCTTTCCATCTCAATAGTTCATAGACAAGTGCAGGCTGTTGCTGTGGGGTGAAACAGAACAGCTGAGGTGCCTTGCATCCGTGTGACTGGGGGAGTTCTGTTGTCCAGAGTATGATAGGAAGGAATGTTTGCTTGCTCCTGTTTGTACTGGAAAACAAATGTTCCAGTAAAGTGGGAAGTTTCTGTCTGATCTCCTAACAAGTTTTCATGATTATTCTCTCTTCTTGACCCTCTGGAGTTGTCTCATTCTTCTTCGGTTTTCTTTTACCCCTGTTTCTTTGTGCATGATGTAGCACTTAGTATTTATAGGTATGTTGTTCCCATCTGTTCTTTCATCTTTGGCTTGTATCTCTTTTATAAAGTTCTGCTTTACCCATTTCCCACCCTCATGCCCCTAATTTTTATTGCTGCCTTGGATTTTTTTTCCTCTTTCCTCTTTCTCTTCTACCTTATGAGAAGAAAATAGCTCTCACATGCCTCTCTTTACCACTTTCTACCTTAATGTTAAATGAACTGTAGAAGACCTCTCCACTTTGTCACTCGATACAACCCACTCTGAAAATTCCCAGTGTGTGGCAGAAGCCACTCACTTTGCCAGTATCTAGGTGCTTTTCCTAGTATCCAACTGTACAAACGACCTTAACAATCAGACCAGAACAGTGTAGTCAGATATAAAGTTGTATGGACTTTTGAAATGTGGTGGTGTACAACAAATAAATATCTTCAAGTTTACACTGATCCTTAACACACTCATACTTGCTGTGAGTACAACATTCTGATAGTCAGGCTTCTCCCTTTCTCCAGCCTTTTGACTGAAAACATACTCATTTTATTACTTCGTTTTGAATGATAGGAACCTCCAAAAACCCTTAAATTTGCCAGAGACTGAACAAGCACACCTGTTCTTGTTTTATTTATCAAGTCTTTATTTCAAAGAATGAATGCAGCAGCAGAATGATGTCAAGTGAGTAATGGACTAAACTTGTGCCCGACTGCACCTTTGCGTAGGTGATCCGGAAAGGCTGGCTGACCATCAACAATATTGGCATCATGAAGGGAGGATCCAAGGAATACTGGTTCGTTCTGACGGCCGAGAGCTTGTCCTGGTATAAAGATGATGAGGTAAGAATGAAGAACTTTTTACTGCTGGGGGAAAGCACTAATTCAGTCTTCTGATACCAGCTTGAAATATTAAATCAACGTGTACAGACCTGAACTGAAAGATTGTTTTAAGGTGCTAGCTGTGTTGTTTGAATTTCTGTGCTGATTCATGAAGAATGCTGACTGTATAAGACTTCTGTTGAAATGCTGATAATAAGTACAGGGTGTTGTGTGGGGTGTTTTTGTTTGTTTGTTGTTTTCCTTTTTTCCCCCCTCTCTTCCTGTGATTTCCACACATTGCTCTGAAAAAAAAAAAAAAAAAAAAAAAAGAAAAAACCCAGGATGTTCTGAAATGTTGTGGATGTTTTCCTGTGCCTGTTTGGGCTGCTCTTGCTCATCTTCTGTAAGTTGATCATACATTGTCTGGGTAAAATTACTTCTAAAAGTAACTGCAGCTGTTGGTTTAATGATAACAATTCCTCTCCATCCTCATATTCTGAGCTGATGAAAAGCCTGTCGGCAGAGCTCTGTAGCTGTTGATATGGATTTTCAGATTTGACAAAAAATGCACCTTTGTGGATGATCAGTAACCCTGAGGTGAGTAATGTGGGAACTGGAAAAAGCCTTTCTCTGGTGGAAAGGACATCCAGGTTGCTCACTTTGTTGAATATACTGGTAGGCAGCTCATTTGTTCTGTGTAATTACTTTTTCAACAATGTTTGTAAAGATGCACTGTATCCAAAACTCCTGCAGTATTTGGATGGTTAAAATGGATTATTATGTGCACTATCAGATTTACAGTAAGGCCTCTGTGAGTTATTTTAAGGTTTGTGTTGGATTTTGCATTACAACTGGGCTGTGTTTAAAAAGAAATCTTAGTATTTTCTGAAATTTTTTAAAGTTAAATATTTCCAGAAAAAAATTTAGTGAGTTTTAGAGTGAACCAGTTCATTGGATGAAAGAGGCACAGGTAAAGAGGAAGTTTTAAATGAGCTCTATAACATCACTCAAGCTTTCCATCTTAATCTAAATAATAATCAAAACACTGGCTGATCCCAGCAAAACTGCACTGGTCAGTAGGGTTTGATCTGGGTTTTTTTTCCCAGTGTCAGTAGCTATTTTGGGATTGAAGGATGAATTAGGTGAAATTGAAGATTTCACCCCTTGCCATTTTAAGTTTTAAAGGGATTCAAATGTATTTACTGTAACAGGAAAACAAGCACACGTCAGGCAGAAGGGAGGAGCCATGGGGCAGGTGTCAAGAGGGGAAGTTTTATTCTCAGATTGCTGAAATGTAATTTGAAAGAAATGCAAAAACCACTTTATGAATTTGAAAATTTGAAGCTGCTGGTTTTTGTGATTGATCTTGAGGTTACTAGAAGTTGCTTTCTTAGGTTAGGTACAGGTAACTGCAACTTAAACCAAGTGATGTGGTGAAGTTAACACCCCTTGCTGTGTTCTGTCTCAAACAGCTGGAGCTGCATCCAAGATGTGCTGTGGCAATTTTTTGCATGGTTTTTTAAGACTTTTTTGAGTCTGACCTGTGTTTGATGTGAAATATAAAAATTTCTAAAAATGCTGATAGCATGTCTTGTGCTATGCAAGTCCAAAATAAATCATTAGTTTTGATAGTCTGCTGGAGGGAGACACCTGGGAGCCTCAGAGTGGTGCATGGAAAGAAACGGTCCCTGGGTGATTTCCTTATACACACTTTAAAATAATGTGTCTTACTTGCCAAACAGTTATGTTTTGAGGGTTATGAAAATGCCAGTAGTTCATTCAGGCCAATATGGGAGATCACTGAGGAATTTCTTAGAGTGGCAAGAGAACATGATTGTGCCATACTATTCTATGCTTTGCTGGTGGAAAAAGTTCCTCCTTAAGTACAGATTTATTGTATAATTTGATTGTTTTTTCCTGGTGAAGAGTATACAAAGTTATGCTTTTTAGACTTCTTTTTTTTTGGTACCAGACTTTTCTCAGTAGGACTAAAAAATTTAGTAAGGTCTGTTTTAGCTACTTTTTGAAGAAGGTCAAAGTCACAGCTTGGCTGTTAGGTTAGTCAGAAGTCAAGTGACTTGTTTCAGAAACAGAACTATGGGCTTTGAAAATAAAGAAGTAAATATATGATCTCTTGGCTGAATTCCAGTTTCTGTAATTGCATTTTGTCTCCTTAAAATGTTCTCCTGGGTTTCAGCTTGGTTTGGTGGCTGTCACATCCTGTTCTCGGCTGCTGACTGAACTGGCAGTGTGCGGGTGTGTTTCCCCCCCGGTGAGATTCGCAGTGCCGGGGATGTGAGAGGCGATCCCCGTGTTTGTGTGTCTGGCTGTGCCCGGCGAGGTCGTGGGGAGTTCAGAGCCCCGTCCTCCCTGTGGGGCTCGTTGGTCACTGCTGTGCTCCCCTCCATCGCAGCTGGGGACCATGCACGGTCAGGTCTCACCTTTGTTTTCTTGATGCGTTTGTTCTCCCTGAGCAAGGAATGTTGTAGCAGTTCTGTACCAGAGAGCTCTGACAATGTACTTTCCAAAGCTCCAGTGCCCGCTGGGGCCTCCAGGGCTCTGTACCCCCTCTAGTGTAAGCTGAGACCATTTTCTAGTCTGGAATTTACTCTCAGATCAAAATCACTCTTGAGTGCTAGTGGTTGCTTGCTAGTGCCATTAGGAGGATGGAAATTGCTTCCTTTATTTGTGAGGTGCAGCTTTTATAAGTGATGAAATCCACGGTGGAATGCATTTTAAAGCAAGTTGCTTTGGCAAAAGATTTCAGATTTTGGTGTATGATATCAGTATTACAAAGGGCACAATTGCTTTCTTGACATGGTTTTGTTTCTGTCAAACATGCAACAGGATTTTATTCCTGATGAGAGGGACTCGGTGCCTAAGAGTGCTTTTTAGGGTTGTAATTATGGAAATATCAAGTTGATGTTCAAACAGTGTGCTAAAGAATTACAGTATTAGTTCTGTGAGTACTGATCTGGATTAGTTTCTGATGCTGCATACAGCTGTTGGTGTTCATAACTTTGCTGTGTGACCAGTACTATGACTTTGTGCTTTTCCAGTTACTTAAAAATGGAACAAGGAAAATGCTGTGTACCACTTTGAGGCTGCTCATATAAGTGCAAGATTAGCACATTCAGTGTCCTGGCAAATACAGATTTATTTCACAGAGTATTCCATGTAATCCCAGCTGGAGTATCATAAGGCACAGCTACACACACACAAATAATTAAATCTGAGCGTTTTAGCTCCCAGTTGTTACTGTCTTGTTAAGTAGCATTAACTAAGGTTCATTTGAGAGTCAACCTGCAGAAACAAAGTTTGTGAATTAGCCACTTCTGCATTAGGATGAAACGGACTTTGGAACGGTGGAATGCTTGTGAATCGAAAAGCTCTCTACTGTAAACAAATGGAGGCCATTTGTAAAGTAGTGGAGCATTTTTACAGGGCATGGTCACAGAATGGGAATTTATTCTTCTTTCTAAAGCATGCAGAGGGTTTGCTGGCATTATTGGTGTGCAAAGGTTGCCAAGCTGCACTCTAGGATTAGAACTTCTGAAAATGTGAAATTTATATTTATTGGGAAAATCTCCTTTGGTCTCACGAAGAAACTATTTCCATTCTGTTTCAATAGGAAATGATAGTATTGTCAACATCCGCCAATAGATGCAGTTTGTATTATAATTTCACAGTTTATTGCCCATTGAAAAATTACGTGAGATTTGGGAGCAAGATACAGAAATAAGTGAGGAGGTGAGAGAGTGGAAAGGGGAGAAGTTCCTCTAAGGTCTGACACTCTGTATGTTTACCAAATTAACTTGCCACACAATAAGCTGCTTTCGGCTCCTGTGGCAAGCAGGAATGTCAGTGAGTTTTATACAGTAATGATCTGATAATGCAAGTTGCCCAAGTTATGCCTGGGAAGAAAATGGAAGGACAAAACATACGTAGGTGCCGCAGAGCTGCGTACAAACAAAACTTACTGTTAGTGAGTTAATGAGGACGACTAGGAAAAGAGTACTATAGGAAGCACAGTAAAAATTTCAGCAGTGGGTTTTATTGTAGTTTTTAGGCAGTGTTTGACTCTGGGTGGGTTGCAGCACGCGGCTTGGTTACTGACCGGCCGTCTGGGATCCAGTGACTCGTGGCTGGAGCTGGTGGTGCAGGTGCTCTGGGGTGGCAGAGCCGTGTCCCACTGGCGGCTGTTCCCTCAGGCTGGGTTGTCATGCGACTGCCTGTCTGTGCCTGCTGTACAGGTGAGAGGATGTTCTGCACAGCAAGTGTAGACAGGCAGACACATGACAACTCCGTCCAGCCAGTCCCTTGGAGCCATCACCGCTGGTGTGCAACAGTTTGTACCAATCCACCTGGGGGGGGCTTGACTGGGGGGAACACACATAACAGAATTGAGCTTTAAGGCATTAGGAGCTGCAGAACAAGAACAGAACTTGATTTTATTCAGAGAAGCAGCATTTGGGTACATGAGTTATCATCGTGCTGACACATATCAGGGATGCGATTTCAACAGACTGGTCACACTAAACATTTGGAAAAGCAAAGAGAACTGAAGCCATGGTTTATTTTATATGCAATTCATACACGGTTGTACTTGCATATTGTACTTGCACATAGTAATTTAACCAGATGTTTTTACTCTTCATGGAAGCACAGAAATACTGAAGTTCAAGATAAAGGATATGTTTATACAGTGCATATTTTCTAGGAGCAGATAAGTACAATAATCTGGCATGTTAAAAATAAAAATCTTTCTGTATAAATGGAGGCAGCCACTTGCACGTTAACCCCATTATAGGGAACATGCTGGAAGGAATACTGGTTGCATTTTATATCAATTTTGCTAACATGCAAGAGCTACACATGAATGATATTTCTTGTAGCATTTTGTTCTGCATATTATTTCAATTTAGCTTTTTCTCAAAATCTGTACTTTGTAAGAAAATAAATTAACCTCATAGAACTTCAGTAAGTTTTTTTCAGTGAAATATAGACCATGCTATAGATCAAAAGCATACAAATAACATAATTTCATATCACAGATGTGCTACTTTGCTGAATTTCCTGTATATAGAATGCACACAGTGACTGTAATCCAGCTTTGCAGTAACATTTGCCACATCGCTGGGTTGTTGTTTCAAAAGGTATAAAACACACTGGAAAGTTAAGAGGGGGAAAGAATAGTTGCATTAATTGCCTCTACAGATTAAAGGTCTCTGGTTTATAATGGTGATCTTGAGTCTCTGTTGCTCGCTAGTGCCACCATAGGTAACAACAAACTTGTGCTTTCAAACCCTTCTCACATATTCCATACAGAGCAGCAGCCTAACAATGTTGAATTCCAGCCTGAAAACTGCTTATAAAAGGGATGAGTTTACCAACAGGCTAAAGGCAGGCATAGTGTTGAAGTTTTAAACTAGACTAATAATAAATGAATAACTTAATTATTCAGATGTTCTGGTTCTAATAATTATTTTGCCATAAAGAGAAATACATGTTTTAGGTAATGTACAAGTTAAGTTTATCAATTATATGAATAAAATTTTCCTTGAACCTAACTAGGTGGAGTAAGATGTCTTAAATAAATGAATAAAGCACAAAACAGGGCCAGCTAATTCAGACATGCAAAATTAATTCAAATACATTAAATAATGTGCCTTTTGTAATACGCTGAGTTAAATTGCTGTAGCTCTAAGGAAAATTTTAAGAGTATGCTTTAAGTTAACATCTCTTCCTACCCCCTTGACCATTTTGAAGAAAAATAAAAGTGGCAAATTAGAAGTACTTTTAAAATAAATCTCACACACTTGATTGTGTCATAGATTTCATCACATTTAACTGCTTCATCTAGTTTTTAAAGATCTTTAGTCTGGAAGAAAATTAGGTCTCAATTTCTGTTATGCATCCTTCTTGAACTAGCAAGAATTGTACAGTAAAATTCAATGGCAGCCAGTAGTATAAAACCTGGGAAGAATAAAAGTATGAATTTTATCTAATAGGTTTTCTATTAACAACTACCAGGGATGTTGTGCTGGGTGGAAAGTCATAAGTGGAAAGTTTGTGCGGTCTTTGTAATAACTGAGCACAAGGAGAATTCATCAAAGAACCAGCAAAGTGCTTTACATCTCAAACAGAAGCAAATTCATTTTCCCTTTAGTTAATGCCTTAGGTGCTACTAATGACTAGAGGGTTATCTCCACCTGATTCCTTCTTAAAAACTGAAATTCCTTGAAACTGTAGTAAACTTGCTAAAAGGGCTTACCCTTTCTGTGTGCTGTGTCTGGTTGGCTCATGGAGCCAGTAAAGGGCTTGAGAACATTTTAGAATACTAGTACAAAAAAAAAAACCAAAATCTCATGATTGCCAATATTATATTTACAGAAAACCTATGTTAAAGATCTGTCTTTAAATATTGGTACCTTGGAAAGTGAGTTGAGCATTGTATTCTCTCCAGCGGTGATCAGGGTTTTTATTTAAGGGAAGGTTGTTATTTTTAGACACTGCTTTGCAGTGCTGCGTAAAATGCAGGACAGAAGTACAGTAGCATTATTCAGGAAAGTTTCATTCTTAACTGTGGCATTTCCTGTCTTTTTGTAGGTTTAAACCTGACCCTTAATAGTATTTCAATTAAGATATTTTTTTTCCCTAAATAAAGTACAGTTCAGGAAGCAAAGCCTTTTACAAGGAAAAGTAAAATTACACTGTTGATTAATATTTATTATTTAAAAAACTCCAACACACTAATGTTAAGAGCTTTTCATTTTCAGATCTGCTTAACAGATTTGAATTGAAAGATTATAATAATTTAACATTCCATGTTGAAGCCTGGAATTTTTATGCAGGTATTTTACTATTCTGGTTCTAATATTTTCCACCTAGCACTGATACTTGGGTGGTCTGGGTGCGTGGTGATGGTGCAGGAAGGGGGGAAGGAGCGTGGAGAGGGTGGCAGTGTCTTTAGCCCTCTGAAAGCACACATGCACTGAAGAGCACTGGGAATGGTAATACAGACAACAACATGCAGCTTAATGACAAGGCAGAAAAATGGCAAATGACATGGCTTTTTTTAAAGTAACTAGTTTTTTTCACATTTGGGGCAGTTGTTTGGTCTATATTTATTTCTGTAAAGTTGATTGATTTGCCCCCACCCTTCTTTCTTTTTATTTTTTTTTTTAATATTAAAGAAATAGCTAGAAAAAGTTTGTAATATTTTCTTCCCTATTTAATTTTGTTGAGTGCACTAAAAAAACTACACTCCTTTAAGATTAGAGAAAGTCCATTGTATTGAAACACTCACCTATTTAAATGATCATATCGGCTTTAATTTGATTTTCCTGGTTTGGGGCATTTTATGGTAATAATATATATAATTTAGTTCATACAACAGGCTTAAGCATTGGTATCGTTCTGGTTTTAGAGAACTCTCACCATGATTTAGTATGCATTGAGCCCTGCTAATTTTTTTAGTCATTGAAAAAAGCAATGTTTGTGGTGTTTTGGTTTTTTTTTTCCTCTTGAAATATTTGTATACAGCTATCTCATGTTTGTTGACATGCATATTTAAAAGCTCTTGTTGTAGAACTATGGAAATCTCTATGATTATGATCAACTAGAAATTGTTTCAACTAAACCAGCACTGTTTTAAGAACCGCAGAATCACTTAATTCACTTTGAAAATGTTTTGGTTGCTGAGCTGAAGTCGATATACTTCCTTATTCATTCCTAACAATACAGGCTTTCTTTCCGTATCTGTTGCCTCGCACACTGCCTTTCCCCCCCGCCTCCTTTCCAAGCCCATGCCAAGGGGGCCTCCTCGGTCTCAGCCTTACAGTCTAAAAATGTAACTTTGAGGAGTCATGGGCGTATGGGAGGGGAATCACTTCCTAAATCCAGAAAGGTCATTTAAAATAAAGATTAATGCAAATAGAGGAGTAGAGATAAGAGAAACACTAGTTCCATGTGTTTTCATTGTCCTTGCTTATTTAGCAGGAGTTAACCCAGGCTATCTGCAACGCTGTTTGCACGGGGAGCCTGTTATTCCCTGGATTCTCGTATTTCCTTTCTTAATTTCCAGATCAGCATTATTTTTTAAAAATTAGCTTGGCAAGTAGGCATCAGATAGAAATTAATATTTTACAAACGATCATATTCCCCTTGAAAGCAAAGCCGAGCAAGTTTCTTAACAAGATTTGGAAACATTTTTCCACCGCTTAAGCAACATCTAAGTCATAAAACTTTTCAGATTTGCTGTGCCTTAAACAGCAGTCGTACTTAGGGATTGAGCAATACGAATGCAAGTTTGAATGCGGTTCCATTGCTTTAATTTCTTCCTGTCGCTTCAGATTTTCTCTTAACAGCTGCATTTAACTGTGTGTTGTGACTCCAGTTTAAAAATTCCATCTACTCGCACTATGAGGGATTAAACCCCACTAATTTAATCCTTCAAATAATCTTCCACAGCATAAAGGAAGCGAGGGCCAATAACTTATAAGTGTATATATACATGAAAAAAAAGATATTTTAGTCAAAAGACATAAGCTTTGCTGGGAGGCAAAGGGAAATGACCGTGCTGGTCCTTGCTTTGTAGGCTTTAGGGCAGCCAGGACAGGCACCGTCCCAGTAACGCTCCGTGACCAGCTCTCCCCAGGAGCAGCTCTATTGATTATCGAAGGAGCAGTGCAAAAGGTAATCAGAACATACATATTTAAAAAGAAAAACCAGTACAGCATCAAGGCTGATTAAAATACAACATGCATTCGGCAGAACTGGCTGATTATAATATTAATGGCTGCATATTAATGCTAATCTTTTTATAGTATAGCTATTCCAAGCTTTCCTGGCAATAATGAGCACCATATAGAGGGCATTTTTTCCCGGTTGCAGTAGTTTGTTACTAGTGTTAACTTTAGGGGAGCTGACTCTGGAGTTCGGCTGGTATCAAATTGCAGCCCAGACTTTTTGTATTATTTTGTCCGTGGGGATTTCACTCAGCCTGAGGGTTTTTTTCCCCTACCAGGACAGCTGGAAATTCACCAAAGCAAACTTCTGCATTCGTTTACAAATTCCATTTTTATCAGTGGGATTCAGGACAAAGTAACTTATCATTTTGAATGTTAGAAGAATTATCAGCAGTTCAAAGTATACACGGGAGCGGCAACAATCAATTGGTGCTGATCACTCCTATACAGTGGCCAGCCAGGTATTGGGATGGAAAGCTGGGTTTCCCCTTTTTATTTATTTATAGATGGTTTTTTTTTTTTCCCCCATCACATTCTGAACTTTAAGAGGTAATTTTTCCTGACAATCAATGATTTTGTATTCTACATGGCAGCAGCCTAGCACGGAATAGTCAGTTTTCCTCTGGTTTCCCTACCAGTTTTCATTAGCACATACAGCACAAATTACTTGCAAAGAAGTTTCAACTGCATATGAAAATCTAAGTACAGTTTTGCCAAAGGTGATATAATATATTTTATAAAAATTTAAAATATTATTCATGCATTCTTTTCTATTATTTTATTACTTTAAAAGGAAATAAATTTTTAAAATTGATCTTCAGATCATAGTTCACAACAGGAGCTATTCAGAATACATACTTCTAGCAAGCCTAGAAAAATAAATTATATACTCCTTAAATATTTATACTGACGGCTACAAGTAAAAAAAAAATAAATTAAATTTACCTTTTTAGTTTGTGGGGAAAAAAAAAAAGCTTTATTTTAAATTAAAAAAAAAAAAGAAAAAGACATGACCGACTTTAAGTCTACTCTTGTACACTTCTCTAGGTAGGATACCTCTAGGCAATATACCTCTCTCATTTCTTGCATAGGTTTTAGTGCACCATCAGAGCTCCATCTTTCTTGCAGTGATGACTGGAGGAAGGGGGGAGGGGAGTCACCTAGGTTCGCCAGGTCATAGGCCAGGTGTTCTTCCAAAGTAGGCCTTACCAGAATGTCTTCCCCGCTTTATTCTGAAGTCCTCCTTTTTCACAGTGTCCCTTAGCGTTTCTTATTCCCTAGTGTGCAAAACCTGTGAAGAAAAATACTGTATATGAGATCTGAAAGGAGCAATGAGTGTCTTCTCCTTGGCAATAGCAACTTGCGTCCCCAATAGTCCATGCCGCTGCTTTCCCTTGCCCAGTCTAACCAATGTGCAGACTACTGTACAACAGCATTGTCCTGAACAGGTAGTCTGAACACTGGGGCGACGGAGCAGGATCTCCGGACGCGTCTATTTATTTATTTTAAATCCTCTTTTAGTCTCGGGGAAAAACTGCCTTCCTGCATCACGGGTTGTGCTCGGCTCTCCCTCACACTCTGCAGCACTCACTGAAACACACTGAAGTGCTGTGATTTCCAGTCTTGACGTGGCACATTTGCAGCAGACTGGGGATCTGGCAATGAATTTAGGACCAGGAAAAGGGGGAGGGCTGGGCCTGAGAGTCCATATATGGGATGATGTCACCCTGGGGAGGTTTGGGTATGCACTGTGCCGCTGGTGAGACCGCTAGAATTGCCTGCTCTCAGACATGGGTCTGTGTATAAAATGGTACCAGATGTTTTAGTGTAATGTTAAGCAGTCATTTCATCTTCAGGCCAGATTTTTTTCTTCAACTGGGCAGGAAGTGGGCCCCAGTATGGAAAAGCTGTAAAAAGTCAAGATGTACAGTTTCACTGCAGCCAACAGAGAGCGAGTTAATGTAGACGCAGAATTTGCTCTTTTGTGAAGGCTGAAAACCCGAATTTATAAAAAGGATTCTGCTTGGGAAGCTAATGTAATAAGCCAGTGCTTATTTTCTTTCTTTTTAATGACTCTAGTTGTGCTTTTCTATTTTGGCATTTCAGACCCAGAAAAGGGCAAATAGGTTCATTTTTTCTTGGAACTGTCAGCGGCATGCAGGCTGCCGAGACTTGAACAGTAATTAGAGTTACTTCCTGAAAGTGAAGCCCCCATGAAAAGTCTGGAGAAATGTTCTTTGTCATAGCCTCTACATGAGTAATTAGTTCCACATGTGGCCTTCCTATTTCCCTTCAGCTATTTTGGCTGGCTGGTTGAATACTTTGCTATAGCTCAAGACTTAAAGAAGCTTTAAAGTTTTCATTTCAAGCATCCACTGTGAAAATAGCTATTTCTGGTGTCATAATAAATTGCTTCTGGTAGATCAGTGCTATTAGGCCTGGCATTGTTTTTCACTGGTAACCCTGCTGGTCCCATTTTTCTTTTAATGGTGCTTGGTGGAATTATTCTGCTGAATTTTATCTTTGATGTGTACCAGATCTATTGAATTTTGCCAAGTATGACTTTACCGTAGATTTTAAGATATTCTCCCCACAGGCACCCAGCCTTGTTCTCCTGTAAACTTTTTCTTTGTTACTCATTCTGTTGAATCTAAGTGTTGTACTTGGTTTTGTTGTGTGCTTTTTTTTCTTTCTTTCTTTCTTTCTTTTTTTCTCCTTTTTTTTTTTATATCTACTTTAGCCCGTGGTCTAAAACAACAGCCAACAGATCAGGGTAGCTCTTCTGAAGTCAAACCTGAAGGTGACTGTGTATAGGTCTGTGTATTCACTGTGTGGAACTGTTGCCAGTAAGGTTTTTTTCTGCTTAGAATTAAGGCAAATGTCAGGATTGGGAACGTATTCTGCAAGGTAGATCTCTACCAACTTCCTGGACAGGAATGCGTGTAAACCTAAATGTGTGCTGTGAGCTCTGGTGTCCTAAATACTTCCTGCATGATTTGGTTCTTCGTGGGTGACGGCAGGTTCTGGCAGAGCTGTATCTCCCAGAGGTGTGCACAGGGCAGGTCACGGGACTCAAACTTCAGGGAGAATGAACACAATAAACTCGGACGCTGGGGAAATGTGAATTGGAGTCTCAATCCAAGGAAAAGTGACCTTCAGGGTGCTTGGTGGTGGTGGCAGGCCGGGCACTGCATGTCTGCCTCAGACCGTGCATCCTTCACCTCTCCTGTTTGGATCACAGTGGGCTGGCGTGTGTCGAGACAGTGGCGGGGCTTCTTGTTTCATTAGCAAAGGGAGAGGTTTGAAGGGGCTATGGAGAGAGGTTTAGTGTGCAGTGTGCTTGGCTGTCTTAGAAACAGCAGCACCACGTCAGTGTGTCAGAGAGTGAGTCGGTGGGCAAGAGCATTTGAAGATAAAACCGTTAAAATGGAGAAAGTAGAGCACACCATGGATAAACCAGGAGGGCTCCTCGTCTGCATGCGTAGGAGCTGGCTTTTTTGTTATATTCCCACTTGGCACTTGCCTTGTGGAAGAAAAATACAATTTTGGAAAGATTGAGTAGTGATTTTTGTGAGTGGGACCCTCAGTATATTGGGTCAGATTTTCCCCAGTGAGGAACTGTCAGAGATTGATTACTCTGTGTGTCATCAGAGCAAGAAATTATGTTGTCAAGAAAAGACAGTGTTCCAGGGATCTTCTTTCCATACCAGCAGAAAAGGACGTAGGCAGAATAAAACAGGAGGCAAAGCATTAATGACCCAAGCAGGCTTAGGGGCTGAGGGAAGTGTAGTTTGGAATCTGAGTGCCAAGTGCAGCCGCGTTAGTCCCGAGATGGTTAAAGAGAACCGGAATAGTTCTCCACATTGTGGCCTGGAAATTCACTCCCTCTAAGTTTTGTGTCCTGGCAAAAGCAAAGCTTCAGAGGAATGGAGCACAAGAGCAGGGGGGTTGGGTTTTTCTGAGTGCCCAGAGAGATGCTAAAGCAGTGTTGGGGAGAACCTGTATGCAGTACAAAGCCATTCAGACCTCTAATGCACATTTTCTTTCCTTCCTAAGGGCTGCTCAGCTGGTTACATGCATCTGAGTTAGATGTTTAGACCCAATCCCTCCTTTTCCACTTGATCTCTGTTTGGAAAGGAATAGGCCCAAAAGGCCACTGGCATTTCCATTCCTTCTGATACCAAGTTCAGACTGGACATGAAGTATTTGAAATCTTCCATTTAGTAGCTCCCTATCTATACTGTGGGGTTTGAGCTGCTTCTGTTCAGCGTCTGAGGCTCTCACTGAGCTGTAGTTTCAGCCATCACAGCAGCAGTGTGGCAGGCTCTCATCTCCACTCAGGGAGTCAGGATCAATAATGAATTGTTACCTGTAGTTCATCCCAAGTGCCTTCTAAAGGTAGTGATAAACCTTTATTTTTCATGAGTTTATCATCATGCTGACGTTTCTGTCCTGCCTGTGAACTCAGCCTGTTGTTTAAATTATTTTCCACAAGCCTAGAATATTCTGTGATTTTTAACTTGGAGAAAACTAAGGATTTTGAGAAGTCCAGCTTCTTCATCAATGGTTATTTGGAGGACTGCTATGAAAAAAAGTGTGCTATATTTCTGCTGGATTGCTTCCTTTCTCTGGCAGACTGCAGTATAGTGCCAGGCCATTCTTCATGCTGAACGGGATGGGCATCTTTGAAATGGCCATGAAGTGTGTGGCTGGCATGGGAGCTGTGTGCCTCTGGTTGGCTGTAAAATATCCCAGGCTGCATTTACACACTCAAGTGGCTCAACTGCTGCAAGTGCATTTTTACATTGAAAAGTGACTGGAGAAAGCGCCTGGAAAATTGTACATTTTGTGTCTCTGCTTTGCAAAAGCTCTAGATATGATCCAGGGAATTACAGAATAGTAAGTGGGATGTCTGCAGCAGATAAATGAGTTGAAATAATAGCAGGCAATTGAACACAGTTATTTTTGAAATTCTGCAAGAGAAAGTTGTCTGCCATAACTTACTCTAGATTTTTTTGCGCATCCAGCAGTAAAGGTTAACCCTTTTTGGCACTCAGTAAGCTAAATAACGATTGAAAAGAACTAGAAATAGGTAGGTATGGGATACAGGGAACAGTACAGGTGGGCTGTCATTGCCCTCATAGCAAAAAAACCCCACAAAATTACCTCCAGGGTCTGTTTTGTAGCTGAGTGACCAAAGTGAGGGGAGAATTAAATGCCAGCGAGAGTGAACAAATGCAAATGAATAGTTTTGGTTATGTCCACTTTTATCCAGAATGCAAGAAAGAAGATAAGGATAATGCAGGGAGAGAAGAGGTGAGGGCGGAGGAAGCATCAGCATGTGAGGCAAGAGTATCTGGTGCTGCTGTAGAGAGTTTGTCAGCGTTCTGTTAATTAACAAATCTCACTTGTGGTTGGACAAGGCCTAATGTAGTCTTGCAGTCCTGTTGTTTCTTGGTATTCCACTGTGACCCAACTCGTTATTTTCTAATTTTAAATCTAAATCTAAAAGAAAAAGAAAAAGGAAATTTTGCCCCTTAGCAATTTTGTTACTTCTGGCCCACGCGTGTACAAATGATTTGTGCTTTTAAGAGGCTGTGCCTATTGTTATGAGAATACACTGTGAAGTGTGGTGCTCACTTTGAGCTTGTACCATCACCCTCATCTGTTGATCTTCCCATTCATTGGTGATGTCTGGAAAGACTGTGAGGCTGGCAGCAGTGTGACAGTGCTAAAGAAGCCCCCCTTTGGCAGGGAGTGCTCTAGGAAGGTTGTATGACTGCTAAGAGCCACATATATGTGCTGCACAGTTTTCCAGGAGTCCTCCCTCAGTATTGCAGTTAGTGGTGTGATCTTTTATAAATTAGTTTAGTACAACTGTGTATGTGCTGGGTAATGTTCCAGCCCAATGCCCCTCTGTTGTGTGGTTCCTCTAGCACATAATGGACTGGTGAAAACCATGGCCTCGAAACACTGTATTCCCTGTTCTCAGTGCTGTTCCCTTCCCCTGTCCCCGACCACTTTTCCCCTTTGTCCTTTCCCTCCTCTTCAGACATGTAGCTTGGATGTTTTAATATACTTGTCCTTTCACCTTCCTCTCCCCAATCCTACTTTTCTGCTCTGCATATGTGCTTTCCCTCAAACTTCATTTGAATGGGGAGAAAGAGGAGCTGAAAGGAGTCAGTCCAACTATTCTGGGCATCCAACAGAGTTGAAATTCCTACCAACCCAGTTAAGGAGCCTGTGTTTGTTTTTGGTGGGCAGGGGACAGCTCAGCACCTCTCAGGTGGACACTTGTAGTGAGCCTTTGCTGACTTCTGTCCTTGTAGGTGTGAGGAACCAAACGGAAGGTTCGGTATCAATGCCACTTTTCCTTACCCTGTTACAGTCTGGTTATGTTCATCCTGGTTGTCATGTGTGCATCACTTTGTTATCTGTATTGCTCAGCAGTGGGGTTTTTTTGCCTTTCTAGCCAGTGGGTTAAGTTTATCAATGAATAATCTGAAATGTTTGCAAATAGCCACAGAGCAGGTATTTTCATGTACAGGTGACTTTGTGCTCTCTGTGCATTTTTCAGCTTAAACTTTGTGTGTGCTCTTATACCATATTGAATATCTGAGCTGATTTTTGGATTAACTTGTTTTTGGGGAGCCGTGTATGCTCCACACAGTGGTAGGAAATGATTATAAGGACTGGCAATGTTTAGATTGTGTATAGGATATTTCGTTCCTAATGAAAGAAAATAGCTGCCTTTTTGAATTGTTGTGGCCTTAATGGGAGGTATCCTCTCTGCCTGTCATGTTTTTCTTCAGGAAAAGAGCAGGATATGGAATAGCTTTGACATTTCCTTAGTCACTGCTTACTCATACACAACACACAATTAGTGGGGATGCAAAACTAGCTGAGCTAAGTTAATTTTCAGAATGGTGGTGAAGAGCACGATATGCCCTGGATTAACACTGTCCTCTTTCTTGACGGCCGTGATCTCCTCGACTGTGTTTCAGCCCTGGAGCACATTAATGTTAAGCTTTTGGACCCTTTATAAAACCCAGATGTGCAGCTGAATCAAGTGCTCTTTTTCCCCACTCGGGCTGAAATGATTCAGTCAGGTTACCACATGACTGGAGGATCATTGCATCTCTCATAGAAGATGTCACTTCTACTACAAACTGCTGGTAATACTCAGTAAAGCAAAATAACTGCCCAGGAAAGGGGGACGACACGTTTGAGTGAGTGTAGTGGCTTGTTTACTGCTTAAAGAAAGCAAAGATAGATAATGGATGGACTCGCAGTATTTTATGTTTCTTTTTCCATTGCATTCTAGAAAAAAATCTCTTTGAAAGGAGAACTGCCTGGGTGAGCAAAAAAAGTATATACTTTTATATAAAGTTTCTAGTTTAAAATCCTGTGTCTTGTTGGGTTTGAACTGCTGGTTTTGCCTAATTAGAATTTGGGGGTTGATTTACCCCTCAGAAATATTTTTATGAACATTCTTTCTTCTGCCCAACGGAGAGACAGTTTGTTGTTACTCTTGTGGGTTTTTCCTGGCAAAATTTTGTGTTGCAGCTATTTCTATGTTTCAGTAATATAATACACTCTGGGGGCAGATCTTGGAGATCTCTGACTTTAATGAATACCAGTCACGTGAGAGCAAATACGTGATTTATTACATGAGTATATTTTTGATAGTAATGCCTGGTGACTTTTTTTTAGCGGGGGAAGGGCAATCAAGAAAGAGAAGGATGCAGTTGAAACAAATTAGTGGCAAAATGATGTTAACTCTCACCTTAGTTCAAGCCTGTGGTTTGCAACTCCAACATTGTGGATGATCCCAAAACAAAAACATCCATCCTTTCTACGTATAAGAATAATCTCAAGGGAATTGTGTTGTAGAAGCAGATCTTAAAATGAACACCAGCAATATTGCTCAGGGCCTCTAAACCAAAAGCCATTTCTTCTAGTATTTATTGTCTTTGGCAGAACTGTTATCCTCTCTTTATATTAACTGCTGCGTGAAGTGTCGTCTTTGTCTTGCCAAAACTTCTGTTCATAACATAATTTATTCTTAGGTCTCTTGCTTTTGATAAAGACTTAGCAATAACGAGCCAGGTTCTTGAATGTGAAGCAGTGAGTTCCTGTGCTGAGGCTGACTGCAGTGATCTGTCATCTGTGCTGTGCAGAGATGTGGGCTCTGAGGAGGGAGGACTGTCAAAGCTGTGTCGCTCCAGCTCCCTGCAATGCTTGCAGGGTACCCCTGTAAAAGAACCATTCACTCTCTTTTATGACCAGTTTGAAATCATGCTTCCAAAGATTCATCAGGGATAGGCAAGGAGTAATCGTGTCTGTCTTTGTAGGTTACAGAGATTTAGTCACCTACTGTTACTGTCTTACTTCAGTATGGAGCCATAAGCATTTAAATTAGATTAAGGGCCAACTTAAAAGCCTGTTGATTGCTCAGAGATTTCAATGTGTTCTGTAAGCTCTGATTTCTGCAAAATTGTCATGTGAACTGGTGAATGATGATGCTCTCAGGCATAACTTATATATTTAATCTTTTAGGGAGGTTGTTTCTTGAAAATACGTGAAACAGAAGAGTTAACAGATAATAGAATGTTATGATTTTTGTTCCACTGTCCCTCATGTTTATAGTTGCTTTTTTATCAGTATCTGGAAGGAAGAGAGGTTTCAAAATTGCTCATTATCACTCCATGTATCTTCCAATTAAAAGGAGCAAGAAGTTTTTATTTGCCACTTGAATTTCCATAGCCGAAAGAGAGGTTGTGTCCTGCCCTCCTGGCAGGATGTGTTGATTGCTTTAAGTCAGTTAACCAAGGTATGATTTATCAGTTTAAAATCTTGATAAAACTGAGGTGCTGACAGATTTTCTTTCTTATTTATTTCACCTGACTGCTTTAGAAATAAAGTTTTAGTGCTTTGCCTTAGCTGTTTCTTTACATGTAGTAGAGGAAGATGTGTGTTTATTGTGAGTTTACTAATGTCTTCTTAGCAGCTGAGATAAGAATTCTAAAATTGCTGTATTCTAGAAACCTGTGAGCTGTTGTGTTGGTCAGGTGGATATTTCTCGGTGTTTGACAACATCCAACCACCTAAACTCACTGCAGCTACTAACCAGTGGTTTAGTAAAACATAAGTTCAGGGTTGTTATGTTTGTGGTGGAGTTTCCTTTTCTCCAATTACTAAGCATTTTCAAATGTTTGTGTAAGTTCCAGAGAAATTAAGCAAGTTACTGAGATAGTTTGAGTGATGCAGTCATGTGAGAGTGACTATGAAGAGCTTTTTAATAGCTGATTTGGGTCTCTCTTCTTGTGGATCATCTTAATCACAGGGGATACTTTAAAACTGTTTGTCGTGACAAACACCTCAATTGATGCCTCTTGGTTCACACTCTTCAGAGGTCAGAAAGTTCTTCCCACTCCCTGTTATTGTCTGAAATCATAGCAATTACTTTGCCTTTGCAGCACAGAACCCAAAAAGGAACAGTGTTCCTTCTTTGAAGTCCCTGTTACTGCCTCAATATCTTTATCTGTGGGATATTTCGTGACTCTTCTCTCCTTTCATGTTCTTGCAGTGCTGATCTGTGCTCTGTCATCTCTCACTGACAGGAACCTTCACTGTGTATCGATCTGTTCCTTTCATGGCACTCTCCACAGCTTCATTCCAGCCCTTCCTTTGGCTCATGGAAAGACCTTTCCTTGGGTGTACAGAATTACCCCCTCTGCTGTCCAGTTGAGTACTTCACCCTAAGACAGCAAATACTTTACCCAAGCCTTTTATGTATGGCACTTAACCTCTTGAGGATCTGATCTTGACTGAAAAGTAAAACCCCCAAACCCACCAACACCCCCCCCAGCCCTCTGCATTCTTCCATAAGTAGCACCCAAGATGAACTCTCCCATATCACTGCTCACATTGCACATCCCTGCACTGCTTTCCTTTGTTGCTTTGCAGACTTGCATTTGGTATGTGAATATTAGTATACCCTGAAGATTGCCTAAAGTTTAGGGATGAAGTAGACAACTATGCTCTTAATTCCCTAATGGACCTTCTGTCATCTTTTACTCCAGCTGCAAGGTGTGTTTATGAAGTGTGTCTTTTCCTAAAGCCTTGCAAAAGCATTTGTGGTTGAACAGTGCACAAAAATATTGCCTTGTGTTGGGAATTGTGTGGGGAATGTACAAATTGCAGAAGAAGCAGCAATTTTGTGGATCTTAACGTTGCTTACAGTGTCATTCACGAACTCTATATGGATAGAGTGAGACCTGAAGATGCAGTTAAAAGGGTGAATTCAAGAGAGATTCAGGAAAATGATGAGTACAGATGCCTGAGATGCCTGAGTATGCCCCTGAAAATCCCTGCAGCCAAGCAGGTTTGACAAGCCTGATGGAGCTGAGCACCTCTACAGCTGAAAAAGTTCACGTACCTGGTGTATGTAATAGAAAAACCCAAAAGACTTCATAGTATAACATTGTTTTCCAGTAGTTTTCTTCTCTATGCTTTGTTCTGGAATGTTTCAACAAGAGTTTTAATTGTTACTAGGCGTGCTAGTTTTCAGTGTAACTTGTATATCCCATGGGTTCAATAATTCCAGCTTCTTCTGACCTATAACGTGTTTTATCCATATGTCAGATGAGATCAGAAGACACCCTCAAGTCTTACAACAGTCCCCATCCAGGCTGCAACCAAAGCATGTGGTGCAAGTTCAGCATTCTCATCCAAAATTCAGCTTTCAATGACCTCAGCTAAGCCAGAGTATCAGACACCTGTGTCACATTCTTGTGCACAGAGGAAAAAAGATTTTCAGACTCTGCCTTGTAGACCAGGACTGGCTAAGAAACTCTAGGGAGATGTGCTGGGTTATCCCACAACTCCACAGATGGATCTCCATGTGCTTTGGAAGGTGCAGATCACTGGACAAAGGAAATATTTGACAGTAGACTTAACAGTAAAAATTAACAAACTAAAGAGAGTTGTCAGCTATCTGAGAATCCTGTGAAAGCAAATTCAGAGTTTGGAATGTTGAAAATGTACAAAGATTGGGAAAAAAAGTGGTTGGAAATAACTGGATGGGACTAGGCAATGGAAGGGTTTGTTTGTGCAAGTTTGACTTTGTTTGGAAATGCATTCAGTGTGGAGCCTGTGGGTTTGGAAGGTGTTGGCCCAAGCCTTGAACACTTGCTGCTTTTTCAGCACCCTGAGGTGGCCGGCTGTCAGGGTCAGCACCCAAGGATGCTGAGATCTGAAGTGCCAGGCTGAACTGAGCTGTAGACTTTTGTGGGAATGCCAGGTCTGTTACAAGATTTTAGAGCACGTGATGCTGTATAGAGAGCCTGCCAGGTTAAGTAAAGAAAAAGTAATTTTATATATCATATATTCATATATTAGAGGGGTTTGTTTGTTATTGGCTGACTGCTTCTTCACCCAGGTAACATTTTTCATCTTCTTATGTGCAAATATGAGGAGACACAGCATTATCAAAACTTTCTTTTCTTCTTTTAACATGTCAAAGAATTCCCAGTCCGCAAGTCTCCATCATAGAAAGACTTGTGAAACAGGTAAACTTTGTGCCCTCGATTTTTCTGAACAAGCATGTCAATGCACAGGTGCTGAGCACCTTTTAAATCAGGGCAAGATGTGTTCATCCCATGCTTGTGCACATTCCCTCAGAAACAAGACATTGCCTTATATAGTTTTCCAAAGTTTTGCTAATCATGGTCTTTGCTTCCACCCTGCAACTCTGCAAAACTTTGGTGTCTTGTCTTTACAGGGGTCAGTGCTGTGTTGTTCTGATGAGCTAACCAAGTAGTGCTTTATGGGAACGTTTTTCTCCACACACATCCCCTCCTACTTGGACTTTTACCTAAGGGAAAGTGTTCCAAATTTACTTCTATTTCATTTTTGCATCCCACTCCTGCCCCCTTTAAAGCCAATCTCCAAGCAATTGTTAACTCATGGAAACAAGAAACACATCTGACAAACAGCAGCTCATCATTCATTCTCATCCAGTGACATGTCAATCCCCAGAGAGTGTGTAGGGAAAGAAGGAGCTTGCTGCTTTGTAAACCTCCCTTGTGTCTGATAGAAACATGGCACGCTTGCTTTGGTGTTGGGATGTCACCAGGAACTGCTGAGAACGCCAGAAAAAGAAAATAGGACAGGCTCTGAGAAACAGGAGGAAAAGATGAGGTTTATGTAAACAAAGTCAGAAAAACCTTGGAAATAATTGTTTAAATCAGCTAGGAAAGTTGATGGAATGGCATAGTTACGGAGGTTTTTTGGCAGAAGTAGCATTTATTGGCTGGGTTCAGTTTAGCACGGAGAATGTCAACTCAGTATAAAGTTGTTAGTGCTGGAAAACTCTGTAAGTTAGGACCAGGCATAAAATGCAGCAAGCTGTGTAGTGTGGACCAAAGCTGGTGTGCCTAAAACAGCAAACCCTATGGCAGGTTCACACAGACACAGCCAACATCATTTGAGTGTGCATATTTTATACATTCTGATTTATTACCTTGATGCAGTGGTGCTTTCTAGGAATGATTTACCCCAACAAGATAGAGCACAGGCGTGTTGCAGCATTTTTGTGCACAGAGAGTTGTCTCCGAACTCCTGTGCTGACAAGATTCTGAAAGTGGACTTCAGATCCGGATTTGTGGGAGGGATTTCTTCGTTGACTGTCTATGAAACATTGCATGAAGGAAAATGGAAACCATATGCAATTCACTACACAGATCTGGTTTTCATTTAAATCTTTTCCTGTATTATATTTTCTGCTAGTAGAAGAGAGAGAAACAAACTGCTAGATGAATAGTATGGAGCTTAAAATAAAAGGCAGTGTGGTTTCCTTCTTTTTTTAAAAGCGAAGGAAAAAATGGGATTTGATCAGCAGTAAAATTTCGCATAGGATTCTGTGTAGAAAGAAGATAATTTGTTTATAATATGTCTGAAGATCTGTTGGTTTAAGTCTTAGTGGATTGAATTGATACGATATCAACAGGTCTGCAAGGCTGCTGAGTTAATAGAGCTGTAGCACAGGAGTGGAGCTCTAGGGGTGTAGGCACCACAGTGTAAGTGCTTTGCTGAACTCTGCATGCAGAACTAAAATATGCAGTGGTTTCTAATGCTTTTCAAAAACTCCTTGACCTGATGTGGAGTTGTGGAAAATTCACCATCTCTGAAAACAGTCCAGGAGATTTACTCAGAGTCTTAGGGTTTGGATTTTTTCCCCCAGTTTTGAACAGAAGTCCAGTTTGTAACAGTTCACTGAGACTCTTTAGCACCGAGGAAGTCCCTTATTTTTTGCACAGAGTCGGGGAAAAGAAGTGCTGCAGGACAGATAAAACAGAGTGCTTTAAAAAGGCTGAGCTTTTCATGTATTGGTTATATTATACTTTATAAGTTCAATCTGTGAATGAAGAACATGACTGGCTTGACAGGAAAAGTTGTGGAGATCTTCTGCCCCTTGGACTTTTTGGAAGCTGCACAAAATGGAAATCTTTAGTGATAATTGCCAGGTGCTCAGCAGTATGTGTGTGCACATGGTAAACAGCTACATTTGTCCAGTGATTTTAAGCCATGTAATGCAGCAATGTAAACAGCATTGTAAGGAATCTTTCATTTGGTTGGGGTGGTAGTGACCCAAAGGAGTTGAATCCCTAGATCCAGTTTTCTTAGATTGCCAAGGATAACGCTGTCTGAATCCACTTGAAAATAGTAAGTCTATGATAAAGGAGCGTTGCAGGCGTCCAGGAGTGTTTCTGCACCTCCTGTCAGCTGCACAGACTAAGGGAGGTTGAAGAGCCAGTTTCGGTTGCTAGATCTCTTTAAAGAGACTTTCAATATTTCAATATAACTGCCACAGGGACATTAAAGTAGCTTCTGAGCAGTAGAAGTGCATGGATCAAATGACAGTACACACTCTATACGGTGGAGAGCTGCACGGAGAGGCACTGAACTCACAGGAGTAACTGGAGGGACTTGCAGAAAGGCTCAGCAGATCTCACGCTGGTGATGCTGCTGTCATGCAGTTGGTAGTAATGTGGCTTGTTTTAATTAACAGCCAAAACCTGAAGGCACATAAAGGCATAACCAAAAAGCAAGTCAGAGAAGCCAGTGAATGTCTCTGCTGTTTTGTCAGTGTTGCACAGCTCAGATGTTTCTCTCAGAGTACTCAAATTCTAAGCAGGAAACGAAATTGAAATGTGATTCAGTGGAATGTAACTCTGAATTCCTGCCTTTTAAACATTAAATACAGGAGAGAATTGGCCTCTACTTAGTTATTTTCAAAAGGTGTTAATTATATACACCTAATTCCTGTATTGGCTCTTTTTTAAAAAAAATGCATTGAGATTCCTGTGCTATAAGAGTAGCTGCAGAGTAATTTGGGTTTGGTGTAGTCAAAGCTTCATTGAAAACTATGCATTGAGACAGAGGAAAAAAGAATACTTTTATTTATGTAGTAGTAAAATGTCAAGTGGGCAGGGGATGTAATTATTGTATCCTTGTGTCTCATTGACAAGGCATATAAGAACTTATTTGATTACTACAGAATAATTGTAAACATATTCCACTCATCAAAAATCCCAAATTAAACAAAGAATTCTAACAAAATGATGTTAATCCTTCTAAAATATGTTTGCCTGGTACAGCTCATTCCCGTTCCATGCTTTCTGCTTGTATCTTTAAACTCTAGGCACTTAAAAATATCGATTGCCTCTGTGTGCATCCAGATCTCCATGCAAAAGACACGAGTCTCTGAGTTTATGGCATTTGGATCCTGCTATTACAGAAATATTTACCATTAATGTTTGGCTTGTGCTTTGTTTCATAAAATCTTGTTTGGTTTTTAGAAGTTTTCTACTGTGTCCCCTAGTTTTCGAGGGATGGGAAATACTCTGTTTTTCAGGTTGGATAAATCAAAATGCTGTCTTTGGTCTGAAGTGTTCCAGTTAGCTAGAAAGAAATATGTTATTCTGTGGAAAATTTAGCTGTTTGAATGTATTTGAATTATCTGAAATTTTATTTATACACTTTCCACCTGTCGAGAAATATTTGTGGTGTTCTTTTAGCTTTTGTTCATAATTCGAGCCCCTGTTTTGAAACTTCATATTTGGCACACTCTGAGGTATTGACAGACTGTTGCCTTGACTAGGAAAAACAATCATGGGCATTTGAAAAAAACACATTCTTGGTGGTGTCCTTCCCTTCTTCACTTTGAAGATTCACCAGGCATTTAATTAGGTAAAGTCAATATGCTGCTATTTTGGAGTCTCAGTTATGTTTAAATATACTGTGCATTCAGTTCCAGGGCTGTTAGTGTTTCATTCATTCACAGAAGGGCTGATAGAAAATTTCCTGTACAAGAGGGCAAACTTGTATAAATCTCCATGTAATGTGACTACTTCTTTTCATGACCACGGTTTATTGTCTGTCTATTACACCATTAGCTTTCCTTTTCTAGAAACTGCACATCTCTTGCAGTTGTAGTAGAATCCTAACATAGGAGTTGAAACAAATATTTGAGTTGATCAGTGATGGGAGAGGGATAGTAACAAGTAAGGGCAGTTTTTAGTGACTTGAGAAGGAATGATGGTGACAAAAACTGTTGGACGTGGTGGATTACCCAACCTGCTCAGTAACTGCAATGCCACTGTCCTCCCAGCAGCCACACAGCCCCTTCAGATCCTTCTTACAGCAAGATTGAAAAATTGATGAAGGAATCAGCTCTGATTGCAGATGATACCCCAAAGGGAAGCCGTGGCTGTGTGTGAGATCTGTGTAAACCTCTGCTCTGGAGGCTGAGACTACACATAGAGGTGCTTGGATATGTGCTTTCTGTAATGAAGAAATCAGCAGGGTTTGGGGTTGGTTGGTTTGTTTGTTTTTCTTCACAAGTTGTTCTTTTGCATTATAGATTTGGGGATTTAAAGACACAATGGTAATGATTCTATCCGCAGGAGGAGATGCTGAGAAAGCATTAGCTTAGGAAAGATAGGAGGGAAGGAAGCTTAATAATTCACCAGTGTTGGAAACATTCTGAGGAGTTAAATGTGTTTGTTGATGATAACATGTTGAGAAGCAGCAGTGTGATTGGAGTGGAAACTGAACCAAGATTTTTGTCATCAACTTGTATGACCTCTAGAGCAAATTATTTCTGCTTTGGGTTCTTTCTCTTTTCTGTAAAGCCTTCAGAAGAACATGTTACAAGGCAATGCAAAGTACTTGCCTGGAGCTGCAATAATATAGAGGTAGCAGAGAGTTTCTGAAGTTAGGCAAGAGACGTGAGCAAATTATGCAATGGGAGATGGTTTGTGTGTAGTTGTTTTATACGCTCTAAGACTGAATTCTGTCCCACAAAATCTCCTGCAGTGTCCCCTTTTACGATAACTCTCAGAAGTGCTGCATTTAAACAGAGGGGGAAAGAAATATCTTTATATAATATATTGCCCCAGTTTTAGGAGAAAAGGTTTGCAGAAAGATCGTGTTTGGATACAGTCTGTCTGGAATGATATCAGAGCTTCTGGATCCTTAACACCTGTAAAATTTATCAAAGACTACTTTGGACTTCAGTGCGTCGGATTCAGTTTGGAACCTGAATGGAGTGTCCTTTACCGTGTGGCCTGAAGGCCATATTTTTCCATCTGTGTTTTTGAAAACACACCACCTGTGGCATCTCAGTCTCCTGAATAGACATTGTCACCCTTCATCAGTCTCTTACTTTGGGGACTTTCCATTCCTTGCCCCAGCGATTTTCTCTCTTCCCTGTTGGATCTGCAAGCTGCAGCCTCCTGGTAGCTGCTATCTAGGAGCTGTAATACTGCAGTGTTTTCTGCACTCAGTCCCTTTACTCCTGAGCACCAGCCTAGTCCCACGTAAACATTTAGCCATTAATACAGGAGTGTTCTGCTGGAAAGCTGGTTTGTGTTTTTCCTTTCATTCTTCTGTTGTTTTGTTGCTTTGCACTAAACCAGTCATATAAAAGAAAAACTTAGTTGGTGGCCAGTCTGTCATAATCTGAGACCTTGCTATACCATGTGGAGTTGAGTTTGGAAAGAACATCCTCTAGAAGAGGAACCCGTGAAAATCATGCCTGAGTTATTCACCTGATTGCAGCTGCAGTCTTAATCTTGCACAGAATTTTACATGTAAGTTACATTTATCTTCACTACCTATCGTAATTTCAATATTTTAAAATAATTACTAAAGATGTCTCCTGGAGGCCAAAGCCCTAATGTTAAATTCCTTTCACATGGGGTATGTGCATGTAATTAAAGAAAAACATTCTCTAGAGCCAGGAAGTCAGAAATGAGGCCTTACTTTATAGTATCAGAAGGTAACATCAGGGAGAGCTGTTAAACACATACCCAATTTATGGTCCTCTGTGTGGAATCTTTTACACCATGCTCCACTCCTTAAGCTAATGAAGGTGTTGGTGATTCATTCTTTTAATGTAGCTTTGCTGCTGTCAATGAGTATTGTTCTCATTTATTGTGTATCTGAACACACTTATCTGTCTGAGTCTATATAAAATATCTTTGGTGAGATTAATCTTAACTCTTTTGTGTAAGTAAATCATAACTGTGTTTCATTTGTTCACTCCAAATTGTCTTCACCAAGATAATTTCTGACTTGTTTTGCACCGACAGTGATATTCCTGACTTGAGGCAACTAAAATTGTTCAATATGTCTTATGAAAGTGTTACTGAAGTAGCCTTGTCTTGCTAAGACTTGCTAAATCCCCAGGTTCTTATTTCTGTGTACAAAAGCTTGGACAAAAGGGAGAGTTGGAGAGGGAACAGGCTCTGCAGTAGAGTCTGTCTCCTGTGGGACAGGTGGCACTCCAACTCTTGGCATATGCTGTTAGATGACCATAAGAAGCCTCAGGAATATTGGCAGCCTCCCAGAAATCTTCATGTGGTGGTTCTAAGTTCAGTGATAAAAATGAAACTTGGCAATAGCAGCTAAATACTCCAGAGGTTTGTGGTGCAAATGCAGGTGTGAGATGCTGAAAGAGCATCCAGAGGCTGGAGTAGGTGTGCTTGAAGACTTTGTTAGCTGGTTAAGAAATGAAGGCATTGGTATTTAGTTAACCCTCAGTCTTAACTCAGTGGCTGCTTAGTAAAGAGTGCTAGTTCTGTCTTCTGTTGTGTGGAAGCACAGATCACCCAAACTGGCACTTTGTGTCTGTTGTACCTGAATGTGTCACCTTGAGCTGGTTTGGGCAGCTGAAGGGCATTGTCTGAACACTCCTACGGGGCACTTAAAGCTTGGTCTTAAGAAGCTCTTCCTATGTATTCACTGCTTGCTGTTCAAACCGGTTTGCTAATATTGTTCCCAACAATATTTTGAATCAAACACATTGCTCTAGTGTGCATGTGGGGAAAAATCCTGCTTTGCTGTCTCTTAATTATCTCTTGTAACTTCTGAAAACGAATGGCCCTGTTTGTACCCCTCAGCACAGATGTTATGTATTGATGCCATCACCAGTGCATGGTTATGTACATCAACAGAAACCTCTACTTATTTCCATGCTGTTTTCGTAGCAAAGTCACATTTAACCAAAAAATGCTGCATTCTGGTTTCCATCTCTGTTAAGACCCACTGTAAGCCATGTGATGAAAATTCCTGAACGAGTTCCAGTATTGGAGACCTGCTTACCTGTTTCCAATAGAAATGACAAACCCAATCTACTTGAAATGTTTAGTCTGTCTAGTGAAAATCTTATATTTGCAAAGGTTATCTCCTTCAGAACTTTCTACCACCTTCTTCCAAATGTCAAAGGGAAAGTTTTAGAATTCCTACAGGTGCTGGACAGCATGGAAAGCAATCAGAGGGGAGAGATATTTAGAGAGATATCACACCTCTACTTGTAATCTTCTTAGTGATGACTAATATATTTGGGTGTTAGATTTTAATTTTAGTGTCTACTACTGCTCACTGCCCTCCTGCTCACACAGCTATGAGAGCGTAAAGCACAAACAGTAGTTTGCAAGGTTCTGTTTGCTTCAACCCAGTAAGAAGTGCTCTAGTGGTCAGAGGGGGTGAGGAAGGCAGATTTAGCTGAGTACCTGAAACTGCAGGATGTGTGTGGCTTTTGGAGATGCCACAGAGATCCCTGGCTGAGCCGGAGCGGAGTTTCCCTCCATCAGCTTTCAAAGGAGAACTGATGAGGCCTGATAACATGGCACCTTTCAGAACTGTTTTTATGGTGGTTTTTCAAAGCAGAACCCCATTTCACCAAGCAGTGCTTTCAGCTCCTAAAACACCTGCTTGGGTGCTATGGGGTGAAAGTATCCTATCCCTATTTATCCAGTGCCACCTGCTGAGCCAGCGCCTGCAGCGTGCACTGTTCTCCTGCAGTTGTGGTGTTGCACTGGAGCAAATGATGCTCTCTTAGTTTAACTTAGGTGTAAGGGCTGCTACTGCCGTTGAAGATGTGTTTCTGGATATTTGTAAGAGGTACCTTCTGGTTTTCTTTCAAGTTGTGCTGGGTAAGGTTTGTGCCCACTCCCGCAGCTCAGAGCTCCTGCTTTACTCAAACAGCTCCATGATCTCCAGTAGCTTTAAAGGGAAAATGGGACTCATTTTATGTGCTACTATTTTTCTTGTATTTTTTTTGTGAGAGTGCAATTAAAATGCTACTTACTATAGGTTGCCCTCCAACCTCCACCCCCACCCTTCTTAATTGTTTACTTGGAGCTCAGAGAGCACAGTTCATTGTTAGGAAGAAAGAGAATAATTCAGACAACTTGGTCAATCAGTCTGCAGCTTGTTTTAATTTTTACACTGCCTCTATTGTGTGGAAAATATGACTTTTATAAGCATGATAGTGCAGCCATGAAATGAGAGGTTTTGAAAATGTTACATCCATAGAATGAGAAGTTTTCAGAAATCGATTATGTACTCTTGGACGATACTGTCATTTAAGCTGTTGCAGCATTTTTAGGTGTATGCTTTACAAGTATTACAACCAGAAATCTACATGAAAGGAACAGTGTTTCCAAAGTCAAGTACTCAGAAGCTGGGAAATACTGGATTTATGGCTGTTTGTACAAATGTAATTCTGTCCTCTTGTATGTGCTTTCTGCAGAGTGAATGGGGCAGGAGTCCCGGGGAAAAACAGGGCACAGTCACGTAATCAGAGACTTAATCACGATGCATGCATATATGGAACAGAATGGAGGTTGTGTGTGCAGCCATAAATCTGGCCTTCCCTGACTCTCAGGTACTCGATGTTGAAAGAATTTCATTTAAGTTGTAACATTGGTTGGTTTTAGGTACAATTTCCTAACTTTGGAAAGGAAGGAAGGCTAAAAGACTTTATGCAACTGTGAAGGTTGCATGCAGCTCTGGATGGAAGTTCAGGGTGAGGGGCTGAACTTCACAGCTGGTCCGAGTCTCAAGTGACACAGCACGAGCTGCTTTCAATGGGAGCACTGCAGGGCTGGCCCCAGTAATAAACTCACTGTACCCACCTTCACCCTGCAGCATTGCCAGAGCAATCACTGCCAGCAGAGTTGTAGGGGTTAGCAGTGGTGGCTGGCAGGACGAGAAAATCGTCTCGCTGTGGTGGCAATTAACAGCCAGATTCAGATATTGTAAGCATGAGGAATGCCAAACTCAATCTGTTTTCCTTCTGAGTGAAGAAAAGTGAAGCAGAATTTCATGGGTTGGGGAAAAAATATAAAATCTCATGGCTTGAAGAGTTGTGGGGGTTTTTTGGTGTTGGGTTTTTTTTTCCCCCCTGCTGTGTCTTATCACGAATGTCCAGATCTTCAAAGATTAATCCACAAGATGGATTAACAATGGGAATGTGAGGGAGTGAAAAAAAATTTAGATTACTGTCATCTGCTGAATTTGAACTGGTGTTGTACCCAGCTTGACTATCTCACAGTGCATCAAGATTTTTGGAAAAGAATAGGGGGTTGTAAGAAAATTCAATTTTTCTTCTGTAAATATCCCATCCAATCCGATGGATAATTGTTGAAAAAGGTTACAGCCATCTTGCACAAAACAAGCCAACCCAAAACAACCTCTAGCTGTCCAACTATTCCTGTCTGCAGTGAACTGCTTTTGGGAAAACTTCCTGAACTGGGCACAGTTTGTCTCCCTTGTTACCCTGGCTTACTTCTACATCGCAGCCTAGAATTGCCTGTGCTGCTGGAGAACAAGTGGGGTTTGTGCATCCCACCCTGTATTTGGGTCAGAAAGCTTGCAGTCAAGTGAGGGGATTCTTGGCCTTCGACCCCTTGCTTTTTAATACCTCACCTCGGTTGTGTAGCTCTCATGTGGAACTGCACTGATCAGAAGTGTAATGTGAAACTGATTTTGCAAAACAATAAATTGCAGAGAGCTGGAGGAAGCAGGTGTTTTTAGTTAGTAAATTGCACATAAAATACCAAACATCAGTAAATGGAAGCCTTGGCCCCAGGAGAGGAGAAGTGGTGTTTAGCCCCTTGCTTTCCTCGTGCTGGTGATTGGTTTAAGCTCACTTGCCTTTGGCCCCAAAGGGGGCTGTTCCAGCAGCCTGGAGTAGCCAGAGCACTGCAGAAGCCCCGTCACAACCTTCGTGTCTGCCTTCCTGGGGATTGTAAATAGCGAGTTACAGCAGCAAGGAATCTGAGCTTCACATGGGAATACCTCTGGTACAGGGATTTCCCAAACTGCTGGATTTGCCGAGTGTAGAGACCCTGCTTGTGGCCAGAGTGGCATAATTCACTAGGTCATCTGGACCCCAGGTCCTGCGATGCTTCTGTCCTTGTAATGCATTATGATTCTCAAAGGCAAATGAAATCGCAACAAGAAAAACTAAAAATTAAAAAAACCCTAAACCAACGAAACAAGTCCCCCCCCCAAAAAAACCCAAAACCTTCCTTTGCAATTTACACTGAACAGCTTTTCATGAGGTTCACACTAACTGCAGTAATAAAATGTAGTTGATATTGAATTAATCTTACCAATTTGATGCATGTGGTAAGGATGATGGTTGCTTCAATCCTTACTGTACCAAAGATGTATAAATGTAAACTGTGTTTGCTGAACTGGAGCTCTCTTTAATGTTGACTTCTAGCTGTGCTGCAGCTAAACCCATGCCCAGATCCAAGACTGCAGACGCTCACACACAATTAATCTCACAAATTTATGAATGCCAGAGCATGGAGCAAAATGAAAACAACTGGAGGAATGTATAAGGGGAATAATTGGACTGTATCCAGATGTGCATGTGTAAAACATCACTGATTGACTCCTCCCCCATATCCTGCCTGAAGAAAGGAATTTTTTCAAAAATAAACTGGGGTTATTTGAAAGAAGTTGTGGTGTCTGAATGAAATCTAATAGGCAGGGTTAGTGGTAATTAGGTACATTCTTTGCTCCTTATTTTTTGGGGGTTTGTTTTGTTTTGAATTTTTTTAGTATCACTGAATTTAGCAGTTTATAGTTTTTCAGTGTTACAGCTGGAGCTTTTGCTACCCCGATTTGAGCTGCAGGATAGTAGAGGAGAATCACAAGGATTGTCTGAGTGTATGTGCTGTGCACTGAAAATTTTATGAGCAGCACTAGGTGTTTGTAAGTTGTGCATCAGGATGTTTTTGTGGTGAAGGCTGATGAGAGGAAAAGGGCACTTGAAAAGCTTTACAGAGAGAGAATTTACTAAACTGAAAGAAAAAAAAAAAAGAAACTGCCCTTCCTCGGTGGTATTTGCAGATTGGAATAGAAATGAAGGTAACAAACATGCTGTTACACAGAATTAGCTCCAGTTCTGGTTTCAGGGCAAGAGCCCTGTCAGTGTCTGCAGGGTCTTTGCTCAGCCCCGCCGTTTGCTGTCTGACAGATCTGCGATTACAGCGGGGATGGGAAGAGGAGAAAAGGCAAGGGAAAGGAAGGAAAAAAGTCTAGACTGGAGAAAAGTCAACTTTTGCTTTACTGCTTTGTTGATTTTAAAAAAAATAAATAGATAAATCTGTCATTTCCTTATTATTTTGAAGAACTTTTCATATTCTTCCTCTTTAATAAATTGCATTGCCCACCTTTTAAACACTTGTGTGCTTTCTCAGCACAAAGTTTTCCTAGACATTTTGTAACACTTATTTTTCTCCCCAAATTAACATAGCAGAAACTTTGGCTGAGTTTCACAAAACACCCTCACAGGCTTGCTCTACTGTCTTATGTTTACTTTGGTTCTATACCCAAATAGGTTGAGAAAAAAGAAAGAAATAGCACTGAATCTTCTTAAAAACTGCAATCGATACTTACTGCGGGGAAGGCTCGTAATGTTCTGATTCTTTTTCTAGTCCTTGCTCACACAGCAGTGTCCCTGAAGCCAAGGACATGAAAATAAAAAAAATTCTTTGGGGTTTGGACCACGAGACTGTAGCCACCTCCCTCCACTAAAGCCTTTATCACAGAAGCACTCTGTGCCGATTTCTTTGCACAAAATCTTGGTTTAGGTTTCAACCTTTATTTTAGCTCTGCTTAAGATGGGGTTGAAGCAATATTACAGTTTGGCTCCTGTCGAAGGGATGGGTTAGGGCTTAGGTTTTCTGTGCTTCAAGGAGTTAGACTTTTCCCCCTCCTTCTAATGGAAAAGGACATGCTATAATGGCCAGGCAGGCTCGTATTGTTGCCAGGGATGTAAAATTCTTGCACTTAAACTGAATGAGCACAGAGGCACGATACTGTTTTTATGCCAGGTATAAAATTGCCAGACACAAATCTGATTTAACAGAATATGTGAGTATGTTTTTGAACTTAGTGTCACTGTGTTTCCACTAGAGTACAGTGAACAATCTTTTTGAAAAATAGCAACAGTCCTTGAGTAAAGAGCTCCAGAGGTTCATCTGAAAATGCTTTATAGTTGGAAAGTCTTTAAAAAAAAAAAAACAACAAAGTTTTAGAATTGCCACAGCTCGTTGTGTTACTTCACCGAACCTGCAGCAGCTGTTGAGGTGAGATGGAGTTGCCTTGGCAACAGCACATATTGTATAACAGTACCACACCACCATCAAACCAGCGAGGTGAGAAGTAGTTTAAAAGCATTACTAAATTTTTACGATACGTCTGCTACATTTTCAACCTTGTGGTTGGCTGAGTTTACCCAGTGTAGCCTTCCTGGAGCTCAGAAACCTCAGCTTGCTGAATGCTGTTTGGTGAAGAGAAGAGAGGAGGGGGGCGGGGAATCACTAATTTTGGTTGTTTTTTTGTTTAAATGCTGCAGTTAAGCTGTCTCTACATAACTGTTCTTGTTAATTGTGTTTATGCTCACAATGCAGTTATTGCTTTATGGAAACACATTTTTCTCTCCTTTTTATGCCTTCTATTCCAAGCAAGAGTGACTTTCTTTTTTTACTTTTTTGAATAATGAAAGCAGGAGATATTTAGAAAAATCTATTAAAACTTGGCCGAAAGCCCTCAGACATGAAATTGGCCTGGTTTTCGGGTTGCATTACAAATTTGGGCATTCACATGGTGAGGTTTCTGTCTTCTGTGATGACACAAGGTACTGTGTTTTCTTTCCAGTTTGCCTGTTTTCCAATCCTTTGTGCTTCCCACAGCTGTTTCATTTAATAAAATATATAATCACTTCCCACCACACTATTCACAAGAGATATCTGTTTGCGTGCCCCTCCCTGTATATCATGGATTCAACTAAAGAACTGCAGATCTACTGTTTTAAGTGGCCTCCAAAAGATCTCTAAGTTTGGGTTTTTTCCTGAATTTATTTACTAATGAAGTGTATGTCTTGGTGGAGAGATTGGTCATGTAACTTTTTCACCCACCTTCACCATTATTGCAGTTCATTTTGGTTAATTTTGACAAAGATTCAGATCACCTTGAGTCTTTTGTGGCTGCTGATATTTAATGACATTAATTAGAAGCCAGGCAAAAACCACAAGGTAGGTGATTTCATACTTTTAAACATAAATCTGAAAACAAAACAAAACACCCTCAAACAAAAACATGGTATGAACATCAAGGTGAGGGGGGAAAAGCAGCAAGAGGAGCAAGTGTTGTGAAACCCCTGCAAATCACAACCACCTGGTTAGAGCAGCGAGTCCCATGTAGCTTAAAGAAGAACTGACTTCAGTTGCAATGCTCAAAACACAAACCTGCGAGATGCTGCCCAGAGCACTAGTTAATAATTATTGCGAGCAGCTTGGAGCCAGCCCAGGCTGTACAGGGCTGCTGGATCCTCTCGTGGGTTCCTGCATACCACAGTGATTATTGAATGCTTTTCCGAGGTCCATTGTATGTTCTTGCTCGTGGGATTTGGTGCCTCTAGTGCTGAGCTGTGAAACTCCATAACAAAGTTGTGTCCCAGCAGGTACGGTCTTGTTTCTGCTCTGTCGTGGTCTCTTGGGCTGTGTGAGCTGGTTTGAAGTGTCCTGTACAGACCTGGGTGCGACGGCTTCTTGTGCCTGGGAGCTGATTGAGCTGCAGAGTATATTGTAGAAATTGTTCTTGTGGAGTTGCTACCGCTGTTCTTCACAATCAGAGGATGTTCCCAGGTGTCTCTCCTGCTCAGCTTTATTTCAGGCACCTGTGCTGATAACCCCATGAGAATTCAGGGCTCACTAATCTGAGTGTAGCCCCTTGGGAACAGATCTTTACTGAGTTCAGAGTTGCCATGTGCAGAATGATACCCCACGGACACGAATCACTTTAGCAGGACTTCATGTGTTTTGTTCTCTCGTGTCCTTAGCACAGGTGATGCTGTATTCACTCTTCCAGTATTGGTCAGTCCAGCAGAGGATATTTGATGTTCGTAGGTTTTGAAGACAAGGAAGAAGAAGCTGAAGCATCAGTGATGAGGGAGGGATCTTTCCTGTCAGTAGACTTTAAACCCTATTCATCTATCTAGCCCAAGCACTGCTCTGTTCTAGCAGATGCAGTTTGTTGTGTAGTTGCACAGCTGGACACTTCATACTTAAGTGAGGCTGCACAGAGGCAAGTATTAAACCCCAGTTAGCAGTTTGTAAATAATCCTCATTTTCCTAACATGAGACAGGTTTGCAGTGTTTGAAATAGAGTCCAGCTACAACATCAGAGGAAGGCCCATGTTACTGGAAGGCTGCCAGGTGACCTCCGGGCTTTTAGTCACGGTGAGGAGGATTGTTAGCCCTTGGGGCAAGAAATGGTACAAGTATTTTTACAGTGCCAGTTTGGGATATTCCCTAGATGCTCCTGCAATGCAAGTGATGGTAACAGTCCTGTTACCAGTCTGAGTTCAGCTGTAGATTGGCAGTATCTGCATTTCTCAGACCTGCCCACGTTCTGCTCCCGTTGCATCATAGACTCACATTCAAATGTGTATTTTAACCAGTAATCAGAATATGACTGAGTTCTACTGAGCCATCTCTCTTGATTAACCACAAATAACAGGCTTAATAACTATAGCAGTTTTTTGGCTGAAGCATTTTATTAATTGCTTACTTTAGTTGCTTGTGTGATTGAGTTAGCCTATTAAATCTTCCAGTAGTTTTAAGTAATAGCTTCATTTTTGAAAGGTACCTTCTATTAGCTGAGGCAACCAAATTATTGTCTTGGCAGTTGTAACGAAGCAAAAACTATTAGGAAGGGGGTCAGAAAACTGGTTAGTATGTCAGGCTGTTAGTTGTCATGAGCATTTCTGTGTTCTGCTCAGGAGAAGGTTTGGGTTTTTTTCCCTCCCTTACATCTTTGAAGGCAGTTTTATCCTGGATTGTGGAGAAAAGGCATCACTATTTCAGATTTGTTGATTACCTGCCATTGGGGAATTGTATGGTAGATGTGTGTGCTCCTTTGTTCCTCTTTTCCATTTGTTTGGGGTTTCTCTTACCTGCAGATTGGATCCTTAAAGAAATGGCATTTGAACTCATTCTGTCTCTCTCTATAACGGCAAATGAGAGAGGCTGAACACACTTACTGTGGAAGAATTACCATAATGCTCTGTTTTGCCTTAGTGTCCTTTCTCTGCTGGTACTGAGGGACAGACCAGCATCTGCCCGTGCTGTAGGCAGTGTTGTTGAATCATTTACTGAATTGTTGCTTGTATTTAGAGTTTTGCTGTCTGTCTGTCCCCATGGTTGCCATCATCATTGGAGGTAACATCCCCTCTTTTCATGGAAGTGAATATTTCACTCCATAGCTCAGTGGATTTTGTCATGATGGCCACCTTGGCATATCTGGCTGGAGGGGAATGAGAATATCCCTGAAGCCTCATGTCTCTGAAACTTAATGCCATTTTTCTGCAGGAATTGGGATTAATACTCTGAATGCCCTCACTGAAGCTCCCATAGGTCCAAGTGGGAAAAATCAGGCAGGCAGTGAATGCACACCCCACAGCTCTGATAATGATGGCCTGATACCTGCCTCAGAACACCGTGTGTGCCCTGGGCTGCAGTGTGTCTGTAAGAGATTTCACCTGGCTACCTGGCTTCTGGGAATCCTGAATATGTGACCAGGGCCCTTCTTTTCTGGTTAGGAAAGGTTTCCATGGGGTAAATAACTATTTCCAGGAAGTGAAATGGTGCCATAGCTGGAACACCTCTCTTATACTGACTGCTAGAACATGGGGCCTCAACAGGATTAGCACACTGAAACACACACAGAAAGAAATCATTGAAGTATGAGTTGATGTACCCTTGTGTTCTGTTAAAGTGAAATTTGTTGATTTTCCCATTCATGGAGTCACTTAGTAAGTGGGAGAGACTGGAGGTGGCATGAGCATGGTAAAAAGCTTCGGTGTAAGAGATGACAATGACTCCCATCTGAAAAGAAGGGTTGTATAAATAGAAATGTTCTGGTTTAATGAATGTGGGATTAATCACTGCCACAGGACTGGGTACAGTACCTCTCCTTTTATTTGTTTTTTTATATAACTTCTAGTCAATCCTTGGATCCTTGGCTATTGATAAAGGTCATGAAAACAGACTATAACTTTAATCGGTGTGAGTAGCTTTTATGTGATACATTATGTCTTGTGAGAGACGTGTTTCTAAGCATATCTAATGTGCTATCTGTTTATCTAAATTTTTTCCTTTTTGTTTCCCACTTTTGCAATGCCCTTTTAATTTTATTGCCTGGCTAACAAGTGAGAAGTAAACTCAGGGTAGAAGTTTAAATATTTTGCAAGAAAGAATAGTCTTGTAACTAAAACATAAGATGAAAAGTTAAAAGCTATGATTGGGATTCCGATTCTACTGTTTATGTTGTTGTTAAACTCACTGTAAAGCGATACTGTCAACATAAAATCAGACTTCAGCCTGCAATTTCGTTATCTGTTAAATGTAAACAAAACTTTACCATAATGAAAAAGCTAAGGGGAAAAAAACCGCGGGTTTTGACATCGTGTGTATGACAGCATTTTGAAAAGTAGCAATTCCTGCCCTGAATCAGATCAGTGTGTTTGTCAAAGCAGCAAATGCCAGATGCTCAGGAGGAACTAAATCTAACAGAGTGCTGCAGCCCCCCCAGCAAACGCCTGGGCAGCTTTTGGATCACTCCCTGGCTTTATGAGACTTTATTTTCCTTGCATGGGTTCCTTTTTCCTTTTCTAATGCAGCTGGGGACATCCATAGGAGAGGGTTCCTGGAATCACACTGAGTTTTCATCTCAAGGATGCTTGGCATCAGTGGAGGTCATAGCTTAAGTATGTGCTTTGTTTAAAGAAACTTCTGTTTATCAGCTTTCACAGAGGAAATGCAACAAGTCAGTGACTTGTTAAATTTCATCTTCTGTTTATATTGGAAAAAACAATATTCACAAACAAAGGAAATTTATGTTAAAGCTACAGAGTGGTAGTTGGGTGCGTAGAGGAACAGGTAGGACCTTACACTACTGAATACAGTATTGGTTTTGTTTGTTTTAGATTCAAACATCAAGTTAATGCCTCTGATTCCTAACATAAAGTACCATGAATCTTCTCATTAAGACTTCAGTTTAATAATTAATGCTTATAGGGAGTGCAGAGATCCATCATGAAGTGCATAAAGGCAAAAAATAAATCTTGACTAAGCATTTCAATGCCAGTGTTCAACAAGGGGTTAAAAATCCTGCACATTTTTGGTAATGTTAGAAGCCCTGCTGGGTGGAGTAGGCAATGGGCGTTTTACTGTGGATGGGTCTGCTAACCCTTGGCGGTGCAGCTGGAATACAGGCTCAGGCAATGGCCAGCAAGAAAGTGGGTTCTCGGCAGGCTGGGTTTCATGAAGCCTATTTTTAAAACCCTTTTCTGTGCAAGAGAAATTTAGTGTTTTCCGCTGCAGGAGGAGCAAGGGTTTTAACCATTTTTAAATCACTAGCTTTCTCTGGTAAATACTGTAGAAAAAGCATTGCAAGAACAGCTTTAAAGAGTTAGGAAGGCTCATTAGCAACCAGTTGCCAAAATACCTGTTTCTACATGCTCTACCTAGGTTAGAATAATCAAATTAAAGGGAAGGTGTTTTTTGCATCTGGTTTTGATTCTGGAAATAAGTTGATACAGGCAGGGATTCACTGGACAGTTTAATTGCTGTAATAAATTTGCAGTAAACCTCATGAAAATAATCTTTTCTTATTTCACTGTGGAGATGGATGCATCCTTACATAAAGAGAAGCTTCCTTTCTCCTTTGTCTCACTGGTGACAACTATAAATTTCCAGTTAGGTTTTTGTAATGGGTAACTTCACCTCAGAAGTCCCACCTGTATGAAACGCTATGGCAAGCGTAAGTATCCACAGAGGTGGTCAATAAGCTGTGCTGCTGACAGCAGAAGGTCGAGGAAGAAATGTCTTTTTATGATGCTTTTCAAAAATAGCCTCTGAAGATTCCACATGGTGCTTTGTGGGAGGGCATTCCACACTGTGGGAGCAGAACGAGCGCCTTTAGGCATCTGAGGTCAAAATGTGGGCAAGGACGCCAGGCATTTATAGTTGTATTTTCTCCCTGCTTACAAAAAAAAATAAAATTACTCAACAGTTTAGGGATGGTTTATGTAGCAAGCTTAATTTGGGGGTAACCAACACTTTATTGAAACAAGTTACAAGAAGCTTAGACTTCTAAGTTCTTCATTGTTTCCATACTGACCTTCTTTGCTGTGTACAATGCAGAAGTTCCTGTAGCTTTCGTGTGAAACACGTGAAAAGATGCTTTTCTGCAAATCATTTGCTAGTGAGATGATGGACTAACACCCTACTCTGCCAAATGGAAAAGATGAGGAGCTGCTCCTGGGCTAGGCTGGTACCCAGCCAGGAGGGGATAAAGTAAGGCGTGGTGCTTGAGTTCCCAGAGTCTTGAGGCCTTTGTTTTTGGAGCAGACCCAGATGTTGACCTCTTCAGTGGAAGGTGGAGGTGCCTCTATGGATTGAATCTCCTGCTCAGCTGGACTTGCCCCGGTCTCTGGGTTTGGTCTGTACTCGCAGTTCATTCCATTAGAGTGGCTGTGTAAATAGCAGAGTAAAAGTGGGGTTTAGCTGCAAGGAGCTCTTGTGCTTGTTAAGTGGAGTTTGCTGTTTTATTCCCTCTGTGTCATTTAGATAAGAGGTTTACACGCAGCAGTTGCAGAATTTTTACTCTTATGACTTTAAGCTGTTGATTCAAAATGGAGGCACTTAAGGAAGCTGAGAATGGGGTGGGAACTTAGCTTTGCAGTTTATACTAGTTCTTAATTTTATTTTTCTAATATCTAACCATAATAATTTTTACTGTCTTCTTAGACTTTTTAGTGAAGAGTAATGT
>JAWWMP010000005.1:27807289-27892468 GCA_035047865.1 Dendrocincla tyrannina | reverse complement strand
CAGAGAAGCTGTGGCTGCCCCATCCCTGGAAGTGTCCAAGGCCAGGTTGGATGGGGTTTGGAGCAACCTGGGCTAGTAGAAGGTGTCCCGTGGCAAGGGGCTTAGGATGAGATGAGCTTTAACTCCCGTCCAAGCCAAACTCTTCTGTGATATGATATTTTTCTTTTGAAGAAGTGCTGTTTTGGGGGGATGAGGGGGAGAGCATGTGTGAAGGCAGTGAGGATTTTCTTGAACTGCAGAGTAAGTCAAGCACTTGCAGCCTAATTTAAATTAATTAGAAATGTGTGCTTATGAAACTCAGCACCTGACATGAGTCAACTTTTGTGCTAAATGATCCAAATAATGAAATAATGAAGATCTTTCTGGCTATGTCGTTTAAGCTGAGGGAATTTAGACTCCAATGGTAATTAGAGTATAATTATTTTAGATTAAGGGGCATATGTCTGTTAGTGTATATAAAACTTTCCTCCTTATCAGTGAGGAAATAAAAATTCCATGATGCCTCTTAAGGATGGGTTTGTGTCCTAGTGTTCTGAAAGGCTCTGGGATTTTGTTTTTGCCTGCAGAAAATATCAGAGCTCGCTGTGTTCACATCTCCTCTTACCTGTGAGGAGGAGGTGGTGCCAGTTTTGTACGAGTGCAACATGTGCCTTCAGCCTCTTTACAAACAGTGACCTTCTCTGCCAAAAGCACCCAGGAACAGTCAGTGGGCTTTGTCCACATTCAGTCTGTGGCCAGAGTTGTCTTGCCATTTCTCTGGTTCCTAACTCAGAAAACACTTCTCGCACCAAACGTTTTTAGCAGGAGATGGGGGAGGAGAAAGGGGAAATGGAAGTGAGTGCAGGAAAATCGAGGAGACTTGGGGTTCACCTGTAAAGGCTCCGTGCAGCTGCCAAATGGATTTGATTTTAAACTCTAGTTTTGCGTTCTTAGACTAAACTGTGTTTCTCCCCTGTCTGAAGTAGGTTCTCCCCCTCCCCATTTCTAAAGTGCAATTTCAGGGCAGATTGAAATGGATTTGAGCTATTCTGTTTCCATTAGGCAATGTGGATTTCTTTTAACTGTAAATTTTCCAGGCCTGTAACACTTCTTTTTGGGATAATTTTTTTTTTTTTTTTTGAGTAATGGCAATTAGTTCTGTAATGTATTTTATTTAAATATACATACATTTAGCCTTGTCTATTGCCATGTACTTTGGGTATTACTGGTAATTATATCGTTTGGTAATGTATTAGTATAAAACCCTCATTATTTCGAGCTGTGTCAGTATAATGTATTATTAGACATTTAAAACGAATCCAAACTGCTAGACAATCTAGTTTTTGTAACCTTGGGAATGTCCTCAAAGGAGTGTAGAGTGTTATTTCAGCCAAAAAAATTAATTGAGACAGTAATTAAAATATACATTTAACTTGAGTAATGTGAATGCAAAAAATGGATTACAGAAAATCGAATTGCTGAATACAATGTTTCAGTAGCTCTTGGGCAGAATTAGAATACTTTTAGTGAGGGCTTTATTTCAGTATTTTATTTCAATACTTTTGAGGCTTTTGGAGGGCAGAGAGGAGCTAGCTGAAATGTTTTCTTTGGTTTATGTTGTATTTTTAAAATTGTGTTGCATGGACAACTTTGCAATAAGCTGTCCTCCCTGCTTTGATCTCTGAGTGTCCTGAGAGAAAAAAACGAGCAGAAAAAATGTTGGTCTAAAATGTTCTTTATTACTTTAGAGCACGTTAAAAGTTGATCTCTGATAATAGAATTAACTGTGTGTGAAATGAGTTCATTGAGAGCTAATAAGATGGTTTATACCAGTAAGGTTTAGTTGTATGAATTCAGTTTTCGGACTCAATCCTAGAAGGAATTTATTCGTGAAAAATGACACACTTGGGAGTTTGCTGGTTTGTTTCAGTATTATACATTCCCTTCTGAAATTCCAGTTTGTACGTATGTTTTTAAGGTAGTTGTCTTGTTTTCACTTGGCTTTTTGTTGTCACATGGAAAGCATCTCAGTCTGTCAGTGTTGGAAGGCAGTTGCAATACATTCTTTCAGCAGCAGTTCCTTGTTGGTTGCAGTATCTGTAAAAGCTAACGACATTAAGGAGTAATGGAGTATATCTTTCAAAGCACAAGTAACGAGGAATAGGAGTGTTTTGACACAGTGTTTAAAGAAAAGAAAAAAAGTCATGGAATTTGGTTTCCTGCCCAGAACTTTGACTGACTGTCTGGGAATTCAGTGCTGTATGTCAGTGTTATGTAGAATTAGTGTATGTACTTGGGAGTGACTCTTTACAAACATAATAGTGTCCTACAAATTTAGGGCCAGTGAATTGATAGTCTCCAGTATTTTGAGTCAGCATTGATGAAGAGTTGCATCGTTGAGGAAGTGCTGTGTTTCCAAGCAGACACTTCATTTTCTTCCAGAGGAGCAGCAGTGTTCATCTTTCCTGTCTGTAGTGCAACTCTATACTATAAAATGTCAATGTTTTTGCAGGTGTTTCAGCGTTCAGAGTTCAGTACACCTTTTTCATTGTCTTCTGTATTGCAGTAATGTCATTAGCTCTTGCATTGCCATCATTTGTTTAGAGTTCTTAAACTCCTGGAGACTTTTTAAGCCACTGCATGTTTCACAGGCTCTCTGAAACAGCTGAGGTTAAGCATCTGTAGACAGTGCTGCTGGAGCAAAAATTTGCATCTTGTTTTTGAGTCTTTGAAAACCTTATTTTCATAATATCACTTCACCACCAAGAGCTGTCGAAGCTGCACACTGCACGTTTTTAGAGCACGATGAAGACAGTTCTTACATCTATTTTGATCATTGGTTAGAGGTTTTTTTCCTTAGGAGGGAGCTCCTTCCCTAATTGTGCTCTTGGGGAGTCCAGCTGACAGTATCTTAACAAAGATGATTAAGTAAATGCAGGTGTTTGTCATCTTCACACAACTCCTAGTCTACACAATGGTGTATTCAATCTGTATTTTCCTCCCTAAGCAAACAGCATGGAATGAAAGAGGGTGTTAGGTATGAATCAGAGGAATACTTGATTGCAGGAATCCAGACATGGGAGAGCTGAAATTCTTTAAAGATGATGTTATTTTATACAGAGGAGAGATGACATATTTTTAAATGTCATTGCAAGAAAAGACAAGGTTTTGTGTTAGTCTGGATTGGAACAGATATGGAGAAATGTAGGAAAACAATTAAAAAAATATCTTTGATTTTTTTAGTAAGGTTGTTATTTTGTGATACCCAGAAGAATATATCTGCAAGATTCTTCATTTGGCAGTTCCTGAAGGCCTCATCCACCGGGCAGGAGCAAGGGAAATGCCTCCTTCTCCCAGGTGCTGATACTCCTGAGAGATGAGATGTGCTCACTGCTCACAGCAGTGATGAAGGAGTCTCTGGTTGACTGAAAGTTTGTGGCTGCTTTGCTGAAAATTAATCTGTCAGCCAGAAGCATCACAGATGTTGCCTTCTGCCTTGAGCAGCCCGCTGCCCCCCATGCCCCTCACAGTGGCAGTCCAGCTTTGTTCCCAGGCCTGGGTTGTGACAGCGCACGATCTGCCTCTCAGCAGAAGCCTCTGGCTGTCACCTCCAGTGTGGGGAAACTGACTGAAGATGTGCTGTGAGCTTGTGCTTGCACAGTGTTTAATTTGCCTTTTCCTTAGCTATGTGCTCTGCCCTAGCTGGCTGCACACATGGCTTGGGATGGTCTGTTGGCATGGTCTGCCCTGGGCCTGCTGGTGGTGCCAAGGATTGACAGTCTCTAAGGCTCTGGTGTTACGGGTGTTGTCCTGGCGCTGTGGTTCAGCAAGGGCACAAAGGTGAGCTTGTATGGAGCTCACAGAGGTGGTCTGTCAATCAATTAATCAAGTTCTGCCATCATGCAGAAGGGCAGCGATAACACCTGAACGGTCCGTGGTTATCTCTGTGTGAGGATGTCTCTCTGTCCTTCCAGAGATGCTGCTCTAAGCTTCCCCAGCCTGTGGTACCTCCTCCTGACATCTGCCTGAGTTCACCACCTGCTGTGGTATTTAAAGAGGGCACACAGCCAAGGCAGTAGAGTTTGTCCCTCTGTTTCAGGTGTAGGTTTGAGATCCTTTTCCTTAGGGTGATGCTGGAACAGGACCTCTGTTTTCTGTGTTCTACGAACAGCTGAGCAGCACATCACAATGATTAGCAACATGGCTGGTGCCTCTCACAGTACACAAAACAATGTGCTGTTGTTAGCGAAGAGCTGCTAGGGGGCAAGCAACACTTGGACACTTTAATTTAAAATACAGCACCTGCAGATTTAAAACTCCCATTACTGGCATACTCCTAGTAGCAGGAGTCAGTAGTAGGCTGCCTGGCACCTTGCGGTCCCTTTTTTAATGACAGTAGCTTTGCTGCAACAAGACCAGAGAAGGGCAGCAAAGCTGGAGAAGGGTCTGGAGCACAAGTCTGGTGAGGAACAGCTGGGGAGGCTCAGCCTGGAGAACAGGAGGATCAGGGGTGACCTTATTTCTCTCTACAACTCCCTGACAGGAGGGTGCAGCCAGGTGGTGATTGGTCTCTTCTTCCAGGTAACAAGTAACAGGACAAGGGCAAATGGCCTCAAGTTGCACCAGGGGAAGTTTAGATTGGATGTGAGGGAAAATTCCGTTTTTTCCTGGATGTTCTACTAACCTTTTTTTCCCCATTCCCACGCCCATGTTTGTCAGGCTCCTTTTTCTGAGCTGAGTTTTTGTTCAGGGTTTGCTGTGATGAAGTCTGCAATCCCCACTCCCGTTTCAGTGTCTCCTGGGACAGGTGATGTGCGTTCAGAAGCAGCTCCTGTCCTCAGTTACAGAACAGAAACAAGTTAAGGTCAGTGTGAGGATCAGCTTTGGTTGTGAGCTTCAGGAGTGTTTGTATGGGACATTTTCATGGAAACAGTCTTCGTGATGAATATTTCTAGGGAGATTTCAATCTAAAAGATATTAATTGCCAAGCACAGAGGGTTGTGGGTTTTCCTAATCTTGGCTTTAATTATTTTAGGATATCTTTTGTCAAATTCTGAGACACAGCTCAAAACCTTCCCTTGAAGATTTGACAGCATTATGTCACTTAACATTTGAAGGTAATGGTCTTGATATAAAGTAGAAATACTGCCTAGTGATTTTGATGTATTCAGTTTTCTTTGTTGTTTTAATACAGGTACATCCCCAGGGCTACTTATTTTACAAAAACAACCAGAAATGTTGTTATGATAGAGTAAGCAGGTGGTTTTTTCACTTTTTTTTCATGTAATTCAACAGTTTTTCCTTGATAAAATTAAGAAGCTAGAGTATATTTATACAAATTATGAAGAGCAAGGAAGGAGATAGCTTCAGACAGTTGTCTCAGAAGTTAATGTTTTCCATGATCCAAGCATCTTGGCTGGATTTAAAAAAAAAAAAGAAATGAAAAAAAAGAAAAAAAATCTGAAGTGTACCCTTCAAAAAATGCTACTATAAAAAAAAATAAAAGGAGGGGTGGTGGGGGAGAAGTCTTGACACCAGAAGCTCTGTCACAGCAGTTTCTCTTGGATGTCTGGAAAAAGTCTTATACTTCTGGGATGCTTTCCAAAATATTTTCAGTGACCATTGCCACAGGCGTGAACTTCTTAATGCATTTTGCAGTAATCTCCACCACAGTGAAATTGATTACTGTCTGAAAGCTTTTCATGATAACAAGCAAGGAGGGCAGTATAAAAGCCAGGAGCTAATTTGCCTGTGTGCTTTATGTTGCATCTTCAGGAGTCTTGCAGACACAGATGTGTCGCCTCAGGAAAATCCTGCTGAACGTTTTGTCCAGAATTGTGTAATTGCAAATTCGTCATTTTAATTTTAGTAAAAAGGATTACTTTTCCTCTCACACAAAGGATGTGGCGTCTCTCCAGATACTTCAGTTGGCACCCAGAGGAAAGTGTCTGGTGGCATCCTGAGTTTGAGCTTTTCTAGGATTCACCTTATAGAGACTGAAATGCATACAAAAACCAAGAGAGTTTTAAGAGATGCCTTGACAGCAGAAAACAAGGGTGCTCTACCAAAGGTGCATCTTCTTCCTGTACCTGACAGGGAATTTCAGGAAGCTTATGCATGTGAAGTTCTCTTTCTGTGCACAACTTAAAGGAATCCAGGAAGCTGAAAATACAGTTCAACTTACTCGGGTTTTCCATATTATCTTAGTATTCCTAATGTAAGAAATCATTAGAACTGGAGAAGTTCATCCACTCAGACCATCATGGTCTCAAGACTGAACCTTGAGCTACACATCCATCTGAAGAGAATAGATTTAAGAATTCTCTTTTTTTTCTGTAAGTAGAAAAATCCCCCCACTAAAACTTGTGTGTGTACATATGTAAAAATATTTTTATACACACACATATGTGTAATAAGCAAAACTGTAAACTGCAGGAATGAAAAGCCAGATCTCGAAGCCACTGGTCCCTCTGTGTCCTCTGCCAGCACAGACATCCTACACCAGAGCCCTTCATCTTCCACTATCACTCCCACAAACCTCTGAGGTTGTTGGATCATCTGCAGTGGGTGAAGAGTGAAAAACAAAAATTTGAGCCCTAGTGGAGAAAAACAAGCTGTCCTCAGCAGGCTTCGTTGCAAGGGATAAAAAGGTCAAAAGATACTTCTCCCCCCTCCCTACCACCTGGATGCATCCAGCAGAATTTTTCCAGACTGTCACTGGTTCATCAGTCGGGGCTTTCTCTCAGTTTTAAATGCCAGCACCACTTCAGTTCAGAGGAATTGCTGGCTTCTTTCCCAGACAAGATTTCCCAAATTCAAAATGACCTTTCAAGATCCTAACTAATAGGAGCTAAACAGAGATTTCCTCTTCATCAGGCCCTTTCTCACATTGATCCTTTTACTGACAGCACGGACCAGTGAAAGACCAGCCCCTCACTTGTGATAATAAACACCTCTTTTGGAGAGGGGCAATCTTAAATCACATTGAGTTTTTTATATATTCCAGAAACTATTACCCTTCTATATAATGCACTGATTTTGTAAAGGCACAGGGAGTACCAGTGAATTACTGTGTTTCTTTTATTATTTTTTATTTAATGCAGCCATTCAGGCTCTACACTAATGCAATGGGATGCCTACTCAGCCACCCCTCATTACTGAGGGAACTGAGAGGTGGACAATGGAAGAGATGTTTATCTGGGTACCATAACATGGGCACTGCTGTGCAGGCAGCATCCCCAGGGGCCTGGCTTGGTGCAGCAGGTTTGATAGCTCCCCCTCAAGGGCCGGCTTGATCACTCAGCAGGACACTCCACGGGGATTCTGTGCCCATCCTCTCCTCCAGGCAAGGACAAGGAGGAATTTGGGGCTGTCCAGCTCAGAGGAGGTGGGCTGGGGGGTTTTGCTCTGGTGTGTGCTGCAGGAGTGCAAGCAGCAGCTTCAGCTGTCTGGAAACCTTCAATTAAACTTGGAAACCTGCACTGCAAAATAGTGATGTGCAGCCAGCCTGTATTGGTGTCTGTGTGGGAAGGCTTTAAATGTAGCAGGAGAGTAAACTCCTTTCAAGAAAGACACCAGTGATCATTTCTTGAGAGGATGGATATTTCAAACATGGAGTTGTGCACTCTTGTGGTTCTAGTCCTGATGAAGTTTGGGCAGAAAGAAAGTGCAGAAACAAATCTAATACTGGTTCTTATGAGAGGAAAACACTGTGGGAATTGAATGGCACTGTGAAATGAATGGTAAGACCAGACTGAGGGCTGATTTAATATGAGCACCAGGTTTAGTCCCGTAGTTGAATTCAGAAGAAACAGCAGAGACATAACAAGCCTCTTACATTCTTTTAATAATGTGTTGTGGGAAAAGATGCTAAAAGATTGGGAAAAAAATGCAAGTGCCAGAAGTATGCATCATTACTTAGAAAAGATAGTGCAAATGCAAAATATCAAAAGTAATAACTAAAACCTGAAATAGCTTGGTTCTATCATCAGATCTATCTTTTTTAGCCACAGTTTCAGCTTTGATTTGTAAGAAACTCATTATTTCAACCATGGCAAAAGATAAAGGCTTTTAGCACTGAAGGAATATAAGGTTTGATACTTGTGTTCTGTGCCTTGTGCTCTGTTCTTACAGTCTGGCTTATCATCCTGAGCCGTTTTCAGTTTGGAGTTGATGGTAGAAGACTAGAGGGAGAGGTGCATAGATGGAAGAAATGTATTCTTCTCATCTGCAACTTACTAAGCATTCTTTTGCTGTGCTTGTCATAAAAGCATTATAATATGTATCATTGTTATTATGTTAAAGCAGCTCCTTCTTCATTTCATAGACACGTTAGAATTATGTTTTCTGCAGCTGTACCAAGGAGCATGTTCAGGCCTGAATCCCACACTGCTAAGTTGTCTGTAATAAAATAACTTCCTTTGTTTTTCTTCAAAATTTTACAGTATTATGTGAGAATCTCATGCTTCATTTTTCAGAGTGTGCTTTAAAGCCAAGTGTGGTAAAGCAGAAATCATTGTGAAGATGCTGTGTGGCTTTCTCAACCAAGAGAGAAATATAAACTGAAATAAAAGCACAGTCAAATTATCTTGTGTATATTTAAAGTTAGAATATGATTAACTCTTGGCTATTGATTCAAAGGTATTGATAAATAATGTTGGTATGAGGCGTCTTAATAGTTTGCTCTTTCATCAGAGTGGGGTATTTGCACTTCCATGAGAGCTCCTGGGTGTAAACAAGCCTGAGCCTTTCCTTTTCAGGAATAAACAGGCTTAGACCACCAGCATTTCCTTATACTTCCCATTATTGTTCTTCTTCTTTATTTAATTTAGATCACTCTGGCTCGGCAGGTTCACAAGACACTGCTTCTTGTGTCTCTCTAAAATGTGGGTACTGCTCTGGTCACATACAATAGTACAGTACTGTAGAGCATCTTTGGGGATTTTCTGTCTCTTCTGCCTTAGCTGCTTTGCCAAAGTGTTGCCTGGCTTTGGGGTTCCACCTACACACTGAGTGCCCTGATTGCAGGATACCTGAATGATGCCCTGCCCTCAGTAGGTGCTGGCAGAAACAAGGGCGAGCACGATGCCTGTGAGGCAGGTGAGTATTAGCCACGAGTTATTAATGTGCAAACAAATGCTCTTTTGCCTCAGTAATACCTAATACTTGTTAATGCCTCAGACTAATGGCAGGGCATTTTGTGGATACCTGTGTTTGCTATCAGTGTGCAGTAAATACTCTTGCGATTTGTACTTTCAGTATAAAAAAATGCAGAGAATGAATCGTGCTGTAAACCAGTCTTTGTGCCAACTATTCCAGGGTGGCCTGCTCCTCCAACTGGGAGCTTGATTTCTCTGGACTTGTGGTCCCCGCATAGCCAGGTTTTCGTTGGTGTCGTGACCAACACCAATTGGAAGCTGGTGTTCTAAAAATCATTGGAAGTGGTGAGCAGACCAGCCCAGTTCTCCTTGATGTGACTGAAGGTGTGATTAGGCCAACCCTTGGGCTCAGACCTGCCCTTCAGGATCTGAGTATCGTGTATTTGAATTGTTCTGCATGAACTTTTCTGCTGTTTCTTGGGGAGCAGAGTCTGTCCTGCAGCTGCTGCTGTGCTGTAGCCATCCTGAAGTGATAAATAAAAGTGAGAATCACCTCTGATAACTGGAAGAAGCTGAAGTAATTTAACAATCTTTCTCTGAAGCAAAGGGATTCTCTTCCCCTTATCATCCAGTTAGCTGACCTTGTGTCCAGTGTCTCTTCTGTTTTGACTGAGCGTAAAAGTTCCAAAAGCAGAGAATGCTTTTTGAAGCAACTTCTGCCCCTGGCTGAAAATGCAATGGAGTTCATTAGCCTGGAAGTGCTGGCTGAGGCGCTGCTGGGGGAAGGGGAGCTGCTGTTGTATTTTTTGTATCCCTTGTGCCATTTTGGACTTGAGCAGTATTTATTTTTAGTACATTTAAACACTGCAGAAGGAAGGGGCAGTTGTAATATGGCATATTTACATCATGCTGTCAGCTCCTGGCAGCTTACTTGCCTGTCGGAGAACAGAGCTAGTCCATTAAGGATGTGAGTGCTCCTTGGGCCCAGGAGTGGTGAAACATCGTCTCCAGGGTGGGAAGGCCTCCCCAGGCCAGCAGGTTCGTTTGTTTTCCTAAGGTGGAGCATGGGGAATTTTTTTCATGTCACAGGAACAGGAATGGGCCATGCTGCCTCCCACTTTTTCCTCCTTCTCCTCTGCTCTGGAAAAAGAGAGGCAAAGTCTCTACATGAGATCAGCGTGCGCTGGTTTTTCCCCTCGTGTCACGCTTAAGTTCTCTGCCCCATTATAAAAATAAAAATCTATAAATAAAAAAGAACAAATGCTGAGGGGGACAAACTGGACCCACAGTTATGTGCATGTAGTCACTCGTAGAAGAGTGCCTAGCCCCATTCCTGCCAGGCTTCCTGCATTCCCTGTTTCCTCCCCTGCAGCCTCTCAGGAGGGCAAACATGCACACATAGTCCTGGCTGGAGCTTTTGTGCGCCACCATAACACAATATTCATTGAGCTTGGGCTGAAGTGTTGGATTTGCTCCTTCCCCATTTATGTATATTTGCTCCCACTTTGGGGAGGGGAGAAAACTGCGATGAGTTTTGCTGCCATGCTTTAATGTCACAGTAATGCCTTTCTCCTGGAATTAAGCACTGTTTAGCCCTGCTCCTTCATATGTGACATGCTGTCTCTGTTTGCCTCAAGCACAGGCACCCTATGATTTCCCTTTCTTGGAAACTGCCCTGGCTCAGCATGTGGGTAGGAGGCCATGTAAATAAATACCAACCACTTCTTAGCCTGCAGTAGGCATTTCCTCTTTCCTGGTGGCTGCAGAAGAAACACTTTCTCACAGTTTGGCATCAAACATTTGTATAACTTTCCTGCTTGTGGAGTTTTTGTTTAGACAATCAGATTCTTGGTATAGTTTTTTTCATCGGTTTCTATTTTTGGTTTGTCAGTAAATAATGTCTGTCAGAACAAACACTTCATCAGAAACATCTTAAATTTTTAGTAATTGGATATGAAATCATTAAAAGCATGTTCTGTAATATAATACTGAAAGATAATTTTTAAAGAACAAAAATGAAGCTTATCTAGTTTTTCTTCTTCACTACGATGGAATAAATCTGCCCCAAATGGAACATTTCTGCCCCAATTTTTTTTTTTTGTAATCTGTTTTACTTTGTATTCTATTTCAAAAATTTTTCTTACACCGCCATGCAATCAAGGTTTCAACTAAAAATACTTGCTTTTAATACTAAGTTTAATGTGTTCTCCTGAATTTATACAGTAGAAGTTTTTTCCAGTGTGTGTCACTTTGTCACGTCAGCAAGGCTAACAGGTTACCTTTTAAATGCCCTCAGCACTATTTAGAAAATAAGTTTATAATAACAAAACAGATCATATCAGTAAAAAGTCAGTATTAGAAGACAGTGTACTTCTGATTTTCATACATAAATATCTGTAAGTTCTTTATTTAGTGTCCTTTACTATTATTTATTTTTTATTGGTAAATGATGAGTTTACTTTGCTTAGTTTTATTTACCTCTGTGGTAATCCTCACTGAATGGATGATAATGCACCGTCCCTTCAGGGGCAGCCCCAAAGCTTCAGAGGGTGTATATTCCCTGGAAGCAGAATAGAGAGATAAACTGTGAGAAATAGCTGTAGATGGGCACAGAACTGACTCCTCCATGGCAGTTGTTAGAGAGTGAAGAATATACATCTGTGTGATCTTTTGTGGGTAATAATTTCTAGGGTGGCTAAGCCAGACACAGTCTGAAAATCCATCAGATGCTTTTTTGTGTAATACACTGAATTGGGTGACTTTTGGATTCAGAAAATAAGGCAGTAGAAACCATGCTTTTCCAGAAGGCTTTTGAAATAGGCTTTTTCCTCTACTGAGGCCTGGTATGAGGCTGTCTAGGAAAGTGAGCTGTTATTGGATATGTCACTGTATTTTTATAGTTTCACTCTTAGGGCCTTTCTCATCCAGTTTAGTTGTGCAATCTGCTGAAGCTTAGCCAAGTCGAATTGCATCTGCCCTCCCAGAACACACAGCTTGGTGAGGCCTTCTTCCAGTTCTGTGCACTGGAAGTGACTCTGGTGTATTTCTTTTGGGAAACACGCACTGAGAACAATGAATCCTCCTTTGGTTTGTCCCTCTGTCCTGTTTTGTGGCAGACAATACATTGTTACCCCGTGCATATTTCTTACTCGAGCCAACCCCCAAAAGTGAATGGATGTCCCAGTCCAGAATACTCCAGCAAGGGCAGTGGGGCTGGACAGAGACAAGTCAGCCTTGGCTCACAGTGGCACATACGGGACAGTAAAGGAGTCCCAACCCCTCCAACTTTGGTGATTTACTGAAATTCTGTAAAGTCGTCAGGTAGCCAATTTCATGAGAACCTCATTTAGTATCCACAGCACAAATTCCAGGGCATAAAGCCCCTCCCCACTCTGTTGCTGCCATGGGAATGGCACCAGCCCAATAGAACCTTAGTGGCTTTTAAGAGCTGTTAGACTGTACCCTTGTCTGTAATGTCACTGTGATGTGTGAGACCAGAATGAGGGTGCTGAAGATGCAAATGTCACCCCTCTGGTCTTTGGATCACTTCTGTTTAACATCAGATGTGTTTACAAAGCAAACTGGAAGGGTTTGCTTTGGTTTATCCATCAGTGCAAGGACTTCAAGGAAGTTTAAAAATGGAAATAGCTAATAATCTAAGGGCTTGTTTTGTTCTTACATCATAAATTACCTCAGTAGTGTTACTAGTCCTTAATTGGGGGTGACAGGAAGGAAGAAAGTTAGAAAAGGAGAAATTACAGTGATTGTGCTGTGAGGGTTGTGATGAAACTGCAAAAGGAGTTGGCTACAGAAGAGTGTGTTGATCATTCCTATTTGGAGAAATAAGCTGGTTAGATTAGGGTCTGATTTTGTTTGTAGATGGTACATACATAACCTTGATAATGGTATGATGGTGGTTGGTTTGTATGGGGTTTGTATTTTTCACTGGGGAATGAAAATTTACTTGTTGGCTCATCAAATACCACCCTAAACTATTAATAAAAGTAATTCAAGGTAGAGATCAATTTTATGTTACCGATTACTCCAGTTGCTGTGTAAGTGTGGTAAAAGAGTTCTTGATTGATCAGACACCTACACATCAGTTAAGTCTGACCCTTTCCTTTTTAGAATTAAGAGGAATAAAGAATAATTAATGTAGATGCTTATGTGTTTGAGATGGAACCTTTTTTATTAAGAAATGTTTTAAAAGATTCAATGAAAAACAGCACTGAAATTAAGGTTTCATTTCTCTTGCAGGTATGTCTGTGAAAGATAAGCAGACATTTGAATTTTGAGTATTTCCTAATGATAACAAATGTCCCAAGGTCATTACCAGCTAAACAGAGCTTGCTGAGACCAGGCTTTTTTGAGAGTTCTGGCAGAATGTTGTTTTAATCTTCCCTTTTTTTTTTTCCTAGGAAAAAGAGAAGAAATACATGCTTCCTTTGGACAACCTGAAAGTGCGAGATGTTGAAAAGAGCTTCATGTCCAGCAAACACATCTTTGCATTGTTTAATACAGAGCAGAGGTAAGAAACAGTGCTACTCTGCAGATCCTTCTATAAAACTATTTTGTAGCTGAGCATTTTAATCCCTGTAAGTGCAGTTCTGGTATTTCCAGCATGCTGAATACAAGGCCCTTGATATCCTTGATTTATCTGCTTCTTTGCTGTTGCATAACCATGGGATGAAACATTAGTGTCCTCCGAGCCACTCGTGGGGGAAACAGCTCCATGATTAGTCATCTAGTTCTTCCATATGGCTGAATAATCATCTCCTGATCGTATTTTTGTTTTATTTGGCACTCACCTAGGCTTACCAAAACATTCATGACTTGTGTACCTTGTGACCAGAGTCAACTGGTGTAAATCATAAAAGCATCATTGCTTCTCACTTTCTCCAGTGGAAAATCTTGCCTGTCTTTAATCTTGGGAGTCATTTTGATTGTTTGTTTGTGTTCAAACATTGCTGAATGGAGTGAATGAGATTCCTCCAGTTCCCCAATTAATAGAATCTTTGCTTTGTAGTTGCTGCCTCACACGTTTGCTTTCAGACTCTGTTCTCTGTTCTAAGTGGTGTGGCTGCTCTGTGGGAGCCTGCTCCTCATACACAGCCAATTCAGGTTACTGTGCACAAATAAGGCAGGGAAATGGGACAAAGGACATACAAGTGACCTGTACCTTTGTTTTACTGAAGAGGAGAGTTGCATGTGTAGCTGTCTCAGTGGAATTGCATTTTAGCAGATAAGGGCCAATTTCTCTTCAGTTCTTTTTCAGGAAAACAGGTAAAGTGAATTGTAGGGGTAGCATGGATAGATGGCTTTGTTTTCCTCTTCTCCCCGGCTGAGTCCTTCACACCTGCTTGCCCCTCGCATCACCAGAGCTTGGCAACACCTTCAGATGTTCGAGATGATGGGGCTGGGTGTCCCTGCAGAGCCAGTTGTTGTTGCTCCTGAACTGCCCAGAAATAGTGGCCAGAACTTTGAGAAGCAAGGCATGCCCCTCCCTCTTGCAAAGCGTGGGGTTTCTGGGCTGTTATGTTTCTGCTGGCCCCAGAAAGGTGAGGATGCAACATGAGTCTCACTCTGAACTACCCATGGGGGCTTTGCCTGGGTCTGCTGACACCTCAGCCAGCCTGGATGGGGACATGGTCTGGGGGAGATGCCCTTTGAAAGTATGTCACACACGTACTAGCTGGGAATAAGATTTCAAACACTTGACCACTTGGATTTCTGGAGCACAGAAAAAGGCTTTGAAAAACTTGGTCTGTTTTTAAAATCAGACATGATCTTCAGATGCTGGGAATGAATATAATTCTGGTGATGCTGCTGTAGATATGTGTGAATCATCCTGAAGTTGCACATCCATGAGTCAAGGAAGGGTAACTGTCCTGGTGGCCTGATACCAGCTGTGTATATCATGTTTCTTCCATGAGAAATTTCTTAATTTTAGCTCATTTTTTCTGCTTTGGTTTGACTGATGGGTTTGAATATTGTCCTCATCTTAAGTATTAATCACTGAACTGGTGTGAAAATCCAAGAGAAGCATGTGTTTCCATTGGCAAGTTTGGAATTTATTTGGGTGTTACATAGCTGGACATGCACATTTTCACTTGATCTTTATGCACACTGGACAGCAAGGATTTAAAAATCAGATGTCTAAAATGTTTGCCGTGTCTGTAATAGCCCTGCCCCTTTAGGCTCTGAGTAGACCCTGCAAGCTGCTCTAAAAGCATCCTTTTATCTGCAAGGACATGTTAAGACATGACAGCACTGCAATAAGATGACAAAATACCTTTGCCTTGGGAGAGGCAGTTCATGGAGAGACAGTCTTCCAGCTTTAAAGGAGGCAGAAGTTGGTTTTGAAGAAATATTTATTGAATTCTAATTACAACAGCAATTTTGCTGTTACTGTAAACCAGCTGATTTTTGATATTTCTAAAAATCTGCCTTCTGGCACAAATTGGTCAAAACAAGATTAGTATCACTTTCCACTGTCTCCTAAATTCATAGATGTGTCAGCAGAAGCAGGAGTATTGGTTCTCTAAAATAGAGTGATTGGCTGGGGACTCTGTCTTCTCTCCCAGAGTCTTAGGGAAAATGAAACAGGGAATCAGTAAAGATATGTTGAAATAATGAGTCTTGTTGTTGTTTTACTTTATGGTAACCTGTCGATTCCTGGTTTCTGATGGGGGGGTGAGGGGGAATGGTGTGAATTTGGTTTGCTTTTCAAAATTCGTGTAAAAAACTGACTTAATTTCTGGGATTTTTGTTTTGTTTTGGGTGTTGTTTCTTTTTTGTTTGTTTAGTTTTGTGGGGGTTTTTTGTTTGGTTGGTTTTTTTTGTTTTGTTTTGGGTTTTTTAGTTGGGGATGGTGGAGTGGCTGTTTTTTTTAATTAAAAAACCCCATAGCAACTGAGAAAGAAATCAGCTTTCTTTCAGAGTTTGCCCACCGAGGGTTCTGGTTACAGAACCATTTTGCTGTTAAAGATGTAGATCATTAAAGAACAAAAGCAAAATCATCTGTTCCAGCCTCCATGATAACATGGAGATTATTCTCTATCTCTTTTCTTCTCCCCCCTCCCCATAATCTGCAGCATTTTTTTTTCCTTGACTATGCAAACTTTCTTAATGTTCAATTCAGTTATTTTAATTTTCAAGCAAAATCCCTTTAGGAGAAGAATTTTAATAAGCTTGTTCTCTTTTTCATTCCCAGCCCCTCACTGCATAGGTATTTGCTCCAGCCATATGTTTCTGATACTGTACATTTCAATAGTTTCCTGGATTATGCACTGCATTTTTTCCATTTATGAAAACCTTTCCAGCCCTGAAATATAGTTACCAGGAAAATACTCATTTCACTGCATAGAAGGAAAAACCATCTTGAGTTAGCTGAGACTTGGGGATAGATGCAGAAGGAAACTTAACAGTATCTGTCAATTTGATTTAGTGCAGAAGTCAACAGTTCTCTGACAGGAATCAAATGTGACTCGGTAATGTAGAGTAAATGGAGACTGTGACGATTGATTTCACAGTGAAGGTAAATTCTCATGAAGTGAACATAATTGTGTGTTTATGAAAAGGCTGTGTTGTGAAATCTTTACATTATTTTCCTGTTACTTTCTAATTAAACCTTAAAAAAAAAAAAAAAAAGGTGAGAGGGAAAAAGGAAAACTCTTGGCCTGAGATAGATTCAGTATTGCTTAAAGAACAGGGAGGTTAGGTTTGGTTTTCAACAAAATATGTTTAAAGTTTTTGAGCAGGCCATCTACTCAATTTATAGACACTATGGAAGACCTTTGCAGAGGGACTCCTCTAGTTTACTTACCTTAGAAGTGCTAGACATGAAAACAAAGTAGAGTGAGTGCCCTGTCACTCTGGGATCATTTTTGGCCATGGCCATCTACCTGAGTCTGCCTTTAAACAACTGGAGTTGAGCTGAGGGGTCATGCGGGATGTGCCTAAACCTAAAGCTCTCAAGCAAGGGAGTGCTACTTTGTGTTAACCATCTTTCCTCCTACACAGTAAACTGCTGGCAAGTTTTTTTTCGACTGGAAAAGAGATCAAGTATGTTAAAAGTAGTTGAAAATAATTATACTGTAAGAAAAAAAATGTTTGCAGTACTGCTGTGGCACATAATGTGAAGTAGTGTAGATGTGGGCACTGATGGACTTGGTTAGGCAGAACTAAAAATGGAGAAAGGGGGGATTTTGTCAGTGTCTCTGCTCACATTCAGTCCCTTAACCTGTGCAGTCCTCAGTGAGGAGTGTGTAAGGCTCTTGTGCAGAGCTCAGGAACAAACAAAACAAATTCTGCCCATCCCAGAAAGTTTGTGTTCCTTATAGGATGTCATTCCAAATGCTTTGTCTGTTCCCCACATATTTCCTGTAAAAATTATTCACTGATTGGTGCCTTTTCTGTTACCTGAGTACTGTAACCCGGGACAAGAGCTGTAGTCTTAAATGTGCCTCTCTTTAAGATGTGTACAACAGTGCCATCTCTGCCTAATTAAGAAGGGCAAGCAGTCATTAATTCTCATGATCTTGCCCCGCTGGCTACAGGATCCACATGGCACTATTTTTCTAGATTCTCTGTTGTTCCAAAGTAATCCCTTGCCTTTGCAGTAGAGTAGTTGCACTTTTAGGCTGATTTATCGGTTAATAAATTGTCTTACTGTGTTACAAGTCCATCTAAATACTACTCCCCTTTTAAGTAAAGACATGAGTGAAAAAAGAAGAAACTGTCCTTGTTTGCTACATATGATACAAGCTTCCTTTCCACCTCTTCTCCAGCTGTGGAGAGATGAATTCTTATTCTTTTGTGGGAGAAGAGATTCTACTAGGTAAAGATTTTGGGGGTTATAAATGGTAGTTGGTTGAAAACGAGTTGGGGAATTTTCAAGCCTTTCCTACCAATACTGGGAGTAGCAACCCTACAATGAAGAGTCACCTGGTGGAGAGTCCCTGATCAGTGGTCTTTGTTCCTCTTCAGTCCCATTCCTTCCCTTGGAGCCAAAGAAGCAGAACCCTTCCTTGCAGAGGAAGTTCTCCCTGTCATTCACTTCCCTGCCCAGCCAGGGTCCAGATGTAACCCAGTAAAGGTGGTGCTTTCCTCACCTCTGGTGGGGGATGTGAGGAGCAAATGCAAAGGACAGAGTGTTCCTTTCTGCCCTCACAAGAGTGGGTTCCTGAGAGCACAGTGCCCCTCGTTAATCACGAAGCAGTGGGACAGAACCTCCCATCCCTGCTCCAGACCAGCCTGTCTGGGGCAGGCTGGGTGTAGAAACAGATCCTTGATGTGGCAAACAGATGAATGTCCAGAGGAGAGCCATCAAAAGGCAGTTCTGAGGGCACACAATAGGACTGAAAATAGAACTGCCAGATGATAAATTTTAGCCTCTGGCTCTGAGTACACCCTGTCTGCCTGGAATCATATTGCACAAGAAACTGTGCTGTCCAGTAGGGCCCAGGAAAGTGCCCTGTGTCTGCTGAGAGAAAGGTGTCACCGTGTTTTGGGTGCGTGTTGGTGGCTGAGGGTCACTCTAGAAGAGGATGGAGCACAAGTTGTGTCTGGAACTCCAAATGCACTAGAGCTTTAAATACTGCATGTCCTGTTATGGGCAGTAACTGGTTAACTGTTATCCATATATAAGGGAAATTGGGCAAGTGCCAAAATAAAGGCAACTAGTGAAAGGAGACCGGGTCAGAGGAGGTGTTGGATAGAAGCCAGGCAAAAGGAGAAAGCCTAAAATGAGATGTATGTTTAGTTACTGTTTTTGAATTACTCAGAAAGCTAAGCCCCAGGAAGAGCTGCACTGTAAGCTATTCAGAGCCCTCTCTGTTCAAAATGGAAGAAAGAGAATCTGTTTAATTAAAAAGCCCCCCAAATTTAATCCAGCAAAAAAGCTGCTAACATTTCTAAACAAACTTCTAAGCTGCTGCAGAGTACAATATTTAAGAACAGGAAAAATACACAAACCCAAGGAATAGCCAGCTTTTATTCCCCAAGTCCATTCCATTAAAAAGGACAAAAAAAAGAAAAAGAAAAAAGAAAAATAAGAAAAAAGAAAAAGGTGGGGGTTTTTTTTCTGGGATATTTATTTTTGTCATTAATGACAAGTGTTCTTTGCATGACAAATAAAGGAAAGGGTGGTGGATAGGTGGTGCAGGTATTGAGGTTTAAAACTGGTATTATTGAGCAGAAAGGGGTTCCTGGGGGAAGGAAACCACAGTGCCAAACCCATCCCGTAACTGTGGAAGTTACACTGTACTTGAAGAAAATTCCCTGAGCGATTATGTGGGATCTGAAATGTCAGTGGTGCCAGCAGACACGGGTGTTGGAAGATGGGCTAAGGCATGGCTGGCAAACCTGACTCAGCACAGTTCACCCTCCAGCCAGGTGTGGGTCCCACTGCCCCATCCGGAGCAGGAGCTGAGCTCGCTCGCTGTGTGATTAGGGGCTGACAGCTGTGGGCAGCTTTTTTGTCTGTCTGTGTGGCCCCAAGGCAGGTTCCAAAATATGCTTCCATCCCTCGCCACAAAAGGCAGCAAACCTTCTTCTCCAGGGAGAATATGGAATATGGAATATTTAAGTGCCAGTCACTGTTACTACTGTGGATTTTGGCCTATGTGATGTTAGTTTTGGCTGCATTTCTGTTCCAGGTTACATATAGGACTCAGGATACTTCATTACCAAGGCTTGTCTGTATACTGATCAGCATATCTTCTGTTCATTCTCACCTTGAAATTGTGTGGGTTTGTGTGTGTTTTGCATGTGTGAACTTGTAAAAACCCTTATACTTTCGGGAGAGCACTCACATGAGTTAGGTGGCAAAATCCTCAAGTGTTAATTTCATGATGTTGTCTCAGAGATTGTCTCTTTGGCTTTTCTGGATATTAAGGAAAAAATCTTCAGAGACGTGTAATTAATTTTAATTAGCATTCACATTGGAGTGATCTGAAATGGTACGCCTTGATAGAAAATGTTAGTCATTGCCATTAACTCAGAGCAGATGGCCATTTTTGATTCTTCAAAAGATATGATTTGCAGAGCTTCTGGTAGCACTTTTCTGTTTGAAAAATAGTGTCTCTATTCAGACCAGGCATTGTGCAATTACAGGTGTCTAAAATGGCAGACTAACGTTGAATGAGCAGAGTGTCACAGTGGAGTTGCAGGTTGAATAAGTAGAGAACATACAGTTTCATCCAAGATTGTCTTTCCTGATAGTTGGAGTATCTGGATTCTGTTACTTTCTCCCCTTTTAATTTTAGATGACTATTTATGAAACCTATATCCTGTATGATTTCAATTTCAATCAAATAAGAAATACCTAAGAATTTAATCTTCTGTGTTTTTCATGGAATAAAATTGGGCCAATTTGCGTTTGGTTCTGGATTTCTAATGTTCATTTCAATTCTGCTTCCATTCTAATAAGAAGAACAGATGTTCACGAAACATTATTTGAGATAAGCACAGCTTTTTGAAATCCCTGTAAAAGAATATATTCCTTTATCTCTAGTGTCAGTGTGACTGCTGAAGTTAAATGTGGGTTTTGTATTCTTCGGAGTATTAAAGTAGTTTATAGGCCCAATTCTAAAAACTTCCACTAATATTCTTGCTCTGTAATGGCTGTCCTGCCTCCTCCTGTATTGGCAGGAATTTTTCAATTAATCTTGGTCTGTATTTTCTCTATATAAAAAGCAATTTCATGCATGCACAGTATATATCTTTGTACTGAAATATTCCAGATCCAACACAATCTAAAAGCTGTCTATGCATATGTTTAATATGTGGATATGAATTAATATATATGCACACATGTCAACTGGGTTTGTAACGTGCTTAAAGTAATTGCCCTTAAAATCTTTCCAGGTTTGTTGGAGATAAATATTTAACCTTATTTTAGTAGTAAGGAGTTACAAAGGATACAATACATCTTGGTGTCTGGCAGTGGAGTGTGCTCGGAGAGAAGCAGTTCTGGTGTGCAGCCACTGTAGAGGGAAACCCCCTGGAACTGCCGCCACTGCAGCAACCAGAAAGTCCTTTCTTTGTGATTTTCAGTTGTGTGTTACTCATCACTGGTCCTGGATCGTGTAGTTCTGCTGGTTTGGAGACAATCAAGTCTTCTCTGTGCCGTGCTGACAGCCCAGGCTTCAGGGCTGGGGGAACAGGAATCTCAGTGACTTGCTGCTGGGCTCAGTCTCCAAACCTACCTGGCATTTCTCTGTTCCCTCTTGTACACTTTCCAATGCCTTACTGCAGTCCTGTTAGGATTCTCTTGTCATGAGAGGAGTTAAAGAAATACCTATGGGCAACGTAAAGGTCCTTTCTGCGAGGCTCTGAGGTACATGGGGGGAAGGAATCCAGTCTGCTGGGAACCAAGGTAATAACAAAGTGGAGAAGTTGTGGGGTGAGCGGAGTCACAGCTGGATGGTGGAGTGATTGGCTTGGCATAGGGAAGGCATGGCCTGAGTGTGGAACCATTCCTGAACTGGAAATGGTGCTTTGGGTCCAATTGTCTCTTCATCTCCATAAGCAATTACATTGTATTTTTTCTGGAATGCAGTTCCACATTGAGGTTTATTTATCTAGACTATAATACAATCTGCAGATAACAAATGGTAACCTTTGGTATTTTTCACAGTGGAAAAATGCAATATTATGTTGGTTTCCAGTAGTGCTACTATAGATATATTTTCATGTATTACACATGATATTAAATTGCAATGGTGAGACTATAGGAGGAAGTAGAGTAGGTAATTGTGGTATATCCATATAACTTTGCACAGTTTCCCCATTTCTGTGTTCATGTTTAAAAAATGTTAGATATGCAATGGAAATGTTACACACAAATGGTACTTCTAGGCATGTTCCCATTTATTGTATCTGTTTTGTTTCTGCAGTCCCTTAGATATCAACAGGACCTGTATTGTTGAGAGCTCCTCTTTTCAGTTCCTGGTATCCTGTGTTCTGTCATTCCCTTTGATGTATAACATCCCATTTAGCTGCTATAGAGGTGACAGTGAGAATATGACTTCACAGTCTCCTCCATTCCAGATGGAGTAGGTAGGTGAGCATTGAGTAGTAACTGTTTCTGTGCTGATATATTCAGCAATTTTAAGAAGTGGAAGAGAGAAGAGAACAGAAAATCCAAATTGTTTTCAAGAATGTTTTTACAGCTTTCCATGAGATGCCAGTGGATTCCTAATGAGTAAAACATGTTAATGTGTTTTTGTAAGATTCCACTGGTAACAGAAAAAGGACACACTTTTTTCAGAAGTTACATTGGCTTCTTTTTTTTGTTTTTCATTTGCAAAGTTCTTGTGCCTGTCAGCCTTTCTGGAAGACAGAAAGGCAGAGGAAAGCAAAGCAGAGGGAATCCAGTAGCAAGGAAGCTGGTTAGGGAGGCAAGCATCCCTTACCTGCCCTGGTGTAAGAGTCCTGTGAGTTCTGGCTCAGTTCCTCTCCTGTCTGTGTCTTTGGCAGTGGAGTAGAATTAGCTCCACTAAAATGGTGGGGCTCTTAGGTAGCCCATGGAAAAGGCCTTGGAGAGCTGGAGACATCAGCTGCTTGGCCATGAGGTGTCCCCAGACCCAGGAAGAGTCTTGAAACAGAGGCAGGAATGCAGGACCGTCAGCTCCCTTGTGTTCCAAGTGCTTGGCTAAAACCCCTGCTCGCACAGCTACGCTTGCTGTAGCAAGTCACAAAATGCCAAAAAGTGTAATATATGACATGACAGTCCTGAGAAAATGTTTTCACAAGCTGCTGTCATGTTGTTTTGCTCTTGCAGATAAGTGTTTTTGGAACTTCCCTATCACTATGTTTTATAGCCTTTATTTGCTCTATTGTTATTTTTAGTCATCTTTTCTGAGAGTATCTTTTACCATTTCACCTTCCTTTTTTAAAAAAGTTATAGCTGCTTCATTAACTTAGCCAAGAAGCTTATCCTAGTACAAGCTTCTCCTAACAATAAATTAAAGCCTTTTCTTCTCTGGCAATTTCATTATGCTTCTCTCTTGTTTGTTTGGTTTTGGTTTGGGTTCTTTTTGTTTTGTTTTGTTATTGAGTTCTTTGTTTTGTTCAGTAAATGTTGACTTGACGTTCTACAAGATTGCAAATTGAATCAAATGTGGGTGCTTTGTCATCAGTTTAAGGTAATGACATCTGAGGAGGTCACCCGGGCTGTTCTTTGCATTAAGGCAGGATTAATGCTTTTGGAGTCAGGGAAGACAAAGGATTAATTTTAAATTTCTTAATCAATTAAAAAAACCTGTAGAGCTTTCAGACATTCCTAGTGGCAGTGTTTTTGCCTAAACTGTGGGGTCTGACCCTTTAATGGGTCTCTGTGACCTTATGGGCTGTTTGCTGTGGGAAGGAAGTGCAGGTGTGACCAGCCCTGAAACTGCTCCGGTGGCATCTCCAGTCTGTGTTCTTGGAGGGAACAGCACAAGGCTGGTGCTCACTGCTCAGGTTCAGCCATTGAAACTGGTGAGAATTACCCACCAATATGAGGAAATCTGAGTATGGCCTTTATTCTTTGCAGTTGTGAAAGCAATCTCTAAGCCTGCTAAAAATACCTGATTTCCCTCTCCTCGGAGGTGGGTGTGCTCTGGCTGCCGTCCTGTGCTTTCATGGCTGATAATTTAATGATTAGGTGCCATGGCTGCTTCATGCTCAGGTTCAATTACATTTTTTGTACCTGTTTCCTGACACTACCCCTAAATAGCGAGGCTATGAGCTGCCTGGTGACATTGTTGGTAAGGGAGAAGCACTTCTGTGAGTGGGAATTGCATCAGCTCGGTCGTGTTCCAGCAGTGTGATGGTGAAATCCCACCAGTCCCTGACTGCTAAAGAAATTTGTCTAGGCAGTGACAATAATGGCTTTATCTCCTGGTTCTGCAGTGTATTCAGTGGCCTTCCCCCTCAAAATATGTGCAAGAAATGACCTCTCTAGCTGCATAATGAAACCAAAGGACCCCTTGTCATTGCTGTCTTTGAGAGGGAAGTGATCTCCATCAACCCCCTCCTCCAGAGCTTGCTAAGGGAGGAAAACAGTCTGGTTGGAATGGAAGATTGACTCTTGTGCAACTGTTAAGATCGAGCAAAATGTGGTTTCCTAACCTTTGTCAGCTAAGCTTGGGGCCTTTCCTGAAAAGGCTGTTGGCTGACAAATTTACAGTGATCTGGTCTGTGTTAGATTTTGAATTCAGAAACTAATGGCTGAACCACAAGGGGAAAATCTGTCCTGTTTGTTGGTGTATTTACAAATACCACCTTCCTATATATGTGTTTTTCCTCCTTTCTCTTTTCTTCCATTAAGTGATTCCTTGTATTTATCTCATTACATCAATTATCTGCAAGAGGTATTATTTAAACCTGTCTGAATTTTCTTGCTGTGATGACAGACATCAGAGGTTTGTTTTGTTTGTTTAAAATATCTGATTATCATTGCTTCCCCCCCCCCCCGTTTACTGATGATGTCTAAAAGCTAAAAAGGGTATATAATGCACTCAAAGGACTTAACATGAGAACAAGTTGTATCAGTAATTATTTTGGTATTTATTGGTTACAGCAACAGTCTGTCACAAGCTGTGCAGTTATTTTGGTATGTCTTATGTGTTTGTCCTCTGCATCACAACAGCCTTTTTTCCCTAAAAATGCTCTGTTTTGGCAAAAGCAAGAAAATGGATTTTAAGTAGTTTCACAGTGCTTTTAGATGATTATTATTTCCAGAGCTGTGCTGTTGCATTCTAAGGTATTTTTAAGTACTCCATGTAATTATTAAACAAGCACCTGTCCCATAAACTCTGTTGTCCAAAACAATTACCAAGTCATTTCTGCTCCCAAAGGATTTTTAATTTAAAATGCTGTGTGCATGATACAGAGTCATAAAATGCTAGTTTTACAATGTGGTGCTCTTTGTTCTAGGAATGTTTACAAGGATTACCGTTTCCTTGAGCTAGCCTGTGACTCCCAAGAGGAGGTGGATAGCTGGAAGGCATCTCTGCTACGAGCCGGTGTCTATCCTGATAAATCCTCAGTAAGTCAAACAGCTCACTGCTTCGCCAGTAGCTGCTCTGTTTGAGTCAGAGAAAACAATTGTATCATCTGGGAAAACACAGTGTCTGCAGATACCTCAAGAAAGGGCAGCCTTTTCATTGTACTAGTCTGTGGTAATTGTGAAATATTCATAATGAAATATTTTAAGATCAATTTGTGCGTCAAACCTCAACGTAGGGAAAAAAAAAGCAACCACAAACCAAACCTTCCAACATGTTTTTCATTGGATCTGTGTAGTAAAAGTGTTGAGCAATTTGGGGTTTCCTGAGCTTCTTTGTTTCTGTTAATGTTTTCTAGAGGTAAAGATGTGCCTTGAAGAGTTTGTTCCCCCAAGCTCTGCACTGCAGAACTGACAGGAGCATTCCAGGCAATCATGTCTATTTATTTTACTGATTCACTGCATGTTTTTTGCGTATGAACACATGCTAAACGTTTCCAAAGGCAGTTTTGCTCAGCTAATCATCATGTGAGGCAAACTGAACAGGATACAGTAAAAAAAGCCTCAATCACCAGAAATGACAGAAAATTGGGAAACAGAATATGTCCAGCTACCTTTTCGTATTTTTTGGGCCTGGATTTCTTGATATTTTGCATGAAGTGCAGGTTTGAGGAGATGTATCCAGAGGGAAGGCTGACTAGCAAAAAAAGCCTTTCACTTGAGCTTTGGAAGTTTCTCTGTGGCACAGCTCATCTTTCTGCAGTGACTCTGCTGCTTTGCTGGATTCCTTCAGTGGAAGGTCTCTTCTGAGAAACGGTGCTTTGGTTCTGATGGGATTTATTCTTCCTGATTGTTTGCCATGGTCCCTTGTGCCCAAGGTGTTGTGCTGTCTTCTCTCTTCATCTTTGTCTTCCTCATGTTTCCTTTATAATTATGACTTCCAGTACCATCCTGTCTGCATCTCCTCCTGCTGCTGATTAAGTGAACCAGCCTCAGCTTCCTCTCTTCATACCAAGTTTCAAGGCTACCATCAAAAGATAAATAGAAAAGCCTTGAACTTCTGGATTGTCCAATTATTATAGAAATGAACAGTGATGATGATAATGATGATGGATTTTTTTTTTAAAGAGTAGTGAAAATACTCATTTAGCAGGAGACCTGCCAGGTATCTGAGACCTTTAAAAAAATAAGAGAAAGTTGGTGACTTTTCAGTATGTTGCCTGCTCCAGTAGATTGGTTCCTACCTAAGACAATCAGAAGTCATTTTTCAAGGATTGGTTATGAGAAGTTACCTAATGAATTACTAGGAACAAAATACTGTATTGTTTTGGGTTTTTCTTACTCAGGTTTTAATGATGATATCAAAAAAAGCCAGTTACTGCCTCTGGTTGAATCCTGTGATGCTTTTATCATAATTTGTCTATCTGTTACTTTATCCTTAAACAAGATAGACTAGTTGGATTTCTAAACTTCTCTTCTGTCTTCCTGTCTCTCCCTTCCCCCTAAAAAATACTTGGTATTCAAAATATGTTTACAAAGCATTCTTGATTTTGTTTAAAGTTGCTCTGTCAAAGGAGTCTTAGATGCAAGATGAGAGAGTCCCTTGAAAGACAGAAGTAGAAGGGAGTCAAAATAAAGTTCTCCTTTGAGCTGGAATTATCTTTACGTTATATAAAGAGTGAATATTATTGTTCCAAACCCCTGTAGTTTGAAATTCACCCAGCAGTCTATCAAGCTGTTCAGGGAAGATGCTCAGTGCTACTCTGGTCTTCCAAAACTTTATGTGTAACAGGACTAGAGGTCCAGTTGCCGACTGTGAGTCTGCTCTTAGGGTTTTGAATTTTGCACAGCGGAATCTACAAGGCCCCAGGTACCTTAGACGCTCCAGTGGAACCTAAATAAAAATGAGTGGTGTTTCATTAAAATCCCATGCTTGCTTCTCAGTTTCACACCTTCCTCTGACAGTACAAAACAGTTTTAAAGACACCCTCCCTGTTTATTATTCTCCTTCGAAGTGTTTTTACACTGCCAGCAGCTTTTTACTTCAGTGCTTCCCCCCAGCTTTGTGATCCCAGAGTTAAAAAGGCAAAGAGGTGCCCAAGCCCCTTCCCAGCCCAACCTTCTCGCTCTCTGTGCTGTGCGAGGCACAGCTGGGAACTTTGAATATCCAGGGCTTTGGCACCAGCAGTAGCAAAATTGCTGCTTAGAAATGGGAGATAGCTGGGTGTTGCTGTGAAGCTGGAGCAGTGCAGGATGGGCTGGCTGCTCCCTAGAGCTGGGATGGGGACAGTGGAGCTGGGGGCTTTCAGTGGCAGCTCTGCTGCTCACCTGCAAGGACCTGCTGGAAAACCCACAGCCACTGCCCCTCGCTGGGTTCCTTCTGCAGGGGCAGCAGAAGGAGCAATTTGTCACTGAATTAGAGAGATTAGTTCTGAATTCTCACTGAGGGCAACTCTCTCAACTAGAATATTAATTTTTCTATGTTTTTTTTAGTAGTGCTACACTTATTGCAGGGGTAATGGGGATTAGGACTTGCTGCCACTAATATGGAGTCCCTGCTGCTAATTTAATCCTGTAAGATAAACCCAAGGTTGTAGATTGATAATTTTTCTTTTTGCCTAAACAAATCTCATTAATATATTAAAGGCCATGTATCATCCCTTTACTCCTTTTGCTTGCTTCATTTTGCCTGCCTTCCCTGCCCCTGCACATGGGGATGCACCCTCACGTTCATATATTCCCTCTCTGGGTAACTGTCCCTGCTCACCCCTCAGTGGTGCTCTGTGAGCCCCGGAATTCTTTTGCAGTTTGCCAAGTCACCTCCTTCCCACAATCGATCTGCTTTTGTCAGGACGTGGGCTTTGACAGCCACCCAGATAGCAATGAATCAGTGTTTTTATTTTTCCAACCCATATGCAAGTCAGCTTTCTTGATATAAATCACACTGTGGCCAATTCACTTTGAAACGGGATATCCATTTACCAGCTGACTTTACTGCTGGTTTTCTGGACTGGTGCATCCAAAACCCTCCTTTTTTTCGTTTTTTTTTTTAAAAAAAAAAAAGACTACAACTTTGTGACTAACCTTTCCAGACTGTATTTCTCAACTGTAGGCTGGTGTTTATTTTGGCTGGCTTCCCACTGTATAATATACACTGTTCATGCCAGCTCATGGCAAAACTCACAATTAAACTAAAATAATAGCACAGATGTTTGTCGTAACTTGCTCTGCACACTCTACCTTGCTCGCACCATCCATTCCTCTCTCCCCTCTCCCATAATGGCATCTCCTCCTTATTTTTATTACTAATCTAAAAGTTCAATATTTGCTTTTCAGAAAGCTTTGGATCATGAAACTTTCCCTTCATTGGCACGTTGCAGGGAGTGGCTGTCATGCAGGGCTCAGCAGACATGTTTAGTGGGTTGCTTTGCGTCCTGGAAGCTCAGTATTCCCAACACACGAAAATCCCTCTGGCTTCCATCCCATCCCTAGATCACTTCAGTCCTCATTTGCTTCTTCCTTGTATCAGTGTCTCCTGACTTCCCAGGAGCTGCTCCTGACTGACACTGAAGGAAGCAAAAGTGGAATCAGAATGTTTGTGTAGAGAGGAAAACAGCTTTGCTGAACATTTTAAATCCCTTGTGAGTGTCCTGGTGTTCCCCTGGAAACTCTCTAACTCCAGGGCTCAGTGAATGTTCCCTGAGTCAGTTCCTCACTTGGTTTGACCCATTTCCAGAACTGTACAAGTTAGGCTGAATGCATGTAAGATAAATGTATCTAATATTTCTTTTTTTCCCCTCTTTCCTCCTTGCTGCATCCTACAAAGGGGAGCACCAAAGTAAGTTGTGTGTCCTTTTACAAACTCCTTTTGTATCCTATCTGAAGGGCTTTGTCATGACAATTGGTTTGTCTTTTGGTTCACACAGCTATTACCTGCATGCTCTTAACAGCAAACTGCTATGAAAAATGTGGGTGCAAAAGTGTCTTCTAGAAAAACTATTACTGGCTCTTTGTTTTAATTTTGGGGAAGGAAAAGTGGTAAATGTTGCTGAGTGTTGTTTTTTAAGGGGGTTCAGTAAGAAAGATACTATAAAAGTATTGGGCCCAAAGATTATGAAGGTATAGTAATAAGGACCTTCTGAGGAAAGGTTACTACAGTCTGATGAAACTCATTACAGCTGGATTTTTTGACCATACATCAAAGCTTGTATTAATGGGCAGTTATAAAAACCCAGCACTAAAGTCTTAAATAACAGATCTGCTGGCGTTGTTGGCTAAGCTGAACTAGATCAGTGTACTGGCTTTGAAGGTGCCTTAAAATGGATGGAGGAGGGTGGGGTCAACATTTGACTTGGCTTCTAGACCCTTGATGTGTTCCAGCTGGACAGCAGCAGAAGGGTGTGGGGTGTGGAGAGGGAGAACTGAAATATGCATGGTAGGGGTTTTTTTTGAAAGTAAGCAGCACATAAAAAGACAGTTTTGCTGATGTTGATCTGATAAACGAGTAATCATGCAGTTCCCAGGGTTAGTACTTCTTTTTGCCATTTTTACTGAGCTTAAGAATGGAAATTGCACATCTCACACTTTGGAGTAAGATACAGAGAGAGTTTGTCATACCTCGGAAAGGAGTTATGCAGCTTTTGTGCCTTTTCCCCCCCTCTCTTTCCTCTTTTGGTATATTAACCCTTAGGAAGATGAATATGGAGCATCAAAAGATGCTTCATAGCAAATGTTGAAAGTAGCCTCTGAAATATTGCCTATAGCATCTCACTGAGCTGGAAGCATTTCTGGGCTATTTGGGAAAAACCCACATGGGTTTTAAACTTTCTGAAGGTTGGGGATTTCTGTCTGCTTTTAATTTTTGTATTTTTAACTAGTTTTTGGCCACATCTGTCTCCACAGTGGCTGGGCTCAGAAGCACCAAAAATCTTCTGTTTTGTTGGCTTGCCTGAGAAAAGGGGCTCTTAGTGTTGGGTGGGGAGGGGTTAAGAGAATTGGTGTATTGATGGCATGGAGAGAGGGACTTTACATAGGAGGTGGTGTGAAATGTAAATGTTAACTGTGTACACTAAAATGTCAATTTAGTGTTTATAATGTTTCTTTACAGCATGCTGACTTAAGGCTTTGCTGCTACAGTGGATGCTGCTCTGATCTCAGAGGAGGGAGGTTGGACTGTAGGTGCTCTGTCAAGGGAAATGGGGAGAGGTGGGACACTGGAGAGCTCTTGGGGCTGGCAGACACCGAGTCTGCAGGTCAGGAGTTGCACGGACCAGCCCTGTTCTCCAGAGCCCTGAGCTGTGGGGCACCCCAGGGAGGTCAGGACCAGTAGCACCTGACAGAATTAGCTGCATTTATTAGCTGAATAAGGCAGGGTACCTACAGGCAGGTATAGGAGAAAACTGTGAGATGTGAGGATTGGGGAGCTCTTGGCTCTCCTTTCACTCTGAGCAAAAGGCAATGCTTGCTGTAGGTTCAGAGATATTCTCCCCCTGGCCTGGGCTGTCAGCCAGAAGATAACTCCAAAAGAAATCTCCAGGAAACCATGCTGATCAGTCTCTTTGACCCAGTTCCTTGTAAGGATTCTCGTCTCTTCATCTGTGTCCCCCCATCCTCCCCTTCTCTTTCACTGGGGTCATTCATGCTGGAGTCTGGAGGTTACATTATCCCCCCTAGACAGATAGAACTAACCTGCAGCTGCCTGCAGAGACTCAAACCCCACAGTCTTCTTGAGATTTCTGTACCTGGTGGTGTGGAAAATGACATGGGTGAACCTGAGAGGTGGCCAGAGAGTTTTTGAGAAGGGGCCAGGGGAAGAGAGGAATGGCAGATTGAGGTTTATGATGGTTTCTCACAGCTTCTTATTCACCTTTATGCTGCACAGCTGCATAATCCCTCTAGACTGTCCTGCTACAGATTTCCTGGGTTGCCACCAGAGCTGTTATCCTCCCACCAGTGCTGCCCAGTGTAGCATTCATACTGTGCCTCCTGTCCTGTGTACAGATGTCAAAATCCTGTTCTCACCCATCCCTTCAGGCCAGGGCTGCTTTTGTACCTCTGCCTTTAGCTCTGCACTCTTGGATTTACAAAAGTAAAAATAAACACTGGAGTAATGAGTCCCTAAGAAAAAGGGGAGGAAGGGAAGCGAAGAGGGTTTATAATCGTCAGCAGACTACTAATCATTTTTATTTTTACTTTTTATTGTTGCACAGTCATTACCGTAAGTGAGATTTCTCACATGGTTAAAGATAAATATATCTTCAAAAGCTTTGTTGGATCAAATCTGTAAAAGGGTCGTGTAGAATGAGGTAATGGAGACCTACCTCGTTCAGCAAGCACATGTTGGCAAGCACATCTTACTATATTAACACTGAACTCCACAGCCTTGTGCAGGGCAGGAGTGCAGAACTGCCCAGCGTTGTGCAGAGTGCTGTAGCTGAAGACAGAGGAGCTGAGACCTTCTGCCTTAAGCCACTGCTGTGGATTTGCTGCTTCCCCTGTGCATCTTCCTCACCCTCATATATTCATAAATCCCCCCAAAACAGCCCTCCAGATGCTGCAATTTGAAAAGAGCATCAAAGCCTGTGCCATTCCCACAAAGTCCATCTTCAGTGTGCTTCTGACCTTCTTAGGTTGAAAGGTTAGATAGATGCTGTGTCCTTAGGGAATTTCGATTCCAAATCCCTCAGCACTCAAGCAATGAAACAGCAGCAACAAAAAAACCAAAACCCCAAAGAGCCACTCTTTAATATAAAAAGTCACCTTTCCTTTGTCTTTATTAAAGTCCTGAGTTAGCGAATCATTTCTGCTTGATTTGAAGGATCAAACACTTAAATGCAGAGCTCAGACTTGAATAACATCAATTTGGAAAATAAAAATCTCTTTAAATTACTTTTTACTGATAAAGTGACTACAAATTTATTGTCTTTTAATTACTTGGCATTGCTGTGCTTGCTGATCCCCTTTTCAGAATGTGTAGAACTGAAGTACATACATCCTGTACCCACATCTCGGTGGAGTTGTCACAGTGCAGACAACACTGCGCATTAAAACGTTCACTGAATGTAAAGTCAGTGTAATTTAGTTTGAATTTTCTCTTAGGAAAAACAGAATCCCCTTTTGAAAGAGAAGGAAAATACTCTTCCTGTCAGGTCATTTTGCCTGTTACTCCTTAAAGTACTTGCTGGTGACATATTAATTGCTTAGATTGAAGCTTTCTTTTTCTTTCTTTTATTCTTTTTCTTTTTTTTTTTTTAAGGGGGGGTAGTTTTACTAAACCCAGATTCCAGATCAGCTATTTCATTAAGGAGTCCAGATGTCCTTCTGTCTCTTGAGACAGTCCTGGGAAATGGGAATGTGGTGCAGTCAGGATACTCCTACCTACATATAGGGCAGCAGTGCTCTCAGTGCATGCATTTCATGCTTCGCCATTGCCATGTCAGTGCAGGTGCAGTGCCAGAAGCCATCAGTGTCTTGCATTGGAATACAGCTCTGACACTTTCTTTCCCAAACTGGGCCATGTTTCTGAAGGGGCTTCAGTTATCTCCCAGACACAAACTCTGACTCAGCCATTACTGGCTGTGATGATGCTCTGCCAGTGCCCCAGCCAGATTCAAACTGGAAGTGAGTGGTTCTGCTCTGGGATTGCTCAAGTCTGTGCTCGGGATAAGTTCCCAAACTAGGAAAAACAGACTCGTTTGGGTTTGTTGAAAAGCAAACTGCTGATATGTCAGAGGGCAAAACAGCGTACACAGAAGTGTAAACTCTGCATTTACTGGGCTTGCTTTTTTTAACTAGTATATTTTAGAAAAGGAAGGCATTGAATTCTAGGAAAAGAAGAATCCACTTCAGTTACGACTAAAATTGGCTTCAGGCCAGCTAGGTTTAAAAATAACCTTTAAATGAAGTGTTATTTTTTTAAATTTTTTTTTCAAGTGGAAAAATGCCGTAATTTTATAGACAGTGTTTCAGTCATTGCTTTGAACAGATGAGTTGGATTTTACAAGGAAGTCACGGCGTAAAGGAGCAGCCCAAGGGGGTGAGTGTGTGTGCACACGTGGTGGGTCTAAAGCACTCCAAAACACAGGGAGGAGAGGAAATGGCAGGCTGTTTTTCAGTCCCTTTCTCACTGCCTCACTGTTGCAAGGATGTGAAAACATGTTTCACATAAGGACTGCCTTCTTGTTCTCCTAAATATTTACCGGTTCAAACAAAAACTAGATGAAAACCCTGTTCCCCAAATGTTCCTCAAGAAACAGAGCAGCCCTGGGTCACATTCTTATAAAATAACCGCTGGCACGAGAGAGTTAAAAATGTACAGGGAAAAAGAGATTCATAGGATTGCATCAGTTGCCCTGAGTGTAACAAGATGCAGGCTGACGGCCTGAAGGGTTTCAAAAGCAGTCCTGGCGAGGCTGGTAACTACTGGTCGGGGTCGGGGGTTCAGTAGCTGTCACAGGGTTTTACGTTTCTGCTCTTAAACGGGGCTGCTGACATTGAGCAAACTCCAGGAAATTTAGAAATGAGCAAACATTTTTTTATTTCTGTTATGTATTCACGGTGGGCTCTTTACTGTGCCTTTGGCAAGGCATCTGCATATTGAAAATATTTTTGAATTCTTCGTTCTTTATGGCGCAGCTGCTTTTTGCACCACTTCCACTCTGCTGAGGGATTTTGTTGGAGCTCTGCAGAAAGGTGAAAGCTCTCTGGTTGTGAAGTTTCAGATCACAGAGTGTGAGCATCAGCCCCATTCTGGACATTCAGTGAGATTTGCCCTGGGGCAGGTGCAGTGAAGGTGTTCAGCCTCTACAGGATGCTTTCCCAGCCCTGGTCAATGAGCACCCAGAGCTGGCTGGTGGAGAGGAAGGTGCTTCTGGGCTGTGCTGCACAAACCTCTGTCACAAAGGTCCTTTGGACTCCAAGCAGCTGGAGTTCCTGTGTCTCCAGGTCTTGGAATAGTTGCAGTCAGGAAGGTCTGGTTGCCCCTTCAGCATAACAGTAATGGGGTCACCCACGAGGGGGGCTGAACAGAGCGGGAAACACACTCACAAGTAGCACAAGACTTTGGGACAGTCCTAAAATATCTTCCTTGACTTCCAAGTGAGTAATTGCACAAAAGCCTACTGCTGAACAGTAATTAGGAGTAAATAAATATTTGAAACTTACTTTTTTTCTGCCAAAAATGTCACCAGGCTCACCCTTCCATAGCATTTACAGTGTAACAGGAAATGTAGTCATTGGACATGAGGGTGGAGGGCAGCTGGTGAACAGCCAGATACTCCTTTTTTCTCATTTAGAAGGGAAAACAAGATGATCAGGAGAAACTGAACGTTGTTTTCCCTGACTCCATTTTAGACTAAAATGAAGAGTCTAGTCTGACACATAGTTCATCCTGGATTTCTTTAACCTTTCCTACCTTTTTTTTGTGGAGATAGGTTTCTAATAACTTTCCATATGCCAAGTCACAATCAAGTCTCATGTTATGTGTGTGTGAAACCCTCGACTTTGGAGCTGCATTCTCCACTTCTGTCACTCTCCCTCCATGATGTTGTGTGCTCCTGTTCTGTGGTCACTCCTCAGCTCCTGTCCCACCTGTTTCCCAGCCCCATTGTGGCCTTTGCTTGACTGATGTCTTCCCTGTCCTCTGTTTGCTGTATAACACTTGATACATTGAGTGTGTGCCCGTTTTGGAGAGTGGTGATTTGCCACTGGGAAGAGGTGGCTGTGGATAAGTTGTGTCTCAGTGCAATTCTTCAGGGACTTTCATACCCTTGTTCCTAAAACCCCTGTTCCTGCAGCCGAGAAACAAATAGTCTTACTCTGTTTCCTTTCTTTGAAACTCAGCTCCTCCTCTTTCATAATCAAGTAATTTGTAATTCAGAGAGAGAATTATATGTGATTGTATGTGCTACTAAGTTAACACATCAAATTATTTGGGTAGGTATAAGCTTGGTGGTGGGTAGGTATGAAATTATCATGAGCTGTAACACGAGGTGTCAGGCCCTATCAGACCCTTTAATAGCAGGTGTTCAAACTTTTTGATCCCATTTGTATTTTCTTGACCTGTTCAGCGACTGGGGTTTCTAAGCTGGGTGGCAGCATACCTAAAGGCATTTAGGGAAATCAACTAAAAAAATGAACTCAGAGCATGGAAGATAAAGTCCTTGAAAAAAATTAGTCTTATGCGGCGTAATTTGGTGCTCAGTTGTAGTTTGGTTTAACACTGCTTGATTTGCAGATGCAGATATTTTTCCAGTGGGAGCAGGAACCTCCATGTAGGGAGCAGAAGCCTGTCCAGTCACAGGCCAGTTGTCTCTAGCTGCATTTTGCTGGCACTGTGTAAAGATATGGAGTTGTTCACAAGCACGGTCTGGAAACAACTGCGCTACCATAATTCTAAATTATAGTTATTAAAGGTTATCTGGCTGATTCAGATAGCAGATTCCTGGAAGTACTGGGAGCGAGATTGTCCTTAGCTCTGCTGTGAGGGCAGTGACAAAATGGCAGAGGCCACCCTTTTGTCCGCTTTTGCAGCTGCATACAGGCAGGCATCCTCCAAAAGCTCAGCCCCTCCTTCACATCACCTGCGGCCCAAGATGTAAGTGCAAAGATGCAAAGGATGGGAAGTGTTCATGGCAGCTCTGTGTCCCAAGCAGCTCCATGGGCTTTGACCAAGTCAATGACCCAACTCTGTGAACAAGGACACCAGCAGGCAGCCTCAAATGTGTTGGGGCCTGGAGCTGTGGGGCTGCAAATTTATATGTGTGCCAGTGTATGTCTCTCTATGTATGTACAAGTAACCAGTATCTTGTGTAAAGGTAAATTCTTACCCTCATTTGTAGGGTTGTACTTCTAGAGCAATGGCTCGGGGTTTACATGTTAAAGCTCAGGCTAACAGTGAGAGCAGAATGCAGCATTGTCTGTAGTCCTTTTTGTAATGAAAATCAAGGCACTTGGTTTAGAAAGCTCAGCCTTTGGCTGTCTTTAAGTTTGAAAACACCAACTCTCTCTCTCTCTGTGCTCTTCGTTATACCCTGCTCTGCAGGAAATACCTCTTTACCTGATGGGTGAATGTGTGTGCTCAGAAATGGTGTAATTGCAGCCAGTCTAGGTCATGGAAAGGTTGGAAGATGGGCATGGAGAATTCAATGGCATCAGCTTCTAGAGCATTTCACCTGTTGTGAGTGGGTGTCCTTAGTGTTGTATGTTTTTAGGGGACTGTTTAGTTTTTTTTTCTGTGCTTTCTCCAGTCTGATCCGTGTTCTGCTGAAGTAAAGTCCTCCTTTTCTAGAAGCAGTGCTGGCATTGTCTGACTGGGGCTGTGATTTCGGCCCCATGTCCTATTTCTTTTACTTAGTTCCATCGTCTGTGTACAGTTTCTTTTGTAAGCCACAGCATGATGCCATTCCAGCAGCTGGTTTTAATACTGGGAACAGATAGTATTTGTCCAGAAGCTGCAGTTGAGGACCAGGATCCCATTTTACAAACTGAGAGTAAGAACATCGTTCCTTGCAGTCGAAGAATGACTAGAGAGAATCAATGGATAATTACAGGACAGTGTCCTCTGTGTTTTTTTAAAGGTTTGTCAGTAGCCATTGAGTACCTCTAGAAACAGAGGGGTTTGGAGCAAACTACCTGTCTGTCACTGGTCTGACCAGCAAAAGACATTAGTTCTTTAAAAATACCTCACTCCAACATCTTTTAAGTATGCAGTAATGTCCTTCTCCCTGTCTTTTAAGGAAAAGGGTGATTAATCCTCCTGCTCTAATTATCTCCCAGACTCTTCTCAATTCCTTTCTGTAATTTGACACTAATCCATTTGTGTCCGTCCTTACCTGGTGGAACCACCTCAGCTTAGAGCATGATGAAAATTGCTCAAGTGGGTGTGTTGGGTCAGTTCACTGATCTTGTTCAAGTGATTTAAATCAGGAATCCTTATGAACTATCCTAGGTGTAAGCATGCATATGAATTTCTCCATCTTTTTGTTGCAGAGGCTTGTACCCAAGAATACATGTGTGTTTTTGAAGAACCCTGGTTGGTGTCTTTGCTCAGGGATGCTTTATGGGTTTCCTTTAGTGTACATGATTATCAACATTTTGTCATCAGAATTCAGATCTTTTCTGATGAGTCCCCACTGGAGAATTGCATTTTTAGAAATCTGTGTCCAGAATAACCTGTGATTATTCCTTCCGAGTCTGGATCTCTTGCCTGTAGACTACTTGACTTTCCCTTCATTGACAGTGGGTCCCTGGAAGTGCCAGGTTCTCAGGTAATTGTCTTTGGGCAACGTGGCAGTAAAGAAAGGGAACTCAAATTTACCATGGAGTGCTTAAATACACCTCTCTTCTCTGGTGAGGCTCTCAGTGTGATCAGTTCCTCTTCTGTGCACTCCTGGGCTTTCAAGCAGAATCTTCCTGCCTGTGCTCTCTAGTTGAATCTCCTGTTTTGGATATTGGAATGGTTTACTTGACCTAACAAATGCTCCTTTTTAAAAGCAATTACTTGTATCTTATTTACAGCAGCAATTTTCTGTGAGAAGCTCGTGCTTTATTGAGTTTAAAGTCTCTTGCTGGAAGATATGCTTAGAAACACAAAACATGCTTCCAAAATTATGTGTTAATTAAAAAAAAAAAGGAAAGAAAAAAAAATAAAGGGAAAAAACCTCCTCCTAGACTTGGACAGAGTCCTCTTTCTTGCCCAGCCTGCTGTGTGTCTGATAACATATTCCAGAGAGGCTGTGCATGCAGCAGCTTTTCATTCAGTGTCTTGGGGTACAGCATGGCAGGATATTTGAGTCTGTAACATTTAGTTTTAAAAAGTGCCAAATGCATTGAAATCCAGGCATTTATCTATCTTGAGAGTGCACCTGCATGTAGTCAGCAGAGGAGCACTTTCTCATGTCCTAAAAAGAAACATGATTTTCCCACTTCTCCCCAGTTTGCATTAGACATGTCACATAAGAGCTGGAATATGAGGCAGACTTTGCAAGCAGCTGCAGCAGTTCTGACTGGTTTTTGGGTTTCCCAAAAAGATCCGTGCTCAGGAGGTTGTTCTGCTGCCAAAGGCTTTATCATGTGGGCTGAGTATTGTGACAGAACAGACAACACCATCTTCGTGTGTTTTTAGACATGTTATTTACTGGGGTTTCCCTGAAGAAGGCTTGGGGATTCTTTCCTTATGAGTCACTAACGAAATGATTGTTTTTATATAAACTTTCCTTCAGCTGGTTAGAGTTGGAACACAGCATCTTGTGCTCCTTCTGGGATCTGACTTTTCTCTTAATTTCTTTTAATAGTCCTTCCTGCAGCCAGCAGGATGGTTTGAACCTCGTGGCCTTCCCCCGTACTCTCTCTGAGTTCCATTGCCTTGAAAATCACTGGTCTGGCCAGCAGAAGTGCTGGTGGCAATCACTGTGTGCAATTCCACTGCGCAGCTTTCTACCTTGTGGTGCTTTTTACTTGTAGCTTAGGGAGAATGTGCTCTTGACATCAGGCGAACTGGAGTTTGCATTTTAGGTGCTGAAATTAAAGGCATAAAGGTTAAAAGCTGTAAAGTTCTGTGTTTCCATAATGGAAATCACTAAAGCTGGAGAGACACATCCTGAATCCCTTCCTACCCTCTCTTGGTGGCTGCAGCAGAGTGTGGTGCAGAGTCACTTGTAATTACCTCCTGCCATGGCTTTTGATTTCCAGCCCAGCTGATGGCGCCAGGGGCTGAACCACAGGGACATCTCCAGGCAAGTCCTGCCTGTGTCAGCCACCTCACCAGGCAGATGCTGCACTTCCTTCTGGGGCTTTTTTTTTTTACTGCATTTGAAATTTTTGAGCCTGAGACAGGAGCTGTGTTAAAATCCAGTAACTCTGTAATGTGCTTGTACATGAGAAATTCTGGGCTGCGGACAACAACTTCTGTTCCACTCCCTGACCTCACTTCAGATATTTATGGTCTGCGTGTACATGTGTGTAATTACACGTGTGTTTGACCTCACAGGTAACATACTCTGTATTTACAGATTTGTTAGGATGCCTGGCATTATTTTAAGCCAATAAGTATGCAGAGTTCTTTGAGTGTTTTTCGTAACCCAAGATTGGATTTCTTTATTTTTACAGGAACAGGAATGGTTTAGCTGGAATGAAAATGTTCATTCCACTGCATCATTAGCTACAGGCAATCTTCAGTTGAAGCCTAGCCCATTTTTCATGCTAAAACTCTAGTAGTTTGACCATTAATCAACATGTAGGATGAATTTCTGGGGCTGAGAGAGCTTGTCTGCATGCCTGTAATTTAATATGAAGTCTTTTTTGTTTTTTCTTATGAAAGGAAGGTAGTCAGAAAATAAATTATGTTTTAAAGAGTTCACCTCTCTCTCACCCCCTTCTACCATTCCCCTTCTGATAAACACCCCAAAAGTTTTCATTAGGTGGATATGGAATTTTAGCTGGAGTTACAGATCCTCAAGTGTGTCATTTGATCCTCCAATAATTCTAAAGCAACCTTCTGTTAGATGAAACTAGTCCCTGACGTGGTGACTGTGTCAAGTGTCCTTTATACTGATAGTCCAGTTCAACTTTCTTTTATGACTTATCTGAGACCCTAAAATTAACATTTAAAGTTTTTCCTTCCCTTCTCCATTAACATGGAAGCTGCAACCAGCAGCCCACGGGAACATCAAGATCTGTAGTCAGCTATTACCTGCCTTTTCAGCTGCCTGCTCTTCCCACACAAGGTGAAAATTCAGAGCACTGATCTTTCCAATTTGGAGATAGCAATGGGAAAATCATGCTTGGAAAGGCAGGAATTGTTCCCTTGCACAGCTTTTCACCCCTAGGCTGAGCAGGCTCCCTAAATCACTCTGCATAGACCTGTGGAACATACAGTGCTTCTCCAGCCACATGAAGGAAGTGGTCCAACAAGAGTCTCCAAGGCCAGTGCCTTAAGAGAAGTCTTCTCCAAAGGCCACATTCCTCTTTTCCCAGGCCCACTAAGCAGCAGAAGCAGCTATGAATTAATCAGTGCGTGCATGGAGTTTTAGGAGATCGCTCCCCAAATATCTTTGCTCTTTCCTCCCAGATAAACTCCCCAGCTTAATGTGAGAGCTGATGCAGAGCCCTTTCCAGCTCAGAGGCAGGGGAGTATGGTTTGGAACACGGACAGGGATCTTGTGGGGGAGGAAGGAAGAGAGCCATATAGTTCATATAAGATTCAGAGTTATTTCAGTGTAACTGTCTGGGGCTCTCAAAGGCTGCACTGATCTATCCTGTGGAGGCTGACAAGCAGTTTCAGTGCGATGGAGATAAAATCTTCTTGTTCTCAACATGCAGTTTCATTTGACTCTTAAAGAAATGGTGCAGCAGCCATGGAAACAAGGGAAGTGTCAAGTGTAGTCTCTCACTAGGTGGCCTGTAGCCTTCTCCATCAGTGACCCAGACAAGATGACACTGGTGCTGTTCAAAACAGTGTTCCCTCTGTTGGATCTGTACTGCTCCTAAGGGAGGTTCCCAAGGCATGTGCTCTTTTCGTGACCACATCATGCCAGTGTCTTGGAATTACCTGATGCCTCATTAGATGTCTTTGGGCTTTCTTTCCCGTTGTTACCACTGACTTGAGCTCCCAGTCCAGTGCAGCAGCTGTCATGAGTCTGTCAGCACACGGCTATTATTTTATCCTGTTTCTGCTTTTCCAATCCTTGAAGTTATCCATGTTTTCCAGAACAATATTCATTCTCCAGTTGTGTTGACACTGCCTCACAATTTTGTCTTATGGGCAGAATCAAATTTAACTGGCAAGTTTATGCTATTTTATTTCAGTAAGACTGATGCATTTGACACTTTGATGATTAAATCCTTCAAGGCTGCTAGTTCTTCTTTCCAGATTATAATTTATTTATCTGTTCGAGAATTGTTTTACTGCATCATCCTTTCACTAATACTCATCTTTATAAATTTGTTTTCCAGGATCCTAAGGGTATCACTTGGCTGAACCAAGTATCTGTCAAATTTCCCTTAGTCAGAAAAAGCAGTTTGGCATGCTCTGCCATCTTTCTTTCTTTTCTTTCTTTATTTTTTTTTAAATTTTGTTTAAAGTCTTTCTTTAGAATCATGTTCAAAAGCCTTGCATGCAGTCACAGTTCGACTGACAAGCCTGTACTTGCATCTGTTTTCTTTCCATTTTGTTGAGTGTGGGCACTGCACTGGCTGTTCCACAGGAGGTACCGTGCTGGTACCTTCATGCTGCGCTTCTGCACCCACTGCATGGGCAGGAGCAGGAGCAGGAGCTGATGGCTGGATATGGCTGGATATCCGTGATACTTCTAGAAGATTCTGCACAGTGTTATTTTTTTTTTCTTTTTGATGGTAGTGATTTATTCCCTCACTGCCTCCCTTCACATCTCCTGCCCTGGTTAGGAAACAATGCTGATACAGTAGGGTTTGTTTCATCTGAGATGGTGCAAGAGCTTTTGTCCCTGAAAGCTTGATGGCCAAAATACTTTGCTGTGAGGAACCCAGTGGAAACTATCTTGTCCCATAGCTTCAGGGCTGGTGACTCAGGTTTTCCCCTGCTCTGGTCTAGGTGACAGGAAACTGTCCCTGAGAGTCAGGAGGAGCTGAAAGCAGTAATTCACACTGACACAGCATTGTCTCCTTTGATATTATCAGTATCCTAAATACAATTTAGGATTATCAGTACCCCTAAATACAGCCTGTGATTCCAGACCAGGGTCTTTACTCCATGCCTCCTTTGCTGCTCCCTGGCCACTGACTGGTTTTTGTTTTCAGATCTTTTCATTTTTATACTGGTTCAGTTCCCATTCCTCTTCCACCTCTCCTTAAACACACAGTCATGTTCCCTTGGGCGGGTTGATTTGTTAGTGCACGTCTCACATCAACCTTCACTTTCTTCAGCAGTGGTCCTTCATGGTTCGTGTGAACCTTGGATCACATCCCTGTAGATTTTCCTGCCACTAACCCATACCCCTGCACTCATACCTGGTGTCTGTGTGTGGGTGTAAAGGAGTACATGCACTTGTGGGCATCTGAATTTAAGTTGTGCTAGCTGATGCTGAGCTATGTGTCTAACTCTAGACAGCATAAGGCACAAATAAGAATTGTTTAATGTGGAATACGTAATTATCCATTGAGAAATCTGCACCCTCTCCGATGCCTTGTCAACACTTCATGTCTCAAAATGTGCAGTATCCAGCAAGCTGTGGTGTTAACCTTTGCTAGGCCATGCTGAACATGTGAAAAATCAGTCCGGTTTTGTGTTTGCATGGGATCTTTGTTTGCAGTGATTAATGGTCCACTAACAGCGTCCAGTGCAAGTTCAGTGCAATGTACAAAGTGTCTTTGATGCCAGACATTCTACAGTGCTGTGCAGAAACTAAAGCTAATAGTCGTAAGCCTGAGAGGACTGGAATGTTTTCAATTTACTTTTAAACAAATGACTTTATTGTGCCATTCTCACATGGGAGTAAATTCCACAGCCTTAGTGCCACATTAGGCAAAACTTTTTTACCTGCTGGTTTCTGTTTATACTTGGAGAAAAGAAATTAACCTCAGTTAGGAGTTGGGGGGAACAGGACAAGGCTATTAAACTCGGTGGGAATTTTGGCAGGGGCTTTGCTGGGAGCAGAGTGGGATGCAGGAGTACAGGATGTAGCTGAAGGATGATTTGTGGTGCAGAGCGGAGTTCAGGAGTTCTTTGTGCCTGAAAATCAAACTTGTGAAGGACACCTGTAGAAAAAGCATTAAAACTGGTTTTGCCCCTCCTGAAATGTAAGGAAGTGGTTGTTGTAGTCTGAGTAAATGCCAGTGGATACTGGGAAGAAGATTCCTAGTGACTGGTTGGAGATGGGTTGGGCCCAATTCCTGAAAGGAGCAATTCTCAAGTAAGTAATGGGTGCCTGTGTCTGTACAGGAACGACAGATAGGAGCGAAAGTGTCCCTGGACTCACCCTATTGCTCTTACAATGGTAAAGATTTTCAGACTGACACAGGAAAGTTTTGAAAGAATGATACTTTAATGCCTATAGAGGGGTCTGGTACCATGGATTTGTAAAAATATAAAATACATGCAAAGCGCCTAAGCAGGAACATGGATCCGTTCAGCGTTGCTCCAAGGGGGGACCTCTCATGCTAATAAGTGCCTTGTGATCTTCTGGTAGATATAATGCACAGCCCATTCCAGGGTCTCCTTTTGATCGAAACAGGAGGGTCCATTAATTACTAACAGAACCAAGAACACTGGATTTTTTTTTAACTGCTCATTTGGCCTTTTATTCTACTAAACCTTATTTTTTACAAGGCTTTTGTTTTGTGCATATTACGTGGGTTTATGGCTTTATAAATCCATAAGCAATCAAGAAAAGGATTTGAGTGTTGTTTTGACTAGTTTGTGCTTTTACTTTGACCATCTACAGTTCATTAGTATTTTATGTTACACGTCACAGCATGGAAATCCAAATGGAAAAAACTTACAGGTTTAAGTGATGCTCAGGTAAAAGCAATTGCAAAAATTGGGCAAATAAATCCCCTCACCTGAAAATAGCTCTAAAGCCTTTTGTCTTCCTCTGATGTTTCTAACTCCTGTCTGGACTTTTCCATAGTAACAGCTCCTCTCTGCACAGTGGCTTCCCATAAGACCTTACCTCAGTTAGAAAATTAACAACAAAAATGGTGCAAATCAGTTTGCAGTGTCCTCAGAGCCCTAAAGCCTTTGCTGCCCCTGGCTTGGCCTCTAGAGAAAGGTAATTAATTAATTAATTAATGTCTTGAAGGTAATGTGGACTGTAAAGAACAATAGGGAGAAGGGTTTGAGAGCTATCTCCACTCTGACTTGTAAGGCAGGGAAACTGTCCACTTGATTTCTTCTCAATTGATGGCTTTTTTCCTATTTAATTACACAGCCAAATGCTGCCATGAGTCAAACCTTACATCAGGAGCAGGACTCAGCAGTGCTGGGAAGCTTGTAGGGGCAAAGGCAGGGCCAGTCCTTCCCTGGTGATGCCTGTATGTGGTTTATTTCCACGAGCAGAACAATGATTTGGTTACAAATCTGGATTTTCTAAAGACTTGAAGATGTGTTTCAGGAGTTGTTGTGGAGCCTCTCTCCCTGTGATGGGGAACAAACAGCGTAGGAGAGGACAGGATCCCTTTTGTTTAAAGGAGGCTCAGTGTTCCTGGGCAGCAGGTCCCCATCCTGTCCCAGCAGCAGGTGCCCAGCTGCCCTCTTCAGATGGAAACACAACTGGGGAGGGAATATCACCAGGGCCTGAGGCTGGATTAGCTTTCCAGACTGGGCAGAGTAAGGAGCAATGATGTGCTTTTGCCTAAAGACTCCTCAAACTCTCTGTAACGCACTCGCTTCCTGCCCATCTGGAAAGGCCTCTCGCTTGCAAAACGTCTTGGGAAAAGAGAGGAGGAGGGAGCATGCTGGAGTGGAAGTGTCTCATCCCCTCTGTCTCCCAAATGCCTGTCGACAGTAGGCATATAACCTGTGCATGAAGGTGGCTCCCTGGGGGGCCCAGTTTGGCAGGCAGACTGGTAGGGAACACACGCTCTGAAGCCAGAGGGTGTCTCAAATGAAATAGTTGAATCTTGCCACGGAGGTCTTAATAATCCGTGAGTGGATCATTATTAATATGGCTGTAAGGCTATAAATTCAGGGATTTTGACCTCAAAGTCTTTGAGTGTGTTTAAAAATAGCTCACCCATCCTCATTTTATCACTTCATATACTCTGACACAATTTTGGACCCTGCCTCCATCCCATCTAGCAGGGGAACACTATAATTAAGAATCAGTTTTGAAAGGCTGTTCTCTCTTAGCTCAAGGCAGAATGAGGCTTTATGTATTTTGCAGGAGATTATAAACAATTCATCCGCTAAAATTAGCAGTAAAAAGGGAGCCCCAGCTCTTTCCTGCCCTGTGGTTTGTACCACAAAGACTTAGTGTTTTTAAATCATGACAGAGCTCTCTAAAACCTTGAAAGCATATTATGTATGTGTCACTTTGGCTCAGTTAGGAATAGTCTCACCTCCAAGCCAGAAGGCCATGGGTTCAAGTTCCATGCCCGCCCTTAGATTTAGCTGTCTCACAGTAATTTCATTGCAGAAAACATTTTTCAAGAGAACCATAGCAGAAGAAGAGTGAAACTCTTGTGTCTGTGACTGCACTGTGAGACATTCAGTCATTGGGGTGATGCGTTAAACCACAGCTCTCTTACTGCCCAGCTTGGCTCAGCAGGCATGAACCCTGCAACGGGAGATGGGCAGCCCTAATGGGGTGGCAGTTTTTATTCTTCTGGACAAAAGCAGTTCCAGTCCTTGGGAGTGTGTCTGTGAGCTACTGCTCCCCGCCTGAAAGACGTTTGTGTTGTCATCCTGCTGCCACAAGGACAGGGTGTACGTTGATACGCAGGAGCTGCAAAATGAGAGATGTCAAGCGTGTCTTGACTTCTCCTTTTGCCGCTGATCCGTAACAGAATGGGGGAAAAAACCATCCTTTTGAACTGAAAATGACATAGGTCATTTCAAAAGTTAAATTGCAGAAATGACCAACTGAAGTGTGAGGTTGGGGTTGTTTGTGGCAACAATAAAGCCAGGTCATCTTGACTGCAGAGAAAAACTCCACGGTGTCTGCCTGGACCTCAGGTTAGAGTCCCAATCACTCACGTCCTTTACCTTCCTTATAGAGAGGAGGTCGGAGTGACTTGAGCTTTAAACTTTATAGTTTCATTGTGGTTTGTGCCGACAAGAATGTGGTCTTACGATGTGAAGTGTTTATGTTTGTTGCTTACAGACATGTGTTAACTTACCAGAATCTCATTGTCTCTTAAATAAAATTTATTTTAGAGAAGAAAAAGAAATCTTTCATTTTCTACTGGTTTCATAGAACACGTGGAAGGGGTTTGGCATATTTATACAAAATGGGAACCACGTCATAGATGTTGTGTGCAGCGTAACATAGCTCACAGCTCGTTTCTTACTCTGAAAATAATTTACCCAATAATTTTCAATTTCTCTTCCTGTGGCATGAATCCAAAATGCTCCTGTATGGATGATTTTCTTTTGGTTAGAAATATTTGTTACACTTCAGTAAAGTGCCTGGTGTTTGCAAACTCCTCCTCTGATCTGTTCTGAGGCTTTTATTGCTACAGGAAGGTCACATTTTGCTTGCCAAGTTAAAGGGGACCTTAAATGGAGAGCATGAAAGTGGTGACCACTGATTGCTGGGGTAGGAGTTGCTGCCAGAATTTGTAGCCCACTGTGACTCTGCCTGACAGAGGGCTTATGGCAAACCCATTGATGTGTATGAGAGCTTTGAATCTTCGGACCTGAATTATCAGATGAGTGTTTTGATGAGAACTCTGGCTGAGATATGTTTTGCATATGTCTAACATCTGGGGAAGGCAGATTTAAGAACATAAGGTGCTGGTAGTACTTGTATGTCCATTTGCTAATTTAGATTACCTACATTCCTGTTATTAATTTTTTTTCAGATAAGCAATTACTGTGGGTGCTACAGAAAATAGGAGAATTGGGGCAAGAGATGGGGGCAGATAATCTGTGTTGTCCTGGCAGGAATGCTGGCTCCTTCAGTCACATCTCAGATGCAGGGTGGGGTGGTTCCTGCAAGGCTGCAGTTGGTAATGGTCTGTCAGAATTTGGGGTAAAAGATGAGGGGAGTATCCACAAGACAAATTTCTGTGCTAGGATGGGGTCCATGCTGGGAGCAGAAGATTGAGGATCCTTCCCATAGAGGCAGGCTGAGCAGTGCTGACTGAATGGGAGGCAAAGGGAACGGAAATGGTGCCGCTCCGGAGCACAGCGATCCAACTGTGTGAAATCAGTGTGGGTGCTATTAAAATGCCATCTTCCTCTCCCTTCCCCTTTCCTTCCTCCCTCCCTCCCCCTCTGCTGTCAGCCTGGCCGAGGAAAAGTCAAATAACGTACGACTGTGTTCCTTGGCATCACAACTGCAATTTCCCTTTAGGGGCTTCAAACTGGAGAATGGGAGGTTTTAAATCTTGCTGATTCGTGCTATTCCAGCAAGCGTATGTGTGAGGAGAAAGAACAATGCCAGTTCGAAAGAGAAATCACAAGTGAGAAATCATTGCTGCTAAATCAGGTGTTGCAAAGGCCAGTGGAAAAAGCAGACACTAAGAAAAGTAGGAAATTACTTTGTTTAGAGTTGGGATGGTTAATGAGAATGAAGTAGAAAGTGTTCTCTGTGTATTCCGTCCCTAAGGATTTGAGTAAAGTTAGAGGGATTTATTTACTGATTATCCAGACTATACAACTGGCAGTAAGATTAAGTGAGGAATTTTGGAACATGCTGACATTTCTTATTTGCATCATTTACTATGGAGATCATTTGTCGGTCCTGCACTGAGTTTGTGGTGAACCAGGGCTTAGTCTGGCCCAGCAGAGACAGATCTGGTACTTCTCATGGCTCGAGGGATGTGGGGGTGAAAACAGTTTAACATCCTCTTTTGTGTCTCAGAGAGGAAACATCAAGTTTGTCTAGGTGCTTATCAGAGGAGAATTTCAGAATACTTTCCTAGACACCATTAATTATGGAAAAGAGCGGAGTTACAGGAGACACATTGCATTAGATGAAGTAAAAATAAAAGACAAGGCTGTAATTTATAGAGCCTGTGCACTGGATGCTGTACAGAGCTCCCCCACTGCAAGGCCCCTCCAAGCCCGGCCCTCCTGGCGTGCACAGGGATCTGCACGCTGCCTCCTCCTCCTCCTCCTCCTCCTCCTCCTCCTCTGGTCACAGCTCCTGCAGCCAGGCTGGTGAGTGCTGAGGGGTTCAGTACAGGATCTGGGAAAAACAGAATTGTGATTTTACTTTGCTATTCTGGGTGCCTACCTCTCAAATGATCACATTTGGTGAAAAACTTGGAATTCTTATACACACAGACACATTAAGTCATAAACTGGGCTTTAAACATATAATCTTGGGCCATGTATTTCACCCATGCACTGAGCATTAACTTGCCCCATTTTTATCTCATAAATAAGACAGTTCCTCGTTCCTAAAGGAATCCTTCAGCCGAGTCTTGTGCACTGTTTCTGGAATAAGGAAATTTTTTAGTTACCCGTTCTTGAAGAGTTGCTGCCAAGTAAAAATCCTCAGTAGTGATCAGTACCACCTGCATTTCTTCTGAGAATGGTTTTGATAAGGAGGTAAATAGCAGAGATAAGAGGCAAGGTGTTATTTTAGTCTTTGCGGTGACTCTAAATATTTCTCTGGTCAGAATCATGGCTGACTGATTTTCTTGTTTTCTGTTTTCATCTTCTTTTTGTAGAAGCTCCAAGACTTTTATTTGTTTTCGTTCTTAGGGGACTGCATACCATGGCCAGTAGCTTTAATCCTTTAATCCTCAGATGTCCGGCTGATGCCTCCACCCATTGATTACCCCCTTTCACAGCAAGTGATCATGTTCCCCTCACAGTTAATGTCCACTGCTGGACCAGGCTGCTGTCTCTGCAAATGTGTTTAATGCACTTGGTAACAAGTACACAGTAAATGTCAGCCTGAACATCATCTGGGCTAATCGTCACACTTGGAGTCTTCATCATCATGACTTGAATTCCAGGGTAACTCACTACTGTTTGCAACTTCCCAAAATCCACTGACCACCTTATACACTGAAATAATAGCAAATATCATGCCAGGGGTATCTCACATCCCAGATTTTTTCTTTTTCCTAACGTGCTCTTACAAATATGGGGCACTTCATGTGTTGTTATGACAAGGAAATTCTTTGAGAAGTTTGCAAATTCCAAAGTCGTATTTGTTTTATAAACAAAGGTGCTGTTTTCCTTATGCCAGCCTCTTTCTGCTTTTGCTTGTCCAGCAGTCTGTTCCGAAAGGCATGAAGCAGCTGTTGGCCCCGAATCAACACTTGCAGTGCAGGGAGGGTTATGTAAAAGTCCTTTGTGTGAGAGATGTACATGGCAGCAAATGGTGAAACTGGAGTGCAGACTCTTTCAGGGGAGAGGGCTAGTCACAATAAGGGGTTTTTTTTACTTGATTTTTGCATGGAACAAAAAAAAAGTAGAAGATAACTGTGAATTTTTTAATCTATTTTGCATTTTCAGAAATCGCTTTTTTCTGTTGCAGTGTTGTGGGCTCATAATTTCATGCTGCTTTGCACCCACTTTCCCCCACTGGATGGAAGGGCTGTAAGAGGTTGCCTTGTTCTTCCCCTCAAGGCAGGATCTCTGTACCCAGGGCATTTGTGAGGGATGTTGGTCTAATCTTTGGGGGAGTTTTGCCACTTTCCTAGTCCATCTCTTTCTGTGCTTCACTGTTCTGACCATATAACACTTCCTAAATATTTATTTGACATTTTTTCATATCTGCAAAATCACTCATCTCTGCTCGTCCACAAGTGGTTTCTTTTGAACTCATCAGTCCCAATTGATCTTAACTTTTACTTTCCAGAGCCCTAAACATCTTCATGTCCTCTGAGCACTCTCAAGGTGTGCCATAAATTTCTGGTAGTGTGATAACCGGTGCTGGATGCACCATTCTTTCACTGATTTCATAATAGCAAGACATTGTTGACTAAAACTCTGTTTATATTGCACTGTGGACACAGTTCCTTTTCTGCTGAACTGCTCCTTAAGTGGCCATTCTCATGCTGTATGTTTATAACTGGTTCAGTCCTGCCCAAGTCAAATACTTTCTATTCACAATGTATTCGTCTGGATTTTGAAGCTGTTTCTCTAGGTCATTGTGAACTCTGCTCCTGTCATCTAACTTGTTCACATTCCTTTCCAGTTTCTTCTCATCTGTGAGTGTAATAAGCACAGGCTATAACCCACCATCCTGGGCTTTAAGGCTTTCATAAGCACATTATAAAACATAATCTATATGAAAGTCTCCTTTCATAGATTTTTCCAATTTGACAGCTTTTCTATGGAAATGAGTATCCAACCAGGAACTGCAGGGAGAGCACACTTCCATCAATGAAAATGTCACTTGAGATTGTGTCAAAAAGCTTTACTAAAGTCTGAAATATGTGGTGTATCATGTTAATAACCCTACCCATAAGATCTGAATCCCTGCTCTAAAAGGAGATTGATTTGACATGATTAGATGTCAACCTGTTAAAAACTGCAAGATGAAAGTAACTCCAGATTGCTGGAGTTCTGGTAATACATCATTCCTTGCAGTCTCATAGTTCCAAATCAGCTTCTTGATTGAAGCAGACAGGAAGAGAGCCTGACGTAGATCCTGACTGTTTGGGATTGCTGAAGCCATGGAAGTACCTGGGGAGCAGTATGGGATTCAGCAGGAGGATTTAGCTAATGGTGTGTGCTATGCAATGACTGTAACCACAGAGAAGAATCTGAGGAGATGATTGTTTAAGCTAATCCAGAGAGTTAAATACTCGGGAATCAAATGGAGCTGGGGTATATCATTCTTCTCAGGGGTTATGAAGTGAGAGAGATCGTGTGTGTGAGGGAAAGCCGGATCGTAACCTCTGCTTAGAGGAGCTCAAGGCTGCTAATGAAAGCCTAGCAGCTGAAAGGGGCAGCCTGTGGGTGGCTCAGCAAAGGGAACTGCAGTACAAAGTCAGAAGATGCTGAAAGCATGGAAGAGAGTGGCAAAGTCACCCTCTGTGAGGGAAAAGGACAACTTCCAAGCTACCCGGGAAGTGTTCTTTTTCTGCTGCTTGCTTTGTTGTAAATACACAAAAGTATTGTATTGTCATTTACTTGTGGTTCCTTCCAGTAAGAAAACCTCACTGTGTGAAGCCATCATGTGGTTTCAGCAGTCCTCTGGCAAAAGGCACGCTATGTACAGCTGAGAGGATTTTAGCTGAATTATATACACAGCATCAAACTGCAACGGAGAGGGAATCGATTGTAAAGAGTTAGGAAAAAACAGGGGGGTTTAAGACAACTGCAGTGTGCTGAGTGTTGGTGCATTAAAGAAAAATATTACTGGAACAGGAATAGATGAAATAGATTCTATATTCAGCAGCTGTGAATTAAAACATAAATAAAATCTGGAGGGAATAATAAATTTTCAGGTGGCGTTTGTTGTTATGAACTTGCATCTGTAAACGAAAGACCTGAAAGCGGCTCTTAAATGAGCGATTTCTTACTGAAGCCATGTACGTATTTCTTGGTGTGCAGAGAATTGCTTTGCTGCTGCTCTGGCTTTTCCCCTGGAGTCAGTCACCTTCCAGTCTGCTTCCCCTCGGTCACTCCTAATAGAATGCCTGCTTGATTACAGAAAATTGGTTGATACACTTCTCTAATGAAAATGCTAGACAAATGCTCCTTCTTGGAACTGACATCAGGAATGTTATACAAGGCATTCTTAAATATGCTGGCAGCTGCCCTAAATGTAATGAAATCATGGAAATTAGAAGTACTGCGCTCTCTGTGTGGCCAGCTCAGGACTGTTTTCACTGTGTTACCCAGTTTTGCTGTGAATTTTAAAAGGAATCACTTTTCATTATGTTTTCTCAGGACGTTCTTCAACATGCTTTTAATTTCTACAGTCAGGAAAATTATCCTGATATTTTAAGGTACTACTCCTTTGTTTTGAAATGCACACAATTCCTCCTGCCCACATCCCGCTGCACTAAATCATTCCTCTTGCAGCAGAGTTTACACTCTTCAGAAGATCGAAAACTTCTCTGGTAGAAATGCATGTGTAGGGTGAAATCCTATTCCCCACTGCAGCCAGCAGTAAAATTCCCACAAGCTTAAGTGGTTTGGGTTTCACATGGAGCTTTTAGTCTGCTCTTGTATGACACGTTAGTTAATCCTTAACACATTCTTAGCACAGAAGGTGTGTAAATGCAGGGAAGGGGCAGAGTAGCAGTGATGTGTCCTTTGGGTTTCAGTAGCACCCTTCCATGCAGGGAGCCCAGAGCAGCTCTGGAAAGGCAGGTGAGACCCACAGCAGAGTGCAAGGAATGGATATTATTTTGAATCTTCTAAAGTGCAGGGCAGAAGGGAAGGACCTTCTCTCCGTGGGTATGTGTAATAAATGGAAGCACCATCCTGGCTCCCAAGTTACTTTCCCTTTGTCCGTGGTGTTTTCACCTGTTGCTTCATCAGATATTTCAGATAGTACGTGTTTTCATCAGATATTCTGAACTTGAGTTTTCCAAGATGAATTCATTTTCTTTACCTGTTTTTTAGTGCTCTAGCTTTTTCCGTAGTTTCTTTGTTGGAGGCTTACAAATGCCTCTAAAGTTATTGCAGTTGTGTTTGTTTGAAGTAATAATATTCCATTCCTGTCAACAATTAATAGCAGTGTTAAGCAAGAGTCAACTGACTGAAAACTTAGCCCAGATTCTTATGCTGTCACTTAACACTTGCTGTTGGAACTAGCAAGTTCTGGCTCGAGGATGAGGAGCACTGAACAGACTGGGGCTGCCCTGGCTGTTGGGAAAGGAGGCACAAAAAACCTGTTTCCACCTTTTTTCCTTCTCCTCCCTGTTCAGCTGCAGTCAGAGAGATGTGGGGTTTGCTGACGGGCTCTGGTGGGGGTTCATTCCTTGCAGCAGACGTGCAGGAACCTTTCCAGAACACAGAGTGACAGGGGCTTGGGCGGAGGGGTGGCTGGTAAACCTGGAGTCACTGTGGTGCTGGGTGAGGAAACAGCTCTTGTGAAAGAATGGCCTGGAGATGGAACAGGGAGTCTGTATCCCTTGTGATGCCCAGCTTTTATATAAAATAACCCATTATTTTATGGATGCTGCTGTTGGCACCACGCAGAGGCAGCTGACCAAAGAAAGCTGGTAGGTGTCCTGTAGGGCACAGAAATCTGTTGGGAGCAGATTTCCATCTGCATGACGCGATGCAAACAAGATGGTTCCTGTCATGAAAAGCCTTCAGTTGAGACATCAGTTCATTAGGAATACTATGGCCAGAAACTTTCATAATAAATTACTATAAACTCATGAAAGATTGATCTTTTTTGATTTCAGAGAAAATAAATCAACAGTATGAAGTCAGCTCTGTTACAGTTTCAAACGAGAGACTATTACCCTTTGCCTTAAAGATCAGAGACAAATTACTATTTTTACTTTACATTCTCTTGATGAGGATAATGATAAACATCTGTCACTTTGCTGCTTAGCCAGCTACGAATCCTATTGCAATCTGTAATTTAAACAGGGAAAAGAAAAATAAAAGAAAAGATACACGAACAAACTGCAAAGAAGGAAAGCAAGAGAATAGAAGTCAAATTCAGGGAAACTGGGAAGGGGCCATTTTTTATTTGCTTGGCTAAAATCTGCAGATATATGACAGATGTATGATTTTCCATTTATTAGTATTTCACAGGGAAAATTGCCATTAATTTCTCTTCAGGCACAGAGACTAAGGAAAATAATCTGCACGCTGTGACTTTTTGGCATATGAAGTTTATTAACAAAATGATTAAGGTTTATTAAGTATGTGTCTCCTGGTGTCACAGCACTGAAAACCCTATTTTCATCAAGAAGTTCTTTCAGTGTCCTCCCCACTCCCAAGATCTTTAGGGAGTACTGCTAATTATTTTTAAAGATTAGCTGCTCTTTCAGTAATTCACCTGTCCTTTTGAAACTTCGTTTGCAAACACTTGGTTTTGTTTCTAAATGGTTCATTGGATCTTATTTCTTAACAAAACTCTAACTTAACAAATCACAAACTCACCATTTCCTTTAGACTGGACTGACCAAGGCGTAGTTTAAATACGAAGTGCTCAGTGAGCAGAAGCAGACGGTGCATGAGGAGGTGAAACTAAAACTCCCTTTTTGGATCAGAAAGAAGGCATTTCAAGCAGGGAGAAACCTCGTGGGTGAAGTAGAGCATATCTAGCTCTAGTGGCCTTGCACTGCTGGGTTAGATGCTGATTTCAACTGCTCCAGGAACCTAAAGCACCAGTGATGTGCAGATTTCAGCTAAATGCTTTATTGTAACTGGAGCTGTGCTGGCAGGGCTCTGGTTATTCATGACCAGAGCCCTCGTTATTGGGTTATGCACTTTTTGCAAGCACTTTCTCTTTCTTTGTGTTCTTCCTGTTGGATGGCACACTGAGCAACCTGGGCTAGTGGAAGGTGTCTTTGCCCGTGGCAGGGGGTTGGAATGAGATGAGCTTTAAGGTCCCTTCCAACCCAAACCATTCTGGGAGTCTATGATTTTATGCTTCCAGGTATCCACAGAACAGATTTAGATTTTATAGTTCAAGGTAATAAGGCTCTGGCGGTGGTTTTCAAGGCGAAGTATTATATGTCAGAGTTTGGGGAGCATTGTTCTTTGTACTTTCTGGGTAGAAATTCCACGGTTTTGGCATCTTTGAGCCTCAGAAAGCAGTTTGATTTTCACCAAAAGGCTACTATTCTTTTTTTAGGTTTTCTTATATTTATACAGGCCAGACCAAAGCAAAATACAGGCCTTTCAGCTTCCAGTTAAAGTTCCTGGTATTTTCTTTAATTAGTTCAGCTGTTTACATACAAAGAAGTGTTTTTCTGTCCAGTGAAAAAGAGACCTCTACTATATAATCCAGCCTATGTTATGCTGAGCCCTGAGCAGTGGAACCAATGATGCTTTTGCTGTTGTCCTTCATAAATCCTTTGTTTATATAGGTGCTACTCATGTCTAACAAGTTTGAGGCTGAACTGTGGAATTTGTCACAAATGAGTCAGCCTTAAGCAACAAGGGTGGGTTTTACCCACAGGAGGGTAAAATTCAAAATCCAGATTTATGGTGCTGCTTTCTTGCATGGGTCAAGCTGGCTGAATCCGAATGAGAAAAGATTTGATAGTACCTATTGCAGCAAGTGATCTGAGATAATTTCTTGGTGTCATTTAGTACCATGCGTCACTTGAGAATGTTCTTTAATATAAAATTACAAATTTGTTTGGAAATATATAATGTACTTTGTGAAAAAAGTCTCCTATGGCATTAACTTTAAAGGTCCAGATTTCATGATGCTGAACACTACAGGCCAGTACTTCATATTTGAACCTTTGGGTCATCTTTGTCTGAGTTATGTTGCTGGAATACTGCAGTTTAAATCCAGGGGGTTTTCCCCAATGTATTCCCAGTTTGCTGCAATCTGAGAGACTTGACTTTTCTTTTTTATTTTTCTTCTGTATAGACTGAAAATGAGGAGAATGGCCAAGCAGACAATTTTTCAATGGACCCCCAGCTGGAGAGACAGGTGGAGACAATTCGAAACCTCGTGGACTCCTACATGTCTATCATTAACAAATGTATCCGAGACTTGATACCGAAAACAATCATGCATCTTATGATCAATAATGTAAGTAGCAGCCAGACTTCTAAATTATTTCAATGTGTCTTTCAAATCTCTTACTCTCAAGCACACCTCTTGGATACAGCACCAGCAAGAGTGTGTACTAAAGAGAACAAGCTTCCATAAATGTCACACTCTTAGATACAATATTCCAATATTCCATAGCATTGCCCTCTGTAGCTGGCATGCTGCCTTGAGTGCTTACCCCAAAACACTAAAGACTCAATTAACTTAGATCTTAATCAGAATGGAAGTTGTTATTTAAAACTAAAGGTGAGTTTGGGGTTGGTTGGTTTGTTTGTTGTTGGTTTGGGGTTTTGGTTTCTTTGTGTGTCTTGCTTTTGCTGTAACAGGAAGAGGGGGAAGGTACAGGAAAACTGGGAGCTCCATCTAGGCACTCTGTGAGAGCTACAAAACGTAGTTGTGCTTCCTTGATTTTCAGTGTGCCCTTTGTCACGGGTTCAGAAAGCAGTTCTTATTTTATTTGGGTTTCTTTATATTTTCAGGATACTGTTTTCCAGGAATAAATCTAGAAGCCTTGGACAGTGTTGTTTAGATAAGCAGATGTGCTTGGTTGATTTATGGTGTGTGTCTTTCTTAGATCTGAAGATTATTTGCTTAAAGAAATGGCTTTGAGATACTGTTGTTTCTCCACTGCAGTAGGATCTCAGCCTTTGTGTCATGGAGAGTTCTGAATGGACCTTGTTGAAAACCAAGCTCAGTATTAGAGCCACCTCTGCCATATAAATTACTAATGGGGAGCACCGTTTCTGTGAGGTCATCAAACCAATCCGTCTTTACAAATACAATATGCTGTGAGGCAAATGTGGTTAGAAGGTAGCATTTACTTTTGACTCAGAGCCACCTCCAGCCTTCTTCTGATGGATTTCATTAGGCTTGTGGAATTTGTGTTGCATTCAAGAGCTAGGTGGTTGGACAGAAAACTTCAGCGGCATTTTCTGGCACTTAAAATATGAGGAGAATTTTTGCATGAGGGCAAGAGATATTTCATTAATTCTTTAGGTTTAGGGGAGTAAGGCTGCAAGTCTAGTCATGGGTGAGTTTTTACAAAAAACATGGGAGTAATGGAACTGCCTTTTTTCTCCCAGCAATCAGCCATGCCTTTGACTTTTTGAGGTTAGTGTGTTCTCACTGCTCTGTCCAGATCACCACTGGCAACTTGCTGCTTTGACTTAGCCCATCTCCAGTGCCTTTCGAAAGGGCTGGACTCTAGCTCTCATTTCATAAAGAGCAGAGCTCGGTGAGCAGTTCCTTTTGAAAGTTTACATTAAATTTTCTGCCACTCACCTCCTCATATGGAACCGTTTAAGGGTCTCTGAAGTGTGTGCGTTACTCAGAAGTAGATTACTATAAGATTTTGTACTTTCAATCTCATCAGCTGTTAGTGACATTGATAAAGCCTGCCATGCTGGCTGGCCATGGCATGCAGGAAAAACACGCTTAAAACACCAGCTACCTTTCAGTTGACCTCATTTGGGCTTCCTAGTGAGCTAAGGCCTGTCCCTCCATCCTACAATTTAAATTTGTGGCAAAGAATCAAAACATTTTAAAGGACTGTGAAGAGTGAGACTGGAAGCATTAATGAACTTGTTTCTGTACAGCATAGGCAGTAAAATGCCATATTAAAAATAGCTAAAATATAAAATTTAAAAAATCAGGGCTATTAAAAAGAGAAAGAAATGGTTGAATTAAGACTGCTGAGCCATGCCAAAAAGTTGTGGAAAGACCTGGAAAGCTGTGGGGCTGTGATGGAAGGTGGGTCCTGTTAAGTTGTGTGTGTGTGTGTGTGTTCCTTGGAGTCTTCAGAAGTCCAGCCCATCCACCAAGAGTTAAGTGCAAACGCCGTTCTTCCTCCTTAATGAGCATATTCTGTATTTCCTGCTGCTCCATCATGTTGCCTCCAAAACTCTGGAAACAAATCGATCCCAAGGAGTTTGTTTCCATGACAGTTGTAACCTCCCAAGCGTTCCTAGAACTTCTTTTCCACTTTGTGGGCCCGTAAACAAGCACTTATAATTCACGGGAAGTATCAGATTCAAACTCAGTGTGCAGAAAATAATTAGATGTTTTCCCTGAGCATATTTTGAGGTCTAAGCCTAGACTATTGTATTCCAAAGGCATCGCTTATTCTTCCCTCACGGTGGATATTGATTACCTTAAAAGAAAATACATTTACCACACAGAACTGCATTGAGTTACCATTAGCAATTCAAACACGCCCAAGCAAAATAGACACTTCCAATCTGTATTTCATGGTGCCCAGGTATCCTTGGCACCCTCTCTGAGGGGTGGTCTCAGAGGAGTCACTGTATGTTTCATAAGCAGTGCTGGTAGTGCTCTCAGCGGAGGAGAAAAACTTCAAAGTGTCTGTTCCCACCCAACTGAAGGTTAAGGAAGGGGTCGTGTTTGCACTTGGGGCAGTGTTGTGTGCTGCAGTCTTTCCCCTGCTGAAGTTCCAAGCCCACCTTACTCCACTTCAGAGTGACAAGGCAGGCTTTGGGGCACTGGCCTTGTGGATGCTTCCTATGGTTCAGCTTGGAGTGCAGGCCTGATGTCCGTGAAGGAAACTGTTTTAAACCATTCCTGTGAGTCTGTTTTCCAGAAAGGAGCAAAGGTGTGAGTAAGCATCACTTTCCCTTCCATTTCCAAGCTGCAGAAAGTAGCTCTTGTGGCAGCTCTTCCTTGTCTAGTACAGCACATCCAATTGCAGAGGGCAGGAGGCTGATCCAAGAACCGTCCTTAACACAGCAGTCTTCCCTTTCCAGAAATTTCAGGGACTTACTGGAGTCCCCTGCTCGTGGCACACAGGGACCTCTCATAATAGTTGTCACGGGCTGATTTTTTTTCAAACAGATACTTGTGGTTTAACAATGCTTTTACAATCAGCTCTGGCCTTAATCTAATTTTAGGACTTCTTCTTTTTTTGAAGTGGTGCCATTAAAATGCTCATTTCATCGAGCAGAATGTGATGCCGTTTAACTATGATATCTGTTTTTAATGTGGAGTTTTTGGCAATCATGAGGAAAGTAGTGTACTCTGGCTCTTGATCAGTACCATCTACTGGAAAACAGCATGAAACTCATGGAAAATTTTTGCAGGCTTTGCTAAGAATTTGTGCATCTCCTGTCATACGTGAATGGGGAATGACAGCCAAGCCCAGGCAGGATGGTTTTGTTTCCCTGTAAGGTCTGTCCTGGGTGACCAGAAGGGATCCCTTGCCGGCACAGCCTGACTGCTCTCACTGACCTTGTCTGAACACAAACAGCGCCTTGGCCTCGCTGTCAGGATTTAAATCAGCATGGCTAAACTAGCACAAGCCCCTGTGCAAACGGAGCTCAGGTTTATGTAATCAGAATCCTGGGAATGTATTATCGTCAGTATCCCCAGCTCAGAGAAGCTTTACAGAGCAAAGCACCAGATGAGAAATAGATCAGAACAGCAGCGAAAGTCTCAAACACAAGGATTTAGTAGGTCAGCAGTTGGTCTATTTACCACAGTCTTATTTAATCAGAATACCTCTAGCTTTTTATGTCTCTTAATGTGGCCCAGGTTTCCATAACCAGGGCAGGCGTAGCAGGAAATCAATATAGTAAATTAGATTACTTGGAGACTTCTCCCTTCAACTTGAGTGTGTGTGGATGAGATAGTCAGAATCTGACAGAGTTGTTGGAAATGAAAGACAGTGTCTACAGTAGGGTAAATTGTTGCTAAGAAAATAAATGACACAGATGTTATAAAGCCTGAAAATTCTAATTCCATGGGGAATCTGTATCTGATGGTACTGCTATTTACCTCTCAGTCAGCCATGTAGAGCTGGACCAGAATGCCAGCTGACTCCTGGGAGCTGTTGGGAAGCCTGTTTGAAATGGAATGTAAACATAGGTGTCACCTTAGAGATGTAGAGCAGTGTTAACTCCAACCATGTCTAGTGTTTCATACACAGACCCAAAAAAAGGCCCCAGTGCACTGTGGAGTGACTGCACAAAGCCACCTTATTGTCAGGTGTGAACTGCTGTCTCAGAATGTGGCTTTGTAGTTGCCCTAAGCCCATCTGTGTGCAGGCAGCTGCTGAGAGGTCCAGTCCACCCTTTGCCAGCTGCTGTGCCCAGCTGCGTGTGCCAGCCTTGCTTTGGGACACAGCCAGCCTTCAGGCTGCTGCACCGTCAGCTCAGCCCGAGTTCTGCATCTTTCAGACCCTGATGGCACCTAACAAAAACTGCAGGACCAGTGGAATTGTTGTAAAGTAGTAGGAGAAACTGATTAAATTGAGTTATATCTGTCTAAGCTGTATATCTTCAGTGTTGCATTTTCCACGGAGACTTGGTTTGTTTATTTCTTTGGTGGTTTGGGTTCTTTTTGTTTGTCTTTGGCTGATGGAATAGGTAAAAGAATTTATCAACGCAGAGCTCCTGGCTCACTTGTATTCCTCTGAGGACCAAAACACTCTGATGGAGGAGTCGGCGGAGCAGGCGCAGCGCCGGGATGAGACGCTCCGTATGTACCAAGCCCTGAAGGAAGCCCTGGCAATCATTGGGGATATCAGCACGAGCACTGTCTCAACCCCGGCTCCCCCTCCTGTGGATGACTCGTGGCTTCAGCAGGCCCGCAGGTGAGGAGCCTCCGACCTGTCTTGCCATGAAATTCAGGACAGGCAGACATGGTCAGCATCACCAGCTCTCTCCCTGCCTGACTTTTTGGGAAGATGCTCCTCCAGGTCTCTAATGACATCTGTGAGGGAAATCAAAACATTTTCCCCCATTACATATTCTGTGAATATGTATGTGACACCAGACAGGATATTTGCCTCGTAGAAGACCTTCCAATTGATTTATAGCTTGTCTGGTGCTTCAAATAGCAGCTGCTTCTTGTCACCCCAGTTGTGCATCCACAAGGCCTCCTCTTGGAAGCTGGTATAATAATTCAGCATCTCAGGGTCCGTGTCCTAGAAAATCCACTTAACAAAATATTATTAGAACTTGAATAGTAAAATCCATTTCATTTACACTTTTGCTCAAATGTTGTCGGTGGGAAAGGTGTGAGGCCTAATTATATGTGATGTTCTGACACTGATAGCAAAGGAAAATGCCAAGAAAAAACAGTTGCCATAGGCATAAAAAAGGTTCTAACTTCTATTTAAAGTAAAAAAAAATACAACAGACAAAACCCAAAACACAACCCCCCACCTTACTGAACTGTTAAAATCTCTGTTTCACCAGATCACCTCCTCCAAGTCCTTCAACTCCACGGAGACCTACATTAAACAATCCCCCAACCAGACCTTTATCTGGCCGAGGACCTGCTCCTGCAATCCCGTCTCCAGGCCCTCAGTCGGGGGCTCCCCCGGTCCCGTTCCGCCCAGGCCCGCTGCCTCCATTCCCAAGTGCTGGAGAAGCCCATGGAGGACCTCCCCAGGTTCCCTCTCGGCCCACCCGGGCCCCTCCCAGCGTGCCAAGGTAAGATGTGTGATCTTCCTGGGGGTGGCATGGTTCTCTCCCCCTGGCAGAACAGACTCTGCACTGGGTTGCAGAGTTGAGTGCTGTTGTCAAGGGAGTCTTGTAGCAAAGCAGAACTGGGCATTCCCTGCAGAGAGCCAGAGGTGTTCTGAGCAACCAACTTTTAGCACAAAGACAACTTTTTGAGAAGATAGGAAGATTTTTTCATTTAAAAAAACAAAGTCCAGTCAGTCAGTTGGAAGACACTACTTTCCTTACATTGAGAGCTCCAGTTCTAGTTGTGTTGTACCCACACCAGGGTTCTGAGACAGAGAGGTCACCTGCCCCTCCACCACAAGAGGGGCAGGGCTGCAGCTCCTCACTTCTGCCATTCTGAATCCTCACCAGAGCAAGTAATGGCTCCTCCAGAAGAGAACAGAAGCAATCCTTGTAGAACCAGTGGAACACACTGGTAGGAGTCTGCTTCTTGTCCCACAAGGCCAGTAATTTACAGCCAGATGAAAACAGTCCATAGTGTAGATCATATGGTACAAGACAATTAGTTAAGGAACAGGATTTTCTGCAGTACATTGTTTCCTTTTCTTCCCAGGGCTTTGCATTTATCCAAACTTTTTAAAGCAGTCTTGCATATTTTATAATTTTCTGTGGCATTACCTGCTTTTTTATATAAGTTAGATGAATAAAATGTTCTTAATGTTTATTTTCACAATGATGTAATGCACATAATCACTCACATCTACATATATATATATATATATATGAGAAAACCTCTGATTTTGAGGGCTTCATTAACTTCCTAAATTATGAGGGGCGTGGGCAGATTGGGCAATGTTGGAACAAAGGCGTTTCTCCGTTTTTGATAAATTAACTGTTACATTGAAAGTAGTCACGGTTTAAAAAGAAAACCAAAAAAGCCAGTTCAATAGAAACAAAAATAAAATGTGCACATTTTCAATTTAAAACATGGTAATTGAGAAGAGAACCTTTGGAGAACAACTTTATTTTAAATAGGTGAGATCTGTTGTAGTTGTCAGTAACTTAAATTTGAGGCTTAGTGTTTCAAATATAATTACCCTCTATAACAGAAAGAATAAATAAATGAGGAATATCAAAGGAATGAAGTATTTTTATATATTTGCTATGAAAGTGGTGTCATTGCATCAATGCCCAACCACAAAACACACTTTTTCATCTTAATGGGTATCCATTAAGTAGGGACCGTTGGGAAGAAGCCTGGGATTGCCTTTCTGACCGTGGTGCTGGAAGGGAAGAAGCCCAAGGATCATGCCCTGGGCTGGGCTGGGCTGGAGGGCACTGGTGTTTGCTCTGTGCCATTGGAGGGTCAATCACAGAGCAGATGCAGAGAGGGCGTCCAGTTGTGCTGCCGGAGAGAACCATGGCTCCTCTGCTCTGCTCTCCCCTCGCCTTGCCCTCCAGCATGTCTCCTCCGTTTTGCATGGACGCTGCTTTCCTGAGGTGCCAAGAGCATGTCTGATGGTCATCTTTTTCATGCCAAAGTGATAGGTGGGATGGAGACCAGAAAGGAATTTTCTAGCACACAAAAGACATGTGGGTAAGCAGCCTGGGAACGCCTCAGTTCGGCACTGCCACCAGTGGGATGGAAAGCACTGGTGGGTAAAGGAGGTCAGTGATTTCAAAATGCTGTAGCTGGAGACGTAACTGAATGTGCGACTGCCTGACATTTTTGTGGAAAAAATATCTGCCATACACATCGTCTGGGCTGGATCTTAGTTCTCTTTTTTAGAGCTGTGAAAGCCTCGGACAAAAAGAAATCCCAGCTGCTGAAGAATGAAGGGAGGGTTTGCCTTTCTGCTGAAACTAAACTGCGAGGGAGGAAATCCCGGGGAAGGGGCTGCAGGAGCAATCACCTGAGGGGGACAGTGTGGCCAGCTCCTGTGCCTGTTAAATGTGCCTTTGGAGCCCTGGAATTTCAGCTACGCTTGGTCTGGTTTTAATAACAGCCTTTGCAGGATCAGAGGAAATTGACTCGGAAAGTGGGGCTGAGATATTAAAAGGGGGAAAAAAGAGTTTTGAGGAAGAGTTCTTGTAGAAACTTGGGCTTTTTTCTGTGACTTATTTTTGAACTGGGGCTCTGCAGCTCTGACTGCTGCACCACCATTTTCTGCAGTGATTCCTTGGGGTGTCGGGATCTCTCCTATCTAAGGAAATAGTTGAGCTTCCTGAGAAGAAAGTAGTATTTTTATAGTTTATCTTGCTTTCCAGAGGAGCTTTTTCTTGCAGCCCTGTCACTGTCACGTGAAGCTGAAAATCCTGACATGCTGAGGAAATACAAGGTTTCCATTTTCTCCTATTCTGCCTTAAGATAAAAGATCATTTTCAGGGGTAAGACTTGGACTGTCCTTTTCCAACAAGCAGCTTAGCACACACTTGGTGTGGAAAATTTGGCACCTTATAGTGAGATACAGCTCCTGTCTTTAAAAACATAATTTTTTTATTCATTAGTTGAATAAAAACATTCAACTTATAATCAAAGGAATTGTGGAGAAACAGTGAGCTCTCAGCATTTTCTCACTGTTCCTTCCTTAATGTACAGGGAAAGAGTTAGGGGAGCAGGAAAGAATTTTCTACTTGCTTTTCTCTGATTCTAAAGCTGGTTTGGGTTATGTGCTCTGAGTATTTCTGTAAGGAAACAGAAACTATTTGCATGATACATGCCTCTTTTAATTAATCCCACTTGAGGTGGGTGGATCTCTCCCAGCAAAGCCTGTGAGTAAAGACCCCTGGCTTTAAGGGCTCGATGCCAAAGCATATATGATTTGTGAAATATTCCCCACTGCCAGAATTTAGATTATTCCCCCTCTCTCTTAAAAGGCTGCAGTAGTATTTTGAAAGAAAATGCAGCTGTGTGCTTGCTTTGGTAAGATGGCTTTAAGCAAGCACTAGAGTCACTTAAGCTTACCATGAAGTGTCTGCCTGCCTGTGTGGAAAGCCTGATCTTGACCAATTGAAGTTCTACTGTGCATGCTTTGATTTATAACTTTTAACTGTCCTGAATGTGAATTTCAGCTTTGCCACCACGAAAACAATTGAATTGGAAATGTTTTTTTCTCCTGGCAGCAGAGCCCATGGTGTTTGTGGGGGTGGGAGGGAGGTGCTCCCCTTTTTCCCTGTGTCCTGCTCTGCAGTGCTACTGTGGATTCATGGAGGCAACAAAGCAACTGGGGATCATTACTCACTTTGTCATCAAAACATAAATGACCCTGCTCTGTGAAACCCTGGGACGGGTGCTCTGGAGCAGAGTCACCCTCAGGCATGTGGTGCTGGTCCCCAGGGGCTGGGGGTGGCCTTTACATGGTGAGACAAGTGGTGGGGAGGGAATTCCTGTTGTGCTGTTCATGATCAGCCACAAACTGTCCCCACAATCTCCTTCAACCCACAGCCAGCCAGCGTGGAGGGGCTCATGGGGGCTCTGCAGCTACTTTTTATTGTGCCCCCCGGCTAATTACATGACCTGCTCTGTTGGTATCTAATCTGCATTGTAAGCCATCATTTCATATTTCTGCCAAACCAGCACACAGAAGTACTTTCACCTGACAGTAATTGCAGTTAGAAACTTCCAGACAAAGTCAGGAGCACTGCAGAAAGCATTTTACTGCCTGACTGCCACCGGATTGCCAAATATCAACCACTCAGTACATTTTCTGTGATGGATTTTTATGGATTAGAGTTCTTTGGGAAGATTTAATATAATGTCTAACCCTGGGCATTGAATGATAAGGTGATCCCTTGCAAAAATTGCACATGATCCTCTGAATAAAATCTGTCCTAGTGCATGGGCATATAAGGCCAGAAGAGTTATCCTGTCTTAGCCTGGGAATTTTCTTGCTCCTGAAAGTTTGACCTTGCAGCCTTAAAATATTACTACTGTGTTTTTTAATGGAATAGAAATAGTAATCCAATAGCCATTGCACCAGACTCTTCTGGCAGGATGAGTAAGTGCCCACCTTAGAGCATTTGCATGCTGAGTTGGATGATCTCAATTTGAACACCCAAGCAGGAGAGCACAGCTCTGTCCAGCATCCGTGTGCCCTCTTTGAGTGGATCTTCAGTGAAGGTTATATTAAAAAGTATAATCAGCAATCAGGAGTGTTCTCATGCAAGCAAAGAGACAAGGGTGTTATATGGAGGAATTTCAAAATCCTGCTGAATTTCAGGAGAAAAGAAAGCCGGAGAATAATTTAATTTAATTCTGTATTTCATATCTGTGATCAAAAGTATATACAGCTACATGGGTGAGGCAAAGCCAGAGCCCCTTAAGGAGGGCATGCTGATCTTCTGTAGCCTGTATGTTTCCAACCCTGCCTGTCCAAAGACCCCAAAATCACAAGACTTATGAGAGCATCAGTTATTCTTTCTGTGATTTCTGCCCAGAAGGAAGACAACCCCCTGTAATTTGTTACCCGTCTAATGTACATTTCTTGTTGAAATGCACACCCAGTAATATGTTACTTCTGTTGGCTGCTTCAAGCAGCAGACTCCATTTATTTTCCCTTATCTCTTAGAAGGGAGCTCTGCATTTTCCCCTCCTCCACTGGCTCCTTTTTCCACTGTTTCCTTTCCCCTTTTTTCTGCCATTCCCTCACTGTCCCTTTCTCAGCCATCCTGTTTGCTTCCTCTCTCACCTTTTTCCTTCACTTGGTTTCCTGCCCCGTACATTTGTCTCCCTTCCCCATGTATTCCTTGCTTTCCTTCTCACCATCTTGTCTTGGTTTCTTTCCAACTTACCCCTTTCTTCCCTGACACTTTTGTAAATCTGTCTCCATGCATTTCACTCTTCTTTTAAAAAGTTTTTCAGAAGTTTCCAAGCCATAAAATGGAACATTTGGCAATCTTTCCAAACAGCAGCCTGGCAGCAGTGGCTGTGACACCCATCAGAAACACGAGCTACACTACTTGGGGCAAAAACAGTTGAGAAATACCAGTGTTCTTACCTGGGGTCATCTTGGAGCCCCAGTCACGGAATAGAATCATAGAATAGCATTAAAGAATAGTTTGGGTTAAAAGGGACCTTTAAAGGTCATCAAGTCTAACCCCCTTGCAATGAGCAGGGACAAGAGAAGCAATGAAAGAAGTAGTATTCTGAACGAGGATAAATATTGGAGGGATTGGCCAGAAAGCAGGTCACAGCAGGTTGTAAAAACTAGTAAAATGCCACAATACAGCAACTGTTGTGGTTTCCTTGTAATTCCGCAATATGGATCTTATGAGAAATTTGGAATGGCATTTGCACAGAACTGATTATTCAGCTGCCTGAACTGTAATGCCATGAGACATACAGGAGGGTCTCCACTTCTGCTCCAGGAGCTTCACTGATTGCTGCCCCTAAAAGGATGACTGTCTTTTAAACTGAAAGTAGGATTTTGTTACTGCCTTCCTTTATAGACCTCTCCTCCAGAGAGGTACATACCTGTCCTGAAGGTCAGGTAAATCAAAGTTCATGGGATTCCACACATTGCATGTGCCACCACACGTCTGCTGTCACTGGTTCTTAACTCCCATCAGCATCTCCTTTCATCAGCCAGAGACAGGCTTTCCATATCTTCAGTGGTCTAGGAATTTTCTGATGGGCAGTACACTGTGGCAGTTGAACAAAATTATCTGGAGAATCATTTGTTGTACCTGGAGTTTAGGTTTGATCTTGAGTCTAAAGAAGTGTCCCCAGTCACAGTGGAAACCTGCTTTGAAAACATCAGCTTTTCTCTTCCAGATCCTGTAGTAGAAAGAAGTGAGTTTTATTTTAGCATCTCTCAAGTTGAAAAAGGAAAGTAGAGTCGAACAATAGCGACTTTGTCAGAAATACAGAAACCTGAATATGTGTCTTGTCCCCACTAATTATTTCATCTCATGACGGAGTAGTTTAATGAGGGTTGCCACGAGGGCTATGCAGGATTCGAGCGAGGGTGTTGAGCAGGAAATTTCTACATTGTCTGAAAGAGTGGGCAAATAGCAGTGCATTTCCAGTCTTCCTTATGCTAGGAGAGAAGACACCTGACAGTAAATGGAGAGAAAGCAGTGATGATTTGAACTTCCTGAACCTTCAGGAGTCTTGAAAGGCTGTCCTTGAAACTCTTCTGTCCTGTGCAAGCTGTACTGGGTCCTTATTGAGTGAGGGCACTGCAGGGTTACATTAACAACACTGACGCTGGTAATCACTTTAGTTGTTGTCATGGACAAGAAGAGGTGCAACTCCAGCTGGAGGTGACAAGCAGGATATTTGCTCCCTTCTTGCACCAAGGTAAGGAAAGAGGAAAGTGGCAAAAAGGCAGAGGAAGGCCAAAGCTGAGTAGGGAGGAAGAGCAGGGTGGGCAGAAGTAAATGTGGTCCTCAGGGATCTGGTATGTAATTCACTCTGCTGCCAAACAGAACAGCTTCACACAGACCATGCACAAGACTTGAGCTACTGTGGAAAGATTAGATGTTCCTCCTGCTGATTTTGTGGCCCTTCTGTTGTTACCTTCTGTGGACAGAAGAAAGTAGAACCGCATTCTGAACGTATCACTCATCACTCCTGACTTTCTCTTCCTCCATGGGCAGTTTTGATCCTCTTGACCATCCTGACCTCGGGTTTCTGAAACGTCGGGACAGTCTCCCATGCATGTGTTGCACACTTGCCTTCTTGACATGTTCCCTGCTGAAGGGCAAACAAGAACACACAGTTTCTTAAGAATAATAGTCTCTCTTGGTTGTTCTGTTGAATTAATTTTTTTTTTTGTTTATTCAAGCTGAGTTTTCCACATGACACATTAATTCCCTGAAATGACTAATTTAAAAATGCAGCACTCTCATAAATGTACATTTGTATGTGTGTGTGATGAACATTAATTTATGATGGTCATATAGAAAACACAGCTTGAGTTGTAAATAATAAGTTATTCTGGTGGAGCATCATATTTTGGACCACTCTGCCTCTTAAAGGAGTGTCTGTATTAAGTTAAATCATGCACAGTGTAACCTCATTAACCCAAATGCTTTCAAACAGTGTAGGCATTTGAATTAATGGAGATTTATATTGCTGCAGTGTAGTGGTGGCTAGTGGAAGGACACATCCTTCCCATTCACTCTTATTTTTTTTGTTCCTTTCACCTGAAAGAAATAGGTATCTGATAAAACAGCATCATCTAATAACTTTAGCTTGCTTACACTTAACAGAAGAATTTTTGCACTGACAGAGCATTGTGCAGCTGGGTCATTTGAAGCAGTGTGAAATAGGAAGGTTCAGCTGTATGTGCAGCGAGCCAGTACAGTCTCAGCATGCCCTCTGTGCATTTGTAGAGCCTGACAAGTGTGTTCAGCTGGAGAACTACTTGAGGACTATCATACCCCTCAAATGCTATGCTGTGTGGCTCAGGGCTTCCATTCCTGACTTCCCCACTAGTAGTAGTCCTGTGGGACTTACTGGAGACATTTAGTGTTTAACAAAATTATACTTTTCAGTACAGAAACAAATGTGAGAAATTTTCACTCTCTTGGACCATTACTCTGGGATAAGGGACCATCTCAGACCGATACTCTTTCCTTTCCTCACCACTGAGTGCTGTTTCTCATTTCTCCCACCATCATCATCTCCTGATTCTCTACCATGATTCCTGCTTTACTTCTCCTAATGGCATCATCTTTTTTCTGCTTCTCCTGCTTTGTTATGACCAGTGCCACTGCTATCAAGTGTCCTTCCTCCTTTTTGTTTTTCCGCTTTTCCCACTTCCACTCGATCCATGCTCCTGAGTTAATGGGAAGCTCCACAGAACCCATGCTGCATCTGCTGTAGGACAGAAAGAGTTTTAGGTATGCACAGACTGAAGACTAATTAGGTCTCAAATCGTGTCTTGCCTCTGTTCAACCATGATGGCTACAGTAGTTTCACTTCTGGTTTGGATTTTCTTCCACATCCAGAGCGTGATGGAGGTCGAGAGGTACAGTATAAAAGTTAGGTTGATATAAGAACCAGGAAAACTAGGGGTTGTGGGTCTCTCAGGATCCTGCTGAAACAGAGAAAACCAGAGAAATAGTATAAAAATAAAATAGTCAAGGCATCATAACTACCCCAAGACCAAGCTACTTAGTCTGTCTAAATAATCACCCAAACAGGAAACTAGATTTATTCCTCACCTGAAGCAAGTCCCTCTTTTATCCTCTTACTGTGTGCCTCCCATCCAGATTTGTACTGTCCCCTGAAATCAAATTTGCCTGCAGTCAGTCTTAAAGCCGCTTCGAGATTTTGTTGAAGTATTTTCTCATTAAAGTCTGCAGAGACGATGTCACGTATCAGGGTGCTCTGCGAGGGCTGCGTTACAGGGAAACCAAGACCACGGGAAGGGGAGAGAATAATGGACTTCTGTGCACAATTTCAGATCCATAGGATGTATCGTAAAATATAGCTATGTGCATGCCTTCCGCAAGTGTTCTCTGGTGGTCACGAGCAAACAAGAATGTAAAATGTAAGTGGAAATGAAAGCCTTTTATTTAGCAGTGCGCTGGCTGTGCTGCGAGAAGCCATCTTCTCAGAGCAGGGCCTCCCATGGTGATTGCAGCCATGCTTTACTGAAGGCAGAGTTTGTGGGCTCTGTGTGGGGAGCGATAGCACTTCTCCAAAAGCAAATGCTCGAAGAACTCCCATATGTTTCTGATCGAATTTTTAAGTCTAGACTTGCTTTATTTAGTTTCTTTTTTTGCTCTGCATTTGCCTAGCTGAAGCTTTTAGGAGTTCTTTTAAAACTGGAAACGTGGGGTGTGCTGCTTAGGTTAAAAATAAATGTAAAACTTTTCCTTTTTTAAAAGAGCTTTTGCATGGGGGTAAGAGCTACCCTCTGTTCTAAACCCCACAGAGCTCTTCAAAGGAGGAGTCTCTGCAGCGACATCAGGGAGTTATTAAATACATACTTAGTCCACAATTTTCATTGCTAAATTCTTTATGTCTGCTTAATGTGTGCTAGTTAGAAGAACTGATTCTTTTTGCAGACTCGTTTACTCAACTCCGGGGGGACCTATGATCTCCTGCCCCTTTAGCACTAACTTTTACAAACGCTGTTTCCCCTTTTTTTTTAAAAAAAAGGCAAACCAAAACACCAACAACCTCAAAATCCCCCCCAAGAGAAGACACCTGAGTTAAAGGGGCCAGACCCCAAAACCTCTAAAGCCCAGCTTCAATGCTGGAGACAACAACCAAATGGGAATTGCCGCCGCAGTGACATTTTAACCAGGACCTTTGTGCGAGGCGGGAGCACTTTGGGTGTTGGGCTCGGTCACAGGTTCGGAACCTCCCTGGCACAGCAGCTGGAAAAGAGCAGCGATCCGGGCCGGTTGTTTCCCCCGGTTCTCCCTCCCTCGCTCGGTCCCCGGGCAGGCTGGAGCTCCCCCTGCCGCTCTGCAGCCCGCTCCGTGCAGAGGTGCCCGGGAGCTGCTTGCTGGCGCTGGGACCTCCAGGTGGCCCAGCCCTGCATCCCTGCATCCTGGGGAGCACAGGGAAGAGATGTGCAGGTTGGCCTCTCCTCCTGTCTTTGGGGTTGAGATTCCTCTTAGGGGCAAAAAAAAGCTCTGACTCCTACTCCCGGTGTAGAAACAGTCACAGAATAACTTGGCACATTGACAGGGAATTCCAGTGACAGGCCATTCACTTAAGAGTTGGGCTTTATGATCCTTGTGGGTCCCTTCCAGCTCAGAATATTCTGTGGTTCTGTAACTTCTGGGCTTGTTCTTTCCTTCACTTGGACTTGAGCTTGTGCCAGCTGATCCCACGTGCCAGTGGCTAAGGAAGGTGAGGTCTCTTCCCCACGCTGTTCTCTCCCTGGGAACTCAGGAGCACCGTCCCCCTTACTGCAGTACCAGCACAGGGAACTGCACATAGCCCAGGGGACTGTCAACAGCAGTCTTTTCCCAAGTGCTGCCTTTCCCAACCATCTGCCACTCCTCTGGAAGGCACCTCTGATCTCCAGGTGTGGTGGGCTGAGGAGCTGGGAGGCCAGCAGCACCCTTGAGGGGCTGGAGCTAAGGAGGGGTCTGCCCACTCCTCATGGACATCCGTGCCCAGTGAGAAGGCACGTGCAAGTGCATGTGTGCAGAGCATCCCAGATACACACGTGTCTCCACTGTGAAGTGCTGGAGAGAGCGTGGCTGGTTCTGAAGGGTCCCCTGGCTGAGCACACCTGCCTGCCCACCAGTGCCATGGGGAGAACAAGGCTGGTGTGGCTCAGCAGCAGCTCCTCATCACAGCGTCTCCTTGGGGATGGCAGCTTCTCCTTGGAGTGGGAAGCACAGCTGAAGGGGGATTTTTTTGTTCAGGTCTGCGCTGGGCTGGAATGAAAGTTCAAAACAGTGGTCAGGGTGCAATACTGGCTCTGGTTCAGGGGGGAAGTGGGGCTCGAACCTGATTTTGGTTCAGGGTTGGTTTGACTGATTATATCCAGGAAATCCTCCCGCTGTGCTCTCCAGTTTCTGGTCCTGCTGTGTTAAATAGCAATTTGGCTAAATTACATTATTTGAATCCTGTGTGCTGCATTCAACCTGGGATTAAAATGCATGTTTGGGCTTGTATCTTTTAAATTTGATATGAAGACAGCTGTATGCATTTTCCCTTGTTTGTAAATTGTATACACATGATACGATGTTTTCAGTAAGCTCTAAACAATGCAATGTGAGGCATTTCAACAAAGGAATAATTTAATGCAACCCAGCAGAAATGCAGAGCCTTAGAAGTGGTTCTTTATGAAACTACAAATTTTGGAAATGGGTCCAAAAGACCTACACTGGAGCAACACAAGAAACAATGGTTAACACAGTAACATTTTTCCTGTAAGAAAAATACACCATGAAGAAATTACATTTTGCCCTTTTTTTTTTAGCTTGTTGATTTACTTGAATGCTTCAGTTGGCATATTTTGTGTTTGTTGCATGTTAGGGATTAAAATTCTCATTTCTTCACCAAAAGAGAATATTGTCACTCAAGATGCACTTTAAGCCAAGTGAGACTTTTTTTGTCAAGTGTAAGTTTGTCTCATGTATTTTGTTCCAGTTCAAAGAAGATTAACACATTGTTACATTCTTTTCATCTTCAGTCAGGAGACATGTTGCCTTTGTAATCTGCTTCAGAGCCAGAACTGACCCTGCTTTCACAGGTGGCAGACGGGTTAGAAAGGGCTGCACAGTTTGTCTGGGCCGTGAGTGAGCTCTGCTGAGGTGGATGGGAACCGAAGAGCCCTCGGCTCCCCACCTTGTTCAGGGTCTGGGTCCAGCTGCGAGCTCTGTGGTGATCTGGGCTGGGTTAGAGACTAAAGAGTGAGCTGGTACTCCCCACTAAAGAGAATGGGGAGCAAAAACACTGTGTAAGAGATGGACGGGGATAACTGCAACAACAGAGCGCTGCTGGAGAGCTGGCTAAGGGAGCAGGCTGGCTGGGAGGAACACCTTAGGGTGATTTATACAGCCCACAGCAGGGCCAGGCAGAACTGCAGGAGCTGGTGCAGGCACTGGAGACCAAACAGGTATTGTCAGCTCAGACTCTGCATGGGCCTTGCTTGGTGGTGGGGTGTTTTATCTCGGGTGGAATGGAGCATTAACAAAATACTCCTTGTAACTAAGTTGATGGAATTACCTCCACACAGCACTGATATGAAGTGTACCTTAAGTGCATACAAAAATGTGTAAAGTGTTATGTGGCTTCCAGAGAGACTGTCTACAACTTCAGCAGAGTTTGTGTATCCTTGGACAAGGGAAGGAGGGGCAGGTCTCAGCCTGGACTACAGGTGGAATGTGCTTGGAGATCATACCACTGCTAATTCTTGCACTGTGATCTCTTACCAGATGATGATGGAGTCCAAATTAAAATGCAGGGGTTTGCAGGACACAGGAAAATGGAATTAAGAAACATAAGTCTGCCCAAAATATCTGCGACTCCGTAACACTTACTGAAGTTGATAGAGGAATGCATTAGTGATAAATGAATGACTCGAGCAGCCCCAGGCACGACTGGCCTTTTCATAACTGGCCATTGATATACAGCTTGAAATTTGTGCCTCAAATTCAGGCACATTGGCGTGACTCCCATTGGCCCAACTGTGCAAGAAGCTGCAGGTTTTCCTGCTTCTGCAAACAGCAGCTGAAGTCACTGCAGGCTGCTTTCCCCAGTCCTGTTTTCTGTTCTGAAACGTTACTGTAAGTCTGCTCTGTGGCTGTCCAGGCTGGGACTGACCCCTAAGGAAATGGGAATAGTGATCCTCCCCTGATGGTTTCCATGGCACAAGAAGGTAACTGTGTTTGGAGAACACCCAGGCTGTGGATCAACAAGAAGACCTGTCTGGTGGGTGAGAGGGCCAAGGCATGGGAGGCACCTGGCAAACGCTTTCCTCCTTCCTTGTTGTGGATGCTTGTGGGTGCCGTGCTTCAGTGTACATGGAAATAAGACTGCTGTCTGTGCCAGCATGTGCATGTTCATGTAACAACAGCAAAGGGTGCCGGCTTTGTTCTCAGTGTTTGTGCTTATTGTTTCTTCTCTCTTTCTCTCCAGTCGAAGACCACCCCCTTCACCTACTCGGCCCACTGTAATTCGTCCATTAGATTCATCCCTGTTAGACTAAAAGGAGTCTCTGGCATGTCATTCATTGTTAACCAAATATGTGGAAACAAATTGCTTGATAACTGTCGCAATAACCAATGTATAGTCGCATGTGTGGACATCTATAGGCAAGTAACCAATTTTACTGATATACTCTCTGTCCATTCTGCATTGTTTATGAGGTCTTAAATGTTTTGGGAAGGTCTGTGCTGCCTTGACTTTTCCTTTTGCAATAACTGGTGTTAGCTAACTTACTGACACATATCTTCACCCAGGCAACTGTGCTCACAGTCCTCTACAGCAAACGGAGGGCTCGACTTTGTGTGTGTTTGTGCACGTGTTGATTTTATCTCCTTCTTTTCTTTCCTCGTATCTGAAAGGAATCTTGCTTTTATTTGTACCTCCCAAGTTTTCTGTCATTTGGAATTACAGAGTTATGCCAATTTTCTTTTGTAATGGTTAAACCGGCCAAAGAAAAGCCATGTGGTTTCTTACCAAGCTCTTCTGAAGGCCTCATGTCTCTCTTGCAAGAAACTTGCTTCTCCTATAAATTCTCCTTATCCATAGTCTAGATTTAAGGAATGTTGTTAAACAAGAAAGGTGCGTGTGGGACAGCGTGTTTTCACTTTGTTTCCACACTGGCAGCTGATGTGCCAAGCTGGTTGGCTTGGTTAGGACCAGGCTGCTGCCCCAGCTCTCAGGGCTCAGCGTGGAGCTGTCCCACCCTGCAGCGAGGATGGGGAAGCGTGGTTTGCAGAGCCAGTACGTGACAGAGCAGCGTGTCCCAGCTTGCTTTGTCCTCCCCTAGTGCTTGCCCACACTCCCTCTGAGCTCCCGTAAAGCCCTTGGGGAGTGTGTGTGCATATAGACGTGCTGTGTGGCAGGAGCCGGGGAACTGAGCGCTGCCTTTGGCCATGCTGTGAAACAGAAGGGGATACAGATACAGATATAGATAAATGTACAGCTGGACAGGGACTACCCCACCCCTGCCCGCTGTGTGAGCCAATTCACAGAGCTCCAGCCTGGAGTGGCAGCTGAGCTTCCCAAGGGCCTGGTTCGGATTTGAGATATTTGCAATATTTTCTCATGCCAGTTGATAAAGTTCCCCTGTGTAAAGAGGTTCTTTTTGGATCACTTGGTCCTGCACCCCTCGGTTTAGGGTCGCTTTATCCAACTGGGTTCTGGGAAGTGCTCAGCTGTGCATCCTGGCAATGGATTATTTTAGCAGCTGCTCACTTGCAGAAGTACTCTCTGCCTCTTGTTTTGCACGTTATATAGTAATGTGTTATAAAAACCTTTTGTCTTAACTGCATTACTTCACTTTAAACACTTAGGGTCAGTGTCACCCTTAAAGCTTAAAACTTACTGAGTTAAGAGAATTAAACTAGAGAGGCATTTGGCCTTGTTCCTTCAGAAAATATGAATTGCTGCTATTGTAATTATGGTTATAGATCCCTAGGCAAAGCAGTTGCTGGTTTCAAAGGCCCCCAGTATAATCAGTCTAATAATTGTATTTGTTGAGACTGCATGTAGGGCTCCAGTAGGCTGTAGCCCCTTGGTTAGGAAGAATCCAGTCAAAGAGCCACAACAAATGGGGATTTTGCCTATTAAGTATTCCCAGGCTGCTGATTAGCTGTGCTCACCACTGCACCAAATTGTGTTTCAGCTTGCATAAGAGAGACGGGCTTGGGAAAGCATCGTGATTTGTACGTTAGCTTAACTTTAATTTCCTGTCAACCTCATACTTGTGAGACATGCCTGGGGAGTCTAGAGGTCACATCTGATGCACAGTGAAGATGGAGTTTGTCAGAGCACCAGCATCTCAGTGATCTCAGAAAGCTGCCTAAGTGGCTGGTGTTTGTTTGGGGAGCAAGCCCAGATCTCCAACACCAATTGCAGAGGATCAGCTTTCAAGGAAAAAAAGGGTTACAAACACAGCTACATTGATATTGATTTTTACTGCAAAAAAAGAAAAGATATTTTGGTTATTGTGTTCTACACAGTTTTCCACTGCTTATTGCTCTCTGCTGTAACCTGCCATGTATCTGTTGGTGTATTTTTATAAATAGCCATAGCAGTCCATGATGTTGCCTCGCCAGCAAACCTGTATATAGTTTATCAGAACTCTGTTACTGGCAGCTGCCTGCTGATGGAAAGCCAGGCTTAGTGCTTCAGCACAGAAAGTGACTTTAATCCCAAATTTTTATATTCATTCAGTGATAGAAATGTTCAAGGCCAGGTTGGATGGGGCTCTGAGCAGCCTGGTCTATTGGAAGGTGTACTCCCGTGGCAGGGGGGTTGGAACAAGGTGAACTTTAAGGTCCCTTCTGACCCAATGCATTCGAAGATATTGTAAGGTCCCTTCTGACCCAATGCATTCGATGATATTGTAAGGCCATGGTCTGGGTTTATCCCTCCATCCCCCAAACGCTCGGCCTAGTTGTCCAAGGTCCCTTTGTTCAGTGGGAAGAGGCATCACCTCCAGAGGGTGATTCAGACCAGTGTGGCTGCACAGGACATGAGGGTGGTAATGCTGGTGAGTTAGGAGCCTCAATTAGATGACAGAGATCCTGGCCTGAAAACATGTTTTTAAATTCTCTGTACTTGAGACTCCTTAATTTACTTTAATGACTGTTTCTGCCAAGCATAAGGAAGTAGGTAGCACAATTCAGCAGTCCTTACCTCTTCCCCCCCTGAGACTGTATTTCTCAGCAGAATTGTAAATGAAGCTCTCAGGGGTGGATTTACCCAAACGAGGAGGAAGAGGCAGTGAGGCATCAGCACCATCTGGTTCTGTGCTCGATGCCGAGGTCACAGCTGCACAGCCCTCCTTCCTCTGCATCCTCATCCAGATCACATCTAAATACGGCTCTGTGCCCTGAATGCAACACTTGTAGGTGTGCAGGTTAATGAGTAACTGTGAGCACAGATCCAGAGCTTGATAATTTCACCTCTTCTTGCGTATGTGCTTTTCAGAATAAACTACGTAGAATTTTTTCTAGGAAAAACACTTAAGAGCTTCTCAAGAAATTGCCACATCCAATTGAGTAAGTACTGTCCTGCAACCCTGGCCTGCTTCCTCCTGCTCTACAATGCCTGGGATGGGGTTGTTTGTCCCACTCGCTCCTGAAGCTGACGGGCCGTGTCAATCCTGTCCCTTGTTCTCGGTGGAGCAGCCTTGGCAGCAGCTCGCTCCATGCCCAGAGGACAGCAGGATGAGCACCCTGTGGATTTGCTAGAGGGACTGGCTCTTCAGAGTGGCCGCTACCCCCTCTGCAAACCCACTTACACAGGATGATCCAGATCTGGACTCCTTATCTGAGGAGGGCAGGTTGCTCTCCCTTTCTTTGATTCCCTCTGGCAAAGCTCAGAAGATTGCCAGGGAGTCGTGGAGAACTAATTGATCAACAACAGTTTCTGTCTTATGTGAGGTACTTAATGATCTGGGTGATGTTAAGTTTCAGGAGGGTGCCCTTCTAGTGTTGCATTTAGGCTCAGCCTGGGTCTTTGCATGGAGAACCTGCTCCACCTCACCTTGCCGTGGCTGACCAACAGCTGGAGAGCTTGTAAATGCCATAAATAGCTCTCGGCCTTGGATCTCAAGGGATCTCGTGTTAGGGTTAAAAAGATTGTATGTTCAGAGAAAAGGCTTATGTACATAGTTAATGTGTGTTTATTTTATTGCTGATCTTGTTGCACTTTCTGAGTAAGCCTCGTAAAAGTAGATTATTTATTATATTAAAGGAGATACATTATAGATTATGGCATCTCGTGTTAAAAGCATAACATAGAAAATATCCTCTCTGTCGCAGACAGCTACACTAACCATGATGCACACAGCATATGGAGATCACTGGCTAGTTCTGTCTCTCTGTCTTAAAATAGTCCAAACCTCCTGAATTGAGAGCAGACCCACTTTGCTCCTGTGCCCGGGAGGCATCCAGCCTGTCGGTGTCCTTAGGGCACAGTTCCTCCCGCTGTGGCACTGACCCTCCTCCCGGAGCTCCAGCACAGCAGCCCCCTCGTGTAAATGAATGTTACTCTGCCTGTCTTTCCTCTTGCTTTGTCTGCAGGCGAGCTGATACCGATGGCTCCTCCGGTCCAGACAGTCCTCCACTCTTGCTTGATCTATGATTTGTCCCGTCTTGCCAGCCGTTTGCTTTACTGCTGTCTCTTTACTTTTCCAGGATGGGGTAAACAATGATTTCTTTCTGTAAGAAGCAAACGCTTAATTTCTTTCTGATTTTTTTGCTCTGTGTGTGTGTTAATGCCCTACTTCATATGAGGCAGAACATCTGCCTTCGGTTTCATAATCTGTGAGTGGTTTCTGGTGTTGACCTTTGAGCACAGTGAGTTGATTCCCGAAACCATGGTCATTACTGAGCATCACATACACCTGCTGTAAAAATGTTCTGCTGCATTTCTGAACCTGAAATAAACTGTAATTCTTGACGGGCTTTTATTATTACTTTCTGGATGTGCATGAGTGGTCTTCTGTCTCTCGCGCCATCATCTCAGCATTCCACACTCCGCTTCTGTAGGGACTGCAGGGAGGGTTTATCAGAGATCACTGGAGATGTCACTAAAGGGGAGATGGGGGAGATGTAACCCTTTGGGAAGCATTTAGCCTGTTCCCTTGCAAGGGGCTTGGAGTGCTGCAGAGGTGTTTTGCTGGGAAAGGGATGAATGTTTTTCAAGCAGTACCTGGGATTCATGTCATTGCTGGGGAAAGCACTTTTTGGGGACATTCAGAGCTGAGCAGAAGGCCAGACTGAGTCCTCCAGAGCAGGAGCTGGAGTTAAAATGTGCCTGTGTATGTGTCATGTCTGGAAGGGATTTCCCCCTAAAGTGGTTGTGTACGAATGTGCAGATGTGTTGATGACTCAATTCCTCCGTCAGATCAGTATGAGCCAAGTAGCTGCAACCAGTGCTTGGAGATGCTCTGTATGGCACAACAGCTTCCTGTGGGAACACCACAGCTGCTAAGTTGGTCCTCGGGTTTTGGGAAAGTAGGGATGAGCAAAGCAGGAAGATGCCCTTGTATTCCCTTGCTGGCTGTAACGTTTGGAGGTGTTTTTCATAGTCAGCAGTGGCTGTGCCCGAGGCGGGCTGTGCACTCCCCCTCAGTGCCCATGTCCCCTCTGGCTGGAGCACGTGGTGTACCCTGTAGGAATTTGGTTCCAGGCAGAGCTGAGTGCTCTGTGCTGGGTAATAGCAGCAGCATCCGCTCCTCTCTAACCATTGCCCTGGGCCATCACTGCCAGGGGTCTCTCCTGCTGCCCTTGGCAGGTGCCATCACCCTTTCCCAGCAATGTCCCCTCCGGGTACTCCAATCCACCCGTCTTGTTTGATCGTTCCCGGTTCCATCAGAATCTCAGAAAAGATCTACTCCAAGAAGAGTGTTTGAAGCAGATAGTGAGAATTTTAAAGCTGGCTGGGGAAAAGCTCTTCCAGAGGATATTATTTGCTGTAAGAATGTTAGAAAGCCTGTGAGCAGCGAGCTCCACACCTGTGATGGGATTGTCCCAGTTCTCGGGCGCCGGCAGGTCAGATGGAAAGTGGTGAAAGCCGAGGCTGTGCTGATTGGTGGCCAGCTGATTCTAATCTTGCTCTCCTCTTTTCCTTAATATGCATGTTCTGTGCCTTTTTCTCTTAATCCATTTAATTAAGATAATTTTGTATATGAGTCATTTTATTGTATCTTGACCTTTTGTTTTAAATCTCCCACCCTCCCGGTGAATTTTCGGTTATTTTTTGGTTTTTTCCTAGGCGACCTCCACGAGCTGTTCCAAGAAGATCATCCTAACACACATTTCTTTTGTGTTACATGCAGTATCTTTTTTTTTTTGGTCCAAAATTACCTTTAATTTGCACCAGCCTATTTGTAAATGAAAGATTTTATTTTCAGATGTGAATGATAAGCCTGGATATAAAGAAAATAAAAATCTGACTACAAAAGGAATGTGTGGTGGTTTTCTGTTGAAGGGTCTACCCACTCTTTCTCAAACAGAGCCATTCACACCCTGTGGAAGAAACTGCTTGGGCTCTGTTGGGGCTCACGTCTTCCAAGGTGGTGGAGGGAGGGACAGATGTTCTGCTGGGATTCCAGCACTGCTTCTGAATTCATTAACCACCAGGATTGCTCCACAGAAATGGCTTTGGCGTAGCATTAGCAGGAAGAATAGCCAACAGGGTCCAAAAACATGTCCAACGCACCAGCAGCAGCACCTGGCTGAGCGGAAACTGGAAGGAGAAGATTGCAACAGTCTCTGGACTGATGAATCTGCACAATTATAAATAAATTGCAGCTGCTCTGACCGTTTTTTTCAAGCTAAACCTCTGAATTCCTTGCAAGGCACCCTCCCTGGAGCATCTGAGCTCAAACAGCTGTAAGTAGCTACCTCTGGGATTCCAAATGTGTTGGGCCCTATGGGAAAGATAAAATCTGGAATTTAACTTTTAGGAGATGTGCTTGTTTTGGGTGCCAGAGAAGTATATGAATAGTAAGACTGGAAGAAAAAGGGAAACCTGATGGGGTTTAGTAACTTTTTTCCTCATACAAAAAGAAATAGGGATGTCTCAGAAACCACACAGGTAAATCCAGAGGCACTGCACCTGTACAGACTGGAGGTGCCTCTTGGCATCAGAGTCCAGCCAGGACTGCTCTTGAGGAGCAAGACAACATGTCTGTGGGCAGTGAGAGGGAGCTGCAGTGGTGCTGCTCAGGGGATGGGGCAGGGGAGCAGAGGAGAGCAGTTTGTGTGTGGGGAAGGGGCCTGACAACACACAGGCTCATTTTCAAGCAGCGTCTGACACAACTTTGCTGAATTTGGGCAGTTCCTCTTGTTCCAGCTGATTCAGGTCCCTGCTGACTTCTCAAATGTCCAGGGAGAGGCTGAACCACCTGTGTGAGCTGGTACATGCCAGACACTGAGTTTGCTCAAATTATAAGGGAGTGCAAGCCCAGAAAGCTGTAGACTTACACTGATTGTTCTTTCTTCTCGCTTAGACTTTGTCTTTTGGTAGAGCAGAAGAGCAGAAGCAGCAACAGTATTAACAAAAAGGGGGGTGGAAACCCCAACCCAAAAAAACCCCAAATCCATGTACAGCAGTTGTTAGGAGGGTGAGATAATCATTTCTGCCAGACCTTTGAACTGCGTGTGCTCAACTAGGAATTGCTGAAGCTGGAGAGGATACAGTGATGGACAAGGTGTTTCCCAGCACCCTGGGAAAGGGAGAAATGGAGGCTCCTGCAATCCCAGCAACACAACTGTCCCAAGAATGGAGTAGGTGAGGTTGGCTGTATCTTTGACCTGTGGAACTCCTCACCACCAGGTGCTGAGGGAGAAAAACACCTCAGCAGAGTTCAGGAATGGTGTGCTTTCAGGATTACTACAGGAGCAACAGTGCTTGTACCCAGCGAGCTCCTGAGGAGGTTCTGCCCACGCTTCACCTTTCAGGTAAGAGGGAATTGGAACAGGCTGAACTTTACAAGCTGCTTTTTTTTCCAGATTGTTTAAAAATCTGTTCTGCACTGGGGGAAGCTCTCACTGTATTCCCTCCGGGGTATGACATGGCACCCTACAGATGAACCAACAATAGGTGGATGATATTTTAGCTGAATGGTCTTGCCTACAGCACCCAGCCAGCTGCTAGCTGGCCTCCAGGCATTAGGCTGGAAGGCACAAACTTAACTTCTCAGGACATTTTTTGGTGGTATACCCTTCACACAAATCTTTGCCATCTTATGAAATATTTGATAAAAAATACTGTTGAAAACAGGAGTCCAAATTTCATGGTATTCTGGTAGCTATTCCCAAAATCTAAGTAAAAAGATGCGGGTATTGGTGTGCTGGGAAACCCTGGCACGTTCTTCAACATTTTTTGGAGAAGCTGTGACTTTTTGAAGATGTTTAACATCGTCTGTTCTGTTTCCAGCCTGCCCTGGTGTTTGCTCTGTGGCCAGGTAAGGAAGGTTAAGGTGCTGCACCAGCTGGTGCCATTATGTGTCCAAGGCTGCTTTTCAGTGCACGGGTTAGGGCCAAAATCCTGTTTTGGTTTCCTGATCATTCACACATTGTTGCTTTTGCCTCTCACATCACAAAGTTGAAAAAAGCTTAGTGATTACTGTGGGAACTGAAGAGAGATAAAGATCTTACCTTCAAAGACTAAAGCTTTGCTCTTTCCAGGCTTCCCAGATCCAGTCTCCCCCATGGGCAGGGACATGGCCCCCTGACAGCAGGATGGGGGGGGCTGACACTTGCCTTTCCCTGCAGCAGAGGCTGTAGATGGAGATTCCAGACGGCACGTGTCAGTGGCTCCCCCAGGAGCAAGGCTTGTCCCCAGCCACTTCACAGTTCCTCATATTTGGCCAGCTTCAAATGTAAGGAAAACGTCCCACTGAAGGACTGATCTCAGTGGACTTGGACACTTAAGGGAAAGAAACTTCCTTGTAATGCAAAACAACATTTAACTCCTTATCATGCGTTGGTTCATCAACCAAGGACCTATTTTTTTGTCTCAGTATGGGCTTTGTCAGAGAATGGTTTGCTCAAGTAGCAAAAGCCTTACCAGATGGGCATAGAGTTATGGCAAAATTTTGTTGTGCAGAGGATAATCTGACCTCAGGTGTGTAGACAAACTCAAAATGGCCATTTATGCAGCAGCTTAAATAACTTCAGCAGCATTGCAGAGTGTGTGTCCTCAGAAGGTCAGGGAAGTCCCACGGAAACCCTGCCTGGTCCTTGGGTCTCCTCCTCTCCTCTCCCCGGGTCTCTCTTGCTTTTCCTCCTTCAGCATCCCTTTGTGCATCCAGGCCATGGACTGAGATTTATATTTTCATTTCCCAGCTTAGGGAGGGCAGGGTATCTGTGTGGGCAAGCAAGGGGGAGGGCTAAGCCTTTCCCTGGGGATCTCTGGGCAAGGACTGAGGCTATTGAATTCTAATCCTAGAATGCTATGACTGTGATTGTAAAGAGGAGATGAAGGGAAGGAGCTGGGCAGAGCAGCCTGTGCCTGTCTGGATAGTCACGGTTTGCTTTTCGTAACCCAGAGCTGATTCTGAGAGTGTGAATTTAGGAAAAGTATTTTTGAGGAAGTATTTCTCCTTGGGGGAATGGGTGCAACAGAAACTCTGCTTTCCTGTGGCCTGTGCTCTGACACAGCCAGGGGCCAGGCAGGTGAGATCTGATTTATTTTGATTTACACTCGAGCCTTGTCCTACTAATGGGCTCTTGTGAATTGGCTTTGTGATGGCAGCATTACACTGGCATTAGCCCAGGGTCAGATGGGACATCCTGGTCATTGAGCAGCTTTCTGGGAAACCTCCCTGTGAAAAAAAAAACAGTCTCCGTTCTAAAGAACTAAAAAATGTCATCCTGACTCTGACATCTGGCCACTCTGTGCTCCCTGCGAGACCAGAGCACGGGCTCCAAACTGCTGCAGGTTTTAATTAAAACCAAAATGAGATGGAGTTGTCACCATGACGACAACAGCAACATTTAACACTTGGCAGGAGCTGTAACAAAGCACTGGAGGTGTTGGGGACTCCGCCGGGGGGTTGCTCATTTCCGAGAGAGCCCACGGAGCACACGGCAAGCGCCTGCTCGGTGGGATGGGATCCTGGTGCTCACGGGGATGGGGTAAATCCAGCAGAACGCTGCACTTCTGCAGCGCTGGGTTTCCAAAAATGTTTCATAAAATGCCGGGTGATGCCAAACGTTATCCCTGTGAGATGGGCTGGGGCAGGTGTGAGCCACAGGGAAGGGCTTTCCCTCCGGCAGTGCCGGCTCTGGAGGGTTTTGCTCCCAGGGGTGGCCGGAGCAGGGCTGGGGCTGCCGAGGGATCGTTCCAGAGGGGAGCGAGGAACGGGAAAGAGCCAGGGACGCTCTGCCGGCACCGGGGCTGTCCCGGCCCGGCCTCCAGCGGGACTTGTTTGCCGGGAGCGCCCTCTGTTGCGGTGAGAGCCGTGCCGGACAGACGGACACCGGACAGACGGTGCCGGACAGACAGACACCGGCCAGACGGACACGGGACAGGCAGTGCCGGACGGGACCCCGATGGGCTCCCCGCTGTCCCAGCAGCCTGGCGTGTCCCCATGCTGGTGGGTGCACCCCCGGGGGGCTGTGCTGAGCTCCATCTCTCTGCAGCGAGTCCTCGGCAGCCTCTGGAAAGGGTTAGAGATGAGAGGAAGGCGGCGTGCCCTCTCAACGCCCCCTCTCCGAAAGGATTTAGGATAATGTGGTATCTGGCAGTGTCATGAGGCTGTTTTGGCACCAGTGACTGTCGGGGGGCAGGTGAGCAGGGCTGGGCACCACACCCATCCCAGTTGCCGTGATGCTCAGTCCTGCAGGTCCATCAGCACCCCCTTCCTTGCAGCTCCACCCCGCCACCACCGACCCTCACCAGCCCCTTCCCCTGCAGCCCCCCGGGAAGTGCTGTCAGTCCCCAGCACACACCCTGAGGGCCCTGGGGCTGAAGACTTCTGTGGGAACATCTGCACCAGGGATGTGTTTCCAAGTGGTGTTTCTGCTCAGGGCATGCACATCCCCCTGTGCCCCCACCCCCAAATGCGGCATGGGTCTCCACGGCCTGAGCACCCCGAGCTGCTCTGCAGGGCTCAGCTCCTTCCTTCACCAAACTCAAGCAGGTCAGGTCTGGAAACAGATGCTGAGGGGAACATAAATTTGGCCCTTGTTGCTGCGTGAGAGGCTTTATTGGGTCAGGTGTCCTCACCCCCAGGGCTGTCCCCCAGCCAGGACTTTTGCCCTGCTCACAGCAGAGGGTCCCCCCGGGCCAGGCCTACATGAGAAACCTGGAGAGGTCCTCCTTGATCACAGCCTCATCCCAGGGCCCGTGGATGTTGTCCTTGAGCAGCTGGAGGCGGATGAGGCAGTAGGGGCAGAGGCAGGAGATGGCGAGCAGCAGCGAGGCGAAGAGCACGGCGCCCACGCTGGAGACGGTGGCCAGCCCCGCCAGCGCCGCCAGCGCGAACAGCACCGTCACCGCCACGTAGCACCGGGGCGTCCGGGCCTTCAGCTTCTTCTGCAGCATGGGCCAGAGCGCGAAGATCTGCATGGCGAAGGTGACCATGACGAAGGCGTGCAGGGAGCGCGGCAGGCGCGAGGCCAGGCACACGGAGGCGAAGATGGCCATGTTGAGGGACAGCGTGCTGGACACGATGGCGGCGTTGGCGCCGTAGTCGAAGAAGATGAGGTGGCCCAGGAGCATGAGGGCCGACATGGCGTAGATGGTGTCGGTGCTGATGGACTCGGTCAGCGTCTTCAACACGGGCGAGAAGCCGTAGGTGAAGGCGGCGAACACCAGCGTGCTCTGGAGGTCGGCCCAGCGCGTCCGCCCGCTCTCGCAGCGCCCGGCCCCGCCGTCCACGGCGTCGAACAGGATGTAGCCCAGCAGGGAGGACACCAGGGCCGCCCCGAAGAGCCCCTGCGGGCTCAGCACCCCCGCGTCCATGTACCACCAGGTGAGCACGAAGACGCAGACGCTGCAGAGCTGCTGCACCACGGCTCCCGACTGGAAGACGACGGCGCCGTAGCGGTACTGCCGGGCGTGCACGTTCTTCCGCAGCTCCGCCAGGAACCGCTGGTCCACGTAGTTATCGGGGAAGGGCTGCCGCTCGTACAGCACCTTCTGCCACTGCCGCGCCGGGGCCGGCTCCATGGCCCGGCACGGACGGGGGAGCTCCCCCTTCCCGGCCCCGGTTCCCGGTCCCGGTCCCGGCCCCTGTCCCGTCCCGGCCGCGCCC
>JAWWMP010000005.1:27795655-27807138 GCA_035047865.1 Dendrocincla tyrannina | reverse complement strand
GCTCGGGGGTCTGGGGGTCCCGGGGTCAGGGGGTGCCGGGGTTCTGGGGGTCTGGGGTTCGGGGGTCTGGTGATGCCGGGGTCTGGGGGCTCGGGGTCTGGGGGTGCTGGAGGTCTGGGGGCTCGGGGGTCTGGGCGTGCCAGGATTCTGGGGGTGCCGGGGGTCTGGGGGTGCCGAGGGTCTGGGGGTCCCAGGACTCCATGGGTCTGGGGGCTCTGGGGGTGCCGGGGGTCCAAGAGGCGGCCCGGGGGATTTGGCCGCGCCCTCTGTGTGCTTGGACATCCCCGCTCGTGTCCTGCCGCGCTGGTGGGTGGGTGTGTGACCCCAGCCTGTGCTGCAAGCCCCGCTCCCTGCTCCAGCCCAGCGAGGCACCTGCTTTTCTGGCCAAACCAGGCTCCAGCAGCCGGGTCGGAACGTGGGTGTGATGCCGTGAGCGCAGGGCGCCCTTCCGTGCAGCTCCTGCCGGCTCACAGCTCGGTCCTGCCCTGCTCCGAGCCTGCCGGCACCCAGAGAGTGGAGCGGCAGCAGAAGTCGCGGCTGAGCAGGGCTGGAGAGGGCAAGGACACCCATCTCCTGCACTGCCCATTCCCGAGCCTGAGCTGGTGTGTAGCAAGGGGACAGGGGCATAATAAGGGACGAAGAGAAGTTTCACTGAGGCCAGAGGTGTTTTCCCTAACTCTGTGTTTGTTTGTGCTCAGGTCAGAGCCTTCCCAGCCCCGGAGAGGTGCTTGCTGCCGAGGAGAGGCTTACTTTGGCCTCAGCTGAGAGGCCTCAGCCCGGGTGAAGCGGCCCCGAACACTGCCCTGTTTGTGCTTCGGCAAGGGCCGTTTGTGGCTGTCCTGTCAAGGTAGGAGCGGGCGAAAGAGCTAAAGGTTGTTTTCGCCCCAGTACCTGCCACAGGGGATTCTCCAAACAGGATCCTACCTCATCCAGATACGTGTCGAGCAGCAGGAACCCCCACAGTACTGGTGTGCCTTCGGGGGGACCTCAGACTGAGCCCCTCCACAATGACACATAAAAAGTGCCACCTCCCAGCCCCACATCACTGCACTTGCTCCGCAGGGAGGAGCAGCTGCTCACCCTGTGCAGGTAGCCCCTGCTGAGGGGTAATGCCAGCAGCCAGGATGGAGCTGGACTTGGCTTTAGCTGCCCTACCTAAAAGCCCCCAGCCCCACTCTTTGCACAGAGCTGTGTGCGCCTCCATGTGCATGAGCCGGTGCCCACAGGGACAGGGAGTTCTGCCAGCTCCTGTGATTGCTGGCATTGCCTTGATGCCCAGGGCCTGGGAACTTGAGATTTTGAACGAAATGTCCTTCTCCCAAAGTCACGGAGTAAAGTTGGGATGCACAAGAGGAAATATGGAAGGGCAACATGCCACTCCTGCTCCCCTGAGAGGTGCCAGAGCCACCATGGCAGAGGGACACTGCAGCCCCCGGGCACAGTGCTGTGCTCTCACTGTGAGTGGTGGCAGCAGGTTTGGTGTGACTCGGCCCTGGGGTCTTGTGCACATCCGAGATGCTCTGAGGACCAGGCAGAGTGGGCTGGGCTGAGGCTGGGCCAAGGCTGGGCCACGAGGCTGCTTCCATGCTTCTATGTGGTCAGGTCCACGTGGAAACCCCAGTGCAGGGGGGAGAAAGAATAGAGGTGAGGGGTACTCCTCAAGCCCCTTGAAATCTCTACTGTGGGCCAGCAAAGTCCCCCTTGGAGGCAGGGAGGGGTGGGAGCCTGCTGCTCGTTGATGACTTGTAGCACCCCTGAGCCCCTGGGGTGCCCAGCAACATGTCGAGGGGATCACCCTGTGCTGGTTCTGCACCCTTGGCAGTGCTGACCTGGTGCCAAGGCCCACAGGGCCCAGTGCCCACTTGGTGCATGGGGGACCCCCGTGGGCTCTGGGGAGGAGCAGCTGCCACTGCTGTGCTGGCACTGCATCCCCTGGGAGGCGACAGTGTGTGCTCAGCCACGTGTGAACACACCGCCCACGGTCCGAAGGGCAGCTCAGCCCTGCCCAGGTGGCCCAGACTTTGCCTGTAGGGGAATGACTTGCCTGCCTGCGCAACAGTCCCGGCGGGACCCACCACGGGACCCGCCACGTCACCACCCATCCCTGCCGGTCAGAGGGGAACATGTGCCATGGAGTCATCCCTCAGGTCACCCCTCAGCCCTTCTGGGGCTACGTGGCCAGTGGAACTCTCTTGATAGGGACAAGCAGTGGCTGAGGTCAAGGATGCAAAAGCTGTGAGCATCTTAATTCCCACTCTGGGTTCCACAGGACCTCCCTCACCTCACCATTAGGTATTCCCAAGTGCCACTGACCTCTGGAGAGGCTGAGATGGTGAGTGTTCTGAGCCCCTCAACTGAAATGCAGGAATGAGGAGCTGGATGCCATGGCACTACAAACTCTGTGTATCCTGAGGTCACATTGGCTTAGCTGTCCCCTGCCCTCTGCAAAGGGACCCCACTGGGGATTTGTTTAGTGTCTGCTGGGCTCTGAATGTCTGAATACACTGCTAAAGCTGTTTGGAAGGAAGGCTGGAAAAGGTGACAGGCTGGGACTGTTCTAGACTTCCACTGGAGATATTTGAATATGAAGGTATCCCAGGCACTGTGCCCCCACTGCTGGCTCAGGGCAGCCTCCAGGTGTGTCTGATTCTCTTTGGGGTGGGACCATCACTCGTGCTACAGAAACAGGCTTCAAAATAACTAAACAGCACAGTCTGCTACAGGTTTGAGCCTGCCTGGGACTGTGTGGATGTGCATGGATCCTGCACCTCTCCCTGTTCCTCAGCTAGGGCTCTTCCCCTGCATCCCTCCCATGTCACTCCAGACGGGTGACACAGCACAGTTATGGGTGCTCCAGCTTTGTTTCCCTGACAAGCGATCCTCCGGCCTCCCCCTGCGGCCCTGGAGCCAAACACACCCTCCACGGGAATGTTTTTCAGGGGGGAAGGTTGGCGCAATTCCAGCTGCTGCATTTTTCCATGTCCAGAGACTCTTCTGCCTTAAATGGCCCCACAATCCAGGCTGCGTCTGCTCTCCTGCAATCACCTATTTAAGGATTTTTTTTAATTCAGTCCTCAGCACAGAGTGGGGCAGCACCATCCCAGTGCCTTGCAGCTGGGCTGAGCTCCGGGGTGGGATACTGGGGCAGAGGGGGCTGGTTGCCCTGGGTCCCCTGCAGCGGTGTGCCTGGACACAGCGCTGCTCCAGTTCTCCCAGGCATCTCCTTTCCCTTTGTGCAGGTCAGATTCCCTAGATCCAGGTCCGTGTTCCAGTTCCAGGGAGACCTGGGCCACCAGCAGTGTGCGAGTAGGAGATGCATCCCCTGTGCAGCGATGTCCTTGCTGTGGGCACCCTGTGCCACCGGGGGACATTCCCAGGCCTCTTCAGCACAGCTCCTGCCCACAGCCTCACTGCTCAGACCCCTGAGCCCTCCCGTCCTCCACAGCATCTTCCACCACCTGGGAAATCTTCCTGCAAGCTCAGGTGAGGGATGCTCTGTCCCATACAGGCTCGGTGGAGGCCCCACTGTCCAGCCATGTGCTGCAGTGCTGGTAGTGCAGGCAGAGCAGGGAGCATGTCCTGATCCACACGGGTCTCCATTCCAAGGCTGGACAGCATGGGAGCACCAGAAGCTCCTGGTGGGGATGTATATACTGGTATCAGTATCTGAGCTCCCAGAGCACAACCTGCCCTGTGCAGAGGATCCAGCCCCAGGAGGCAAGCCAGAACGTTGCTGCAGATCCCATAGGTGCATTCCCCGTCCTGGACGGTCCCCAGCCAGGACAGAGAGGACCTAAATGCTGGTGAGTTGCCATTTTTCCTTGTGGCAGCATCCGAGGGACACAGGGGACAGGGTGGGCAAGACTTGGGAGCTTACAAGGGAGAACAAGGGCAGTGGGAAGGAGCAGCCAGGGAAGGGGGAAACTAGTACCCTCCCAGACACAAGCTGAGATGAAGGGGTACCAAGGCTTCTGGAGAAACCCAGTGATGCTGCTCAGGGTTGGGCAGAGCAGTCCAGGAAACTGGGATCAGGTCTGAGGAGCCAAGGCTGAACTGGCATCTGCCAGGGCATGGTTTAGGATTTGCTGAGCAGGGGGAGAAGGGTGTGCAGACTGCTGTGGAACTTGGCTGAGGACCTGGGGCAGGAGAGATGCAATGTGGAAAGGCACACGCCTGCAGGGACGTGACCTCTGGAAGACACAGCATGTGAGGCAGCCGTGAAATTGAGCTGCCTCAGTCCTGGCATTCCCTGACAGTCAGCACGGATAGGAGAAGCCCCGTGGCAAAACACCCTCCCCACCACCCACACTGGGCTCTGGGGAGAGCGACAGGAGGGGGCCCAGTCAGCTGCAGGGCAGTGGGGCAGCAGGGGCCTGTTCTGCAGGGGAACTCCATGAAGATCAAGCTGTCACCTAGTAAAGATGCCTTTGTTTTCTAATCTGCTTAAAAAAACCCAAACCCTAGGAAACTGCAGCCAAAAATGATGTCAGCAATGCACTCTGCCAGCTGTAGGGTGCTCTAAGGTGGGCCAAATCCAAACTTCAGCTGCTCAGGTATGCTCAGCTCAATGCCTAGCCATGTGTGGCACGTCCCTAATGCAAAGATGCAGGGAAAAAACCAGACCTTGGGGGTAAAATAATAAAACCTGCCTGTGGGACCTGAGCTTGGGTGGGCATGGAAGCTGAAAGGTAAAAAATTCCAAGATTCAGGAGTGAGGAGGGTCTTATGGTGGCAAAACAGTGAAAACCCCAGTGGAGGGGTTTTTCCCTGGAGGGTAAAAGCAACGTACCACTGGGGAGAGCTGGTGACGAGGGTGGTTGTGGCTGGAGCCACACACCAGCTCCCCAGTCTCTCCATCACTCTGAGCCTCCTATGGCAGCCACTTCCTTCCCCTTGCAGCTTTGGGACACAGAGCAGGAGGTATGAAGGGACCTAGAGCTTCTTACCAGGGTTTTTACTGTCTGCCATGGGGATATTTTTGTTCTGTGAATGGGCAGGGGGATAGGCGATGAAACAGTTATGCAAACAGGTTGGCTTTTACAGAAGTGTAGCTGGGGAGAAATCTGGCATGTGCAGGTCAAAAAGAGGTTGTAACTCACTGCTTTAGCCTGGTGTACTGTGAGAGGATCCTCCTCTCTGTGCTCACCTTCCCATTTGCCTGGTAAAGAAGCCTTTGTTCAGACATGGCATGGCCTCAGCCTGGGAACACTGCGAACCCCTCTTTCCATGAGCATCTACCTGGAACCTCCAAGCAGGAGTCCATGTGCTTGGGAAGAGCAGCGTGATGACAGGGCTGAGGGGTGTTTACACATGCAGCACTTCTTCCTGCAACACAAGCTCGTCCTAAAACACAGGGAAGGAGGGGTTTTGGGCCTGGCCCTGCAGGATGTGCAACATGTGGGTTCCCAAGGAGCAGAATTCCTGCTACCAGCCACCCTCGCACCCATCTCTCTAATTTTAAATATCTGCTAGGGAGTGGATGGACCCACGTGGGAATTTAGTTTATTTTAGTAGTCAGGAAAAAGGGGAAGGAAACAGCTGAGCCTGTGGCATTCCCCGTGTGCGTGCCCTGCTGGCCCTTCTCACCACTCATCCTCACCACTTGGATCTAGTGGAGGTGCTGCTGCTCCTGCACAGGCTGTGCCACCCTCCCTCCTGGCAAGTTCCCAGCCCTGGGTGTGTGGGACTCAGGTTTGGTTTTGTGTTGAGAAAGCCACAGATATGCTGACCTGCAGCATCACCTGCCTTGGCCTTGGTTTGCATGTGGCTACGGAAGGAACCCAGCACTGGATCGCACCGGGTGCTTTCCCAGCCCTTCTGCTCACCCTCGGGTGAGAGAGTGAAGAGGGAAGGGGAAGCTTCAGCCCACGCTGTCCTCCCAGAAATGAAGGCTAAAAAAGGCTTTACCCCCATCACAAAGTTTCGACATTTCTCAGTTTCTGCAGTGAAATTTGCTTTTTCTTTTCCCGGGGGGGCTCAGATGGCAGCTGTCGGGAAGCACCGGGGAACCAAGGCACCCACCACCATCATTCACCCCACTGCAAGCCCCTGGTCCCACACCACATTTCCATCATGTGACCAAGAGCTAATTTTGATTGTCTGTGTCTCAGCTGTCAGGAGCATTTGGGCTGTCCCTGTTCTATCAGCCCTGTCAGATGGCAAGAGAAGCTCCTTGGCTGCTGACCACGTTTGTCTTCTCCAGCAGGCAGTGAGTGGCCTCTGCACTGGTGTCACAGCGTTGAGCTGAGATGCTGCTGAAGGTTGTACCCAGAACAGCTGCCAGCCAGGCTAGTAGATGGTGGGTCCCTTCTCCTTGAAGCCATTTTCCATCTGTTCCCAAGCACTGGCTGTAGGGAAAGGTGTTTTCTGTCCTGCAGAGGCTCTGTGGTTCTGAAACAGGGCTGGGAGATGCTGTGGCTTCCCACTGTGTCCTGCCCAGGCATCCCCGCTGGAGCAATCACTTAATCTCCCATTTCTAGGCAAAGTTAAAATTTAAATGAAGCCACATGAAATGAGCAAACCAAGTACAACAAATGTTTTCAAAAGTGGCATTCCCATCTCCATTAATTTCCTTCATCTTACTTAAAGTTTTGACTTTCAGTTTTTGAGCCACTAAAAGAGGGGGCTCAGAGCCAGGTGGAAGAGACCTGGACCTGCCCGTGCCCCCCAAGAGCCGCGCAAGGGGCTGTCCCAGGTGGTCCCGGCCGTGGCTCCGTCCGTGTTTTTGGGAGCTGTGCCACTGTGCCAGATTTCAAGGCTCTTTCAGGCAGGATTGGGGCTGGCTGGAGATCTGAGCAGTCGCTCTCCTGCAGCAGGTCACACAGCCCTGCTGGGTGTCACCGTGTCCCGCTGTCCCTGCCCGCCAAGTGCTGTCCCGACGCTCGGCGCCAGCCCGCGTTAATTAACCCTAAGGAGGCTCCGAGCACAGCAGCGCTTCGGTGACCCCAGGAAGGTACAGCTGGATCAGCTGGTCACTGTGACTGTGGCCACAGCCTGGCGTGGCGTCCCTCGGGAGTCGAAGGAGTGTGGGAACGGGGATCAGTGTCCGTGCAGGGGGATGTCTGGGACCCGCATTTGGGACTGCAGAGGCACAGCCCATGTATCAGACACTTTGCTGAGTGACGAAAGAGCAGTTATCAGCTCAGCTGGAGCCAGAGTTGCTCCTGTTTGATTTTCCAAGGAAAATGATTCCAACCCTTTTTTTTTCCCTCCACAGCTTGTTTCCTTTTGGTGCAAATAGCAGAAGAAATAAAAGAAATAGAGGATTTTTCAAAAGTTTTATGCTGGTTTGCTGGATTCTCTCCTGCAAGTGGTTAACGGTTCATCTGAAGTCAGAGGAAGGTCTCTGAAGCAATCTTGCAATTTACAGCTTTTCCTTTACCAAGTAAGAAACAGTCAGGAAATTAAACAGGAAATTGTGTCTGGAAGGAACAAAAGTTGTGTTGTCAGAACCTGCTTATGAAAGATTTACTTTATTTTAACCAGTAAGGAGCCAAGATCAATAGTCAGAATAGGAAGGAGTTTGTGTGAATTAAATCACACATGAAAAAAAACCCCACAAAAACAACAAAAACCCAACACTTGGGGAAACAAGACGCCTTTGTAAAGAGCAGATAGGGATGAATGGGAGAGAAGGCTTAGCCACTGCAGCAAACAAAGTGCTGGAAAGTGCTAAAAGGAGAAGGCACGGGGTGTACCCCAGGATCAGGTGTCCCTGCAGAGTCAAACGCTGCTCCACGGCCTCAGTGCTCCAGTCTCTGGGGGACACTGTGCAGCCAGTAGGACAGCAGGGCCTGTGTGAGTGTTAGAGTGCAGTGGGCAGGCACTGCCTCATGGCTGTAGAACAGCAGCACTTCCTCTCTCCTCCCGCTCAGAAGGTGCCCCTTGGGTGGAAACCTCCAGCTCTCCCTCCCCGGGCTGCCAAGCACATCCCAGCTTTCATTCCCAGTCGGCAGGGAACACTGGGTGACTGGTGGCTCAAATTCAGCCCCAGAAGGGCCAGCCTCTGTGGGAATTGCATCAGCTCCCCTTGTCCTGGGGTTTTCCATGAGGAATTTGGCCAGGAGCAAACCTAAATGGAGCAAGTAAACATGCAGCGACTCTGAGAATCCCATGCAAGTATTTGCTCCCAGGTAACCCCACAGTCCTTCGGGTTTTGGGTTAATTATGGGCTCTAGTTGGGAGATTGGGTAATCTGTAATTGTTTTTACCACTATACTGCTCATCTTATCAGGGGTTGAGAAACAAGCTTAGCAAGCGCTGGTATGTGGGTATGTCACAGTGTGTGATGCACTGAAACCCCTCCCTGGCTGATCCAGGCTCTTTTGGCTGTATCTGGTGGGGACTGACTTGAAGGGGCTTTATCTCCAGGATGCTGAGCAGTCACTATTAATGGTTCCCCTGAAATAATCCATCCCCCCTGACAGCTCTTTAGCTGTGTTTGGCCTGAGCTGGGTGTGATCCATCTCCAGCTGGTAACGGGATTGTAGCATGCAGGAGCTGTGCCAGGAGAGAGCAGCCACATGGGCTCAGCAAGTGTGGCTTCCCAGCCTTCTCCCCTCTTCTTGGGGACAAGCTCCTGGTGACAAGAGGAATTCCTGGAGGAATTACAGTCCCAGGAGCACAAGAGAGGCTGAACAGAGATGGTCCCAGCCGCACGCTGTGGCAGTGCTGAGGGAAGAGCTCTGGCTGGAAGCACTTAGCAATGGGTTAATAAATGTTTACCAGCTCTTCCAGCAGAATGCCAAGCAGCTGTTTGGATTTCCAACACTTCACGGATGGATTTCGCTACTGCTCCAGCCCTAGCCATGCCCAACACACAGTCTGTGGCCAAGGCTGTGTTGGTGGGATGGGGAAATTCTCTCTGCCTGCTGGGCAAGGTGTCCAGAGATGAATCCTCCAGTTGGAGGCAGGACAAGTGCACACCTTGTCTGGCATCTCCCTGTGCCGACACTGCTCTCCCTCGTGAGGAAAAGTGTCATAACTCTGGCCACATCTGTGACTGAGTCAAGTCCCACATGCCTCCCTGGGGGTCATGTCTAGGCAGGAGGCACAGGGAGGCTCCTGCAGCTGCAGCTCACATCGCCCTGACCCCACGGGGCCCTCCCTGGGGTGGGTGACAGCTGCAGGTGGGACATGCGCCATCGCTCCCACAGCCCAGGGAATTTCCCACCGCTGAGGCAGCTCCCTGTGGCCGGCAGGGAGGTGTGTCCATGGGCAGAGAGACTTTCCCTGGCCCTGCTGTGGCTCCGTGGGGGCACAGCCGGGCCCTCCCCAGTGCAGCTTTGCTCTTAACTCTCCCATAGACCCCCAGGTCCACACTGTGCCATGTCTTAGCTCTGGGGCCACAAAAGGCTGGAGAAACCCTCATGGCAAAGGTGCTGGCTCATGCCTTGGTGGTGCCATAAAGGGGCTTCTCAGCATTTTTCAGGAATTGCCTCACTCCTGTAACCGTCTGGGCCTGTTCCTGGGGGAACAGGACCTGTCCAGGGAGTGGAAGGTGCAGGGGCAGCCAGGCTCAGCACTGACCCAGTGGGAGAGCTGCCAGCGGGCACTTGCTCTGGGGACTCAGAGCACAGCCACTGGCAGAGCCACCCTCCTGGCCACCTTCATCTCCATATAACCCCTACTGTGGTTTAGTGAGCCAGTTCTCTGTGAGAAATCCCATGGGTTTCTTCGAAACTTACCAGTGACTCACACAGGAATTCCCTAAAGAGTCCCAGCCTCTCTCAGCAGCTCCACGCCAGGTTTCTCATTAATGCATATAAAGATCTCCAAGGTGGGTGTCAAGAGGTTGGTGCCAGACTTTTCAGGGATGTCCAGTGATGGAACAAGGAGCAACAGCCATAAATGAAAACACAAGATGTTCCACCTCAACATGAGGAAGAACTTCTTTACACTGAGGGTGGCAAAGCACTGGAACAGGCTGCCCAGGGAACGTGTGGAGTCTCTCTCTCTGGAGACATTCCAAACACACCTGGATGTGTCCCTGTGTCACCTGCTCCAGGTGACCCTGCCAGGGCAGGGGGATTGGATTGAGTGATCTCCAGAGCTCCCTTCCAACACCAGTGATTCCGTGATTCTGGCTAAGCTGCAAGGTATGGGGCAGAGGGCACTGCCTGCTGGCATGTTGCTTGCTGGGAGGGAGGGTTTAATCCCCAGCCTGTGTGGAGATGGGACACAAAGATGGAGCCTCTCCCTCATCCCTTCTCCTCCGTGTATTGGAATGCAGACCTGTCTGCTGTCTGTGGCACAGGAAGCTCTCAGAAGGGCGAGGGATGCCAGGTGTTAACAAAAGCACAGAGTTACAGAGCGAAAAATCGGGAAAGCACAGACACAAAGACTCTGCAGAGGTTTGCAGTGCTGGCTGACGGCAGTCACGCCGTGCCCCAGCCCGGCAGCCCCAGGCTGAGCCCTGCAGCATCCCGGGCATGCTGTCAGGGCTGGATCACGGGGGATGCTGCCCGGGTGGCCGTGACTCACTCCCGTCCTGCCGCCAGAGCTGTTCCTTCCCGGTTCAGAGTCCCGACCTGCTCCTTCCCAGCGTGGCATCCCCGTGACCGATGCACCTGTGCCCTCTCCGCTGTGTCAGGGCCGTGTCCGCGCTGCTGAGCTCTCCGCGTGTCCGTGCCCTGCCCTGCCCTGCTCGCCGTGGCTCCCCTCGCCGTTCCCCTCCCTGGGAACCCACTCCTGAGCTGCTTTTGGCACGAGTGAGCCACAGGGATGGCTTTCCCGGCTCGATGTAAAGCCCACCCGAAGCCACGCTGCGGATGGGCAGAATTAGGCGTGGTTATTCACAAAATGCCTGTTGTTTTGTTAGTAACTGCTGTTTTTTACCAGCTCACAGGGCCAGGGAAGGCTCTCCCGTTCTGTCCCACATCACCCTCATTCGCTGCCTGCCGTGTCTCCCCTGAGCACCTCCCAGCAGCGCTCCCCTGCTGGCCCTTGCACACCCACAGTGGGTATAAATTCGCAAGGAAACACCCTTAGCGCCCCTCACACCCCCGGGGACCGGGCCCGACCACCCGGCCCCCTCACGGCGCCCGCAAAATGGCGGCGGCGTCGCCCTACCCGTAACTACAACTCCCGGCATCCCCCGCGCGGCACCCGTCAGGGGCCCTCAGCGCCCGGCAGCCCGTAGGGGTGCCTGATGAAAATTTTAAAAAATAACTGAGCGCTGTCGCGTCGGAGCGCCGTTGTTTACAACGACCCTCGCACGGGAGGTCGTGACGCTCGCCGCGCACCCCACGGCCCCCGGTTTGGCGGCCAGCCGCCGTTTATCACTATGGCGATTTCCCTTTAACGGCTCTCCTGATGAAGACGCCTCACGGAGCGGAGAGGATGGGGGGGGTCCTTGCCGGGACGCGATGACAGACAAGCACGCTGCCCAATCGACGCGGCCGGGAGGCGGGCACAGCGCGCCGATTTCTCAAGCCATTGGCTGACGGGGCGGGCGCGCGGGGCGGGGCGGGAACGGGGAGGGG
>JAWWMP010000005.1:27691105-27795555 GCA_035047865.1 Dendrocincla tyrannina | reverse complement strand
GCGCCGGTGCCGGTGGGGCAGCGCGTGCCGCGCCGGGCAGGGCCGGGCCCGCCCCGCCCTGAGGGAGCCGCGGGGGGACGGACGGACAGCGGGACGGACAGCGGGACGGACAGAGGGACGGAGGGAGGATGAGCCGGCCCCGCACCGGGAGGAGAGCCGCGACAGCATGAGGGAGCCGCCCCGCCGGCCCCTGCCGCTGGGCTCCTGCCTGCTGCTCTGCGCCGTGCTGTGGTGAGTGCCGGCGGCCCCGCGGGCCGGGAGGGCGGCCTGAGGGGAGCGCCTGGCCCGGCCCCCCGGCGGGAGCACCCGGGTGGGGTGCGAGTGTCGGCACGGCGGGAGGCTCCGCGGCCTCCCCCTGCGGAGGGGAGGGAAGGGGCTCTCGGTGGGAACGCGGGGCTGTGGCGGCTCTCGGGGTGCTCTCGGCTGCCACGCTCACCCCAGCGATGGACCCGCTCGCCGGCGCTCGGAGCTGCCTGGGTGTGCTGCTCCCTCTCCCTGTGTTTGCTGGGAGCAGCCTGGCCTTTCCAGTTTCGGGCTAAACTCTTGCTCTGTTCTGTGAAAGATCGCCATGGTTTATTCTTGAAACCCTTTGCCCGAGTCTGTCAGGAGCTGTGTTAAATTAAACCCGGTGAACCCTCTTATTTCTGCATTGATCACACCTTTGGACAGTGTGTTTCGTGGTGATTACCTCAGCTACGTTTTGTTCCAGCATCTGCTGTTTACTTTGTTTTCAAACTTCCTTAAAAGATGGCATTTACCAGAACACAAATATTAGGAGACTATATTTCTGTGTTGGAAGTTCTGGGTCCCGTAAACTTTGGCCCTCTTTGAACTTGGTGAGTCACTGTTTGAGAACCGATAGCCGGCTTGAACAGCAAACTGCAGATATTGAAAACTGAACAGCCACAGCCTGGTGTGCTACTTTAGGACAGTTCCTGTAGCTTGTTTAGATAGTCTGCTTAAAAAAAGAAATAATCTCGAAGTTCTGGCTTGTCTCGCAGTTGATTCCAGCTGGATGAAGAGAGGGAGCTCAGACATATCTCAGTGCAGAATCAGTGGCAAATCTGGTGCTGACACTTGTGTTCCTGGGGTCGAACAGTCCTGAAGCGAATTTGGTTCGTGTCATCACATTTTTGGTTTTGGGAGACAACAGTGAGCCTAAAAAGTGCTTGAAAACTCAGTTGGTGGGTTTGTGTTTAGCAAAATTTAAAGCAAAAAAAGGCTCCTGGCTTTGAGGGTTTGACGAAATTAGCTGTGAGCCCCATGAACTGTCTCCAGACAGGTTGGCTTTCACCCCTTGGACAGCTAGGTTTCTTCTCACAGAAGGCTCTAGTTGTATAACAAGGGTTGTTACTAGGAAATTATTAGGAAAACAGTTTTTGTTTCTGGCTTGGAGTGTCTTGAAGACTGATAATCTGTTGCTGCCTCCAGGTGATTTGTTACTGGAAGGTGTTCTCAAGTGAATGAGAATCACCCTGGTCAGGGTGATTTTTTGTTGCTGTGTTCTTAGTCGGCTGTTTTGACAGAACTCTAGTTTGAGGAAAAAATTCAGGCACGTGTTTCGTATTGGTGAAGGAATGTCATGTTCAGTTAACTTGTTGGAATAATATACCTGGTCTGTAAATTTCTGACAGTTCTGTGTTCCTCTTGGGTATGGTTAGGAGAAAAGTTAAGAAGCTTTTTTTTATTAACTCTTTGAAAAAACAGATTGTTTTCTCAAATAATGTCTTAGCTGATCTCAGAGCTTGCATTGGGGTATTCCAAACCTTTTACAATTGAAAAAAAAATAGTTGATTGTGTGCTCACCCCTCTCACTCTGGCTGCTTTTCATTAGGAGCGAGTGGATTAATTTGAATATTGAGGGATGCAACTCCAGTTCCCGAGTCTGTGTCCAAACATAAATTCCCGTTAGAGAGTTTAAAATCCTGTGTCTGCAGGATGGCATTGTGACAGTCCTGTGGGAGCTGTGATTGGAAAGTCTCGAAGTCTGTTGATTGCTGCGTTGTCGCTGGATTGTGATAGGTTGGGATGTATTTAACTTTTCACTAAAAATCTTGCACCTTTGTTCACACAAACAGTTAAGAAGCTTCAAGTAGCAAATGGCAATCTTTGTGTTATAAAGGTTGGGCTTTTAAGTTTAGTTGTCTTGAAATGTAATTTTCAAAGGATTTAGTGTTACTAGGAGGGAGTCTCTTGTTACAGGTGAAACTAGTGATCAACACGTGATCAAATTAAAACCAAAAGGGCAGGGGAAAAAAACCCACAAGAAAAAACAAATCGCTGAAAGAACACTCAGGGCTGTTTGGACTCCTTTAATTTTTTTTATTTTTTTTTACATGGGCTTTGTTTTACTTCTTTGGTAGATGTTGCTTCTTTGAAACTAAGCTTAGCATAGGATTTTTTTAATGTTTTTTTTTAATCTCCCATCAAGCATTTTAAAGCTCACCTAAAGAAGCTGGTTCAGTGGGGAAATACTTTTGCTGGAGGTATGGCTTAGGAATGTAGTGCTCTAAAAATAATAGGCATCTGTGCAGATTGGAGCTTTGGCTGTGCCTGACAAATGGCTCCTGTTGTCCTGAACATACAGAGTTTCTGAATGCTTCAGTTAATCCCTTTGTGGGGGTGATCATAATATAAAAAATATGTTTAAAACATGTAGTGCTTTTTAGTTTGACAGTACACAGAGCTAAGTAAGTGGAGTAGATTTAGAAGCTCATAGGAATACCAACACTATGAGAAGTGAGACCAACTGTGACAGTTGTTTGAAGAGTAACCTGGATAAATGATTCTGACATCAGCTTTTGCCTGCCGTAATCTTCACTTCCCAGGTGTTAGCTGTGAGTTTAATAAAGAAATCATGCATACAGTAACTTGTCTTTCTGTCCTGGAAATTTCATTGTCACAGCCTGATCTCCTTGGCTTTTATGAGCTCTTATCCTTGAGTTTACAGCTCTGAGTAAGCACAAGCTGGGGATGAGTGCATGTACACTTCAGGTTTCTTTAGTTGTCATTACTCTGTGAGTATCACATCAGTAAAGTATGGCTCATGTGAAGGTGGATTAGCAGCAGGAGTGCTGGTTTTGGTGGAAAGCCCCTGGCCTAGTAGCTCTGACTGGAATCTGTAATGAGTGTACCCTAAAAATTGTAATGGTCAGATTGGGTCAGTGATATAGCCAGGCACAAAGCCTAAGTACATTGGAAAGTGGTGAATCTTGGCACTGTTCTTTACTCCCACCTATTAATGTGCAGATTCATGTGAATTTTAATGAGATAAAATCTTTCTAGTTTGGGTTTGATGTTTACAGTCTTGTCCATTTTTGAAGCTGTGCTTGTTGAAAGCTGTAAGGCAAGAGGAGCTCTGAAAAACTGTGATAACATCACTGGGGTTTATTGTGCTGCTTCTCCTGCCCAGGTGAAAGCTGTGCAAACCACATTATAGATCACAGGAGTGGAGGCTTTGCTAATTGAACATTTATTGGCCTCATTATTGACTTCTGGCTTAAACCTAGAACTTGCATCTGTTAGTAACAGAAAGGTGTGGGTGGTAGGTTGGGGAGCAGAGGTTTGTTTCGGGGTAAGGCCCCTCTTACAGCAATCCTCTCTTCAGCAGCAGGAGGGTGCCCTAATGGTCTGGGTAGGACTGCTGGTGTAACTTGCTTATAGAGGGACTCGGAATTTTACTTGAGGATTCTCCTCTGCTGTATTTCAATCTCTTCAGAAGGCTGATACTAAAATAAGTGTGTGCATTTTATAGCAGGAAAAAATTAAGTGGTTTGGGCACTGTTCTTATAATCAAAACTGTTGTTTCAGACATCTGATTTCAGAATGGAAAGTATGTTCCTAGGTATGGAGTATCTTGTTTGGAATGCTGTTGCCCTGTGGTTAAGGCTGGGACAAAAGCCACACTGGAGCCCTTGGACTCCTAAAAATGAAATTTGAATCTGCCCAGCTTGTAGCCTGCTCAAATTGAAGGTGGTATATGTGAGCAGAGGCTCTGGTGTCTTATGCAAACAAATGCTTGGCTCAATCAATTATTGAATATTTACTATCTAAAATTACTTGAAAATCAGTGAACTGCTTTCGTGCAGTGTCTTCCATAGGATTTGTCCTAGAAACTTCAAGTGTGGTTGGTTGTTATGCAAATGATGTACTAAGGTGGCCTCTACCCCATCACGAGGTTGCTGTGTTGATCTGTAAGACCCTGCCTGTTGCAATTAAATGTGCTTCCCTTGAATATTTTATTTGAACTTTTTCTGAATTTGTCTGAACTGTCTGTTCTTTTTCACTTTGATGGTCTTATCACTGCACGGCTTTTACAGAATGGTTTTTAGCCTTTTTTTGCTTTCCCCATCTTTAGCTTCCATTACTGATCTAGCTTTTGGTAAATTCTGTGCTTCTTTCAAGAAGAGGACACATAATGTCTTTTAAAATGAACTCTGGAGGTGGTACAGCCCTCTGCCTGGAGAGGGTGTTATTTCTGTGGATGGAAAGCTTTGGTCAAGGACAGGGTATGTTAGAACTGTAAATCTAAAACCCTTCTTGTAATTCCTAGTGAACATACTGAGCTGGTGTAACAGAAAGACGCATTCCAAAGGTAGAACTTTTGCTTGGATTAGTAAAAATGCTTATATGAAAGACAAACTCGATTGGAATATTAGTAAAACCACTTCAGAAATTAGCTCAGGTTCTCAAAGGAATGGCAATGCCTCGGCTGGGTTTTGGAACAGCAATCAAGGTATTGTTGAAATTCTTTAAAGGTAAGAAGTTAAAAATACATTATAAAATGTCTGGGAGTCAGGAATAGCAGCTTTACAATGATTTAGGGCAAAATTCTTGTTGCTAAACTTTCGGTAACACGCCCCTCCTTGGCACTTTGCTAAGCTGTGTTGCACTCCCAGTCGGTTTTTAGCAGGAGGAGCTGGTGCAGAGCAGCTGTTGGGTCTGAGCCAGCTGTTGCAGTGCTGTGCCTGTGTAGACAAGCTTATGGATTTAAGCAGCGAGGGAAATCTTGAAAGGTATCTAAGTTAGACATTACTACAGTCTCTAAAAGCCTTAAAGTTTAATCACAGTGTGGCTGTTCTACTGTTTTGCTGTAGTATGTGGCTGGTATTATTGTGTTTTTCTGGAATGTGTTCTTTTACCCAAACTCTTGCATTAAAGTTATTACCTAGAGTTTGACAATGCAGAGAGGTTCTCATATGCTGCAGTCTACAGCATTACAGAAGCCTATTTCCAAGAATCCCTAGGAACTGCCCATTCCTTTGAGCACTTCCACATGGACACCTTTGGAGGGCTAAGGTTTGTAACTTCTGCCCTGCTTGAAGTGCCTGAATTAGGGCACCTGGATCCTCCGTTCAAGAAATAAGAGGGTTGCGTTTGTTTCAGTGTTACATTTAATGTAGGTTGTTGTCTATTACGGGCACTGGATCAAAGCAATGTACAATTAGATGCTGTGTCTGTTATCTCAGCAGCCTTTCCTAAGAGGATGAGAGGAATGCTGGTGGCATTGTAAGAAAGGAATGAAGTTGATTTCTGTTATTTAGCCTAGAACAACAGTGGACAGTCATGAACGAATAGGATGTTCTTCTTCTTGGATTTGATATCCAGGTATACCCTGGCTCAAAGCTAACTTCCTTTCCTTGCCTGGGGACTTACTGGTGTGTATCCAGATCAGATCAGAGGGTAGAGAGACCTGTGTGGCTTAAGGCAGGACTACCCCTTCAGGCAGTAAATCAGTTAAATGTGATAAAGTGGTGCTGCTGGAACCTCATTTTGCAGTCTTTGCATGCTAATGCATTTAAAATGCTGAAAGCCCTATTTTAAACCAATGGTTGGAATCTCATTGTCTGAAGCTATGGAATTTACTGTTGTCAGAAGTATCTTTGTGTTTGGCTCCTCTGAATAAGAAAAATAACTGTTTGTGGAGCACATTCTTTGCAAAATGTGCACAAGATATTAAAGACTTAACTGCAAAATACAGTGGATTGGTAAAGGATTTTCAGAAAAGCTCCAGTTTCAGTTGTTTCGGGTTTGCTGTTTTCCAGCATGTGAATCAAGTTAGTAGGAAATGAAGTGATATCGGTGCTTTTACTGGCAATATCCTTGCTTAGTCTAGATCTGTAGTTCTAGTTTTCAGCTTTTTTTCTCCCTTAAAGGTCCCTCATAACTTTTAAAATTATCGTAGTAATGCATGCTGCTGCTTTTCTGTGGTAATAAATGGCTTCTAAATGAATGGTGTGTTTTTCGCTTTCTTTTGTTTGGGGTTTTTTACCCCTTCTTAGTTTTAAAGAAGATTAATGGTTCTTTGTTGTATCTATCATGTATTTCCACTTCACTGCAGAAATGAGTGTTGTGTCAGGGCAGATTGTGCTGCAGCACTCAGTGCCTTGCAATTAACTTTTTTTTTTCCTGCAGCTGGTTGAAATAATGTCACTGTCCTAAAAGCCTGGTCTTCATTTTCCAAGAGATTTACTTTGTTCTGCAGGCCCTTATAATACAAGTCCCCGTGGCTGAACTGTTCTGAAAGATTGACTCCATTAAGTTGCTGGGGTGAGGGTGAGGGTTCCCTCCCTTTGCTGTTTTTCCTGTGCTGCCAGTGGCTGGAAGGCAGGTTACTGCTGACTGGGGACTTTGCTTGTGTATCTGCTGAGCTCCTCGTTCTTGCAGAGCATTTTTTCTCTCTGACAGTTACTAGTGAGAGTCACAGACCTGTAGGACTTGTTCAAAGCAAAAGGTGTTTTCCTGCCTTCCTTGCCCTTTCACAGCTTTTATCCTTGTCATCTAATGTCAGTTACTCTGTCATCAGGAAGGTGAGCTTCAGCCAGCAACCAGGTGCTTCTCCCCGTTCATAGTCAAGGCCAGCTCTCTGCCCTCCGTCCAGAACCACCCTCCTCCTCTGCACAGGCTTCTCTGACCTGATCCTATGAGTGTCTTGAGTAGAGAATTGTCACATGGCAGGGACAGTGACATCTTCATTCTCCCTTGTAGCTATTGGGCACTGGCACATCTGCACCTGTTGGTAATACAACCCTCAGAGAGGTGCAGAAAATGTCACTGATTGCCCTGGAGGGAGGCTTTTCCCCGTGCCTGCAGGGATGGCTTGGAATTCATACCCTGGTGACAGCTTTCTTGTATTTTCCTTTTGCTTAAATTACTCTGTCTTGTAGGTGTCAAATAGAAACTGTTCTGAGATGCTTCACTCTCCAGTGTCCAGAAATAGGTCTTGTTTGAGGAGAACTTATGAAATTGATCATTTAGAGGACAGATGTGTTTGAACTGAAGCTGTGTCACTGTTGTATGAAGGCCTTGGAAAGGAAAGCCTATGCTGTTTTTCTTGGGGAAGATGAAATTGTGGGAAAACTCCTTTTACCTTTGTATTTCACTCAACTGTTTTGTTCTTGGTGGGGTTTTTTTTGTCAGCTGTAACTCATATGATGATTTCTTCTTACCAGTTATTTGCTTTCTCTACTTGATTTTTATGCCTGTCAAAACAGTTATCAATAGCTTCACTATCCCTGATAATCTTCTGCAGCCTTCTTCACAGTTACTTGGGAGTTTGAGCCAAATGAGGACTGGACAGTCTTTCACATAAAACCTACGCTGCAATTTCAAAGCCACCTGCACTGTTGAATTTCAGTGTGTTCCTTTTCAAAAGCAGAACAGCCCTCAGCAGAGCGTAGCCAATTCTGATAGCAATGAGTGTACTGAACCATTCAGATAGGGGTGCGCAGCATTTCTGCTTCAGTGGGCAACCACAGAGTGTGTCTGCACTGGGACAAGGAAAGATTCCCCCCACCCCTCTGCTGCTTTGTCTGAGCCTGTGGCATGTGCTTTGGGGTTTGTGCATATCAAGTTGAAAAATTCAAGGCATATTACAGGAAAATAGCTTTTAAACTACAATTAATTGTAGTACCAAGAATCATGCTTAAGTGTTTTTGTTCTTCATGAGATTTAATAGCAGGTGGTACTTCGAGTCATACATATAGTGATGGAACTGTTGAAAGCTTCTGTATCCATGTAGGTCACTAACTGAGGGTTCTGTGTCTGGAACAATCTCTTCCTTTGAAGATCTACCTTGTACCTGAGACAGTTTATCTGTTGACTAATCTCCAGCACTGTTTGGGCATTGGGTCTGCTTGTTTCTGAGTCAGCATTCAAATACTGCTCCTGGGTCACAAGAAGGGGAAGGATGGGTTAGTATACACAGATGCAGAAGCTGCTCTGCTTCCACTGGAGGTACACTGCCAGTTCATTAAACCCAAGGGGAATTCTGTTCTCTGTAAATTAACAATCAGATTCTCATGTTTGTTGACTTTCTGCATTTAGAGTAATGCTTAAGAGGTGCTGTTCCATTTGGCAAATTGTTTTTATTATGGGCTCTATTCTTTACCAGCCTGAGGCTAAAGAAGCATGTTAAATTAATATGCAGAATGCTGAAAGTCAGAGGGGAAAAAAAAGACTAGTGGTGGCCTTGATAAGATGATTAATTTGACTTCTCACAGACTGGCTGGTCTCATGTGGCATTGGCATTCTGTGCATTTGTGTTCTTAATGCTCTGTCAGAGCCTGATGGCAGCAGCTGAGTGATAACATCCTGCAAACTGCATCCTGTGCTGCAGTAGGGCTCAGGTTTTCCTGTGGGTGCATGCACACGTACACAGTGAGTTCTTGGTCCCCTCCCTAGCTTAGAGGGTTTTTGGGAGACTTGAAGCATCATGTTGGAGTTGGGGAGGAGACCAAGAAGAATTTTGGAACGTAAGCAAATCAGACATTGGACACAGATTGTCAGAATAGCTTAAATCTGAGCTGCCAAACTGCATTCTTCTGAAAGCTGTGTTCATGCCCTAATAAAGCCTGATTTGTTGCATGAAAATTCTCAGCATATTAAGGCAAGAAATGTATACCTTTTGCTAAGTGCTTTTCATGAGTCCAAGTACTAAAGTAGTTATTCATGCATTTGGGAAGTTATACCTTGTGTTTTAAGATGCTGATTCATGGCCAATGATACTTTTCCTTTTGTGCACTGAAGTTCTCCATGTTGTTCTGTACAGCTCACTGGAGATGCCCCCTTAGAGGAAGCAAAGTAGGAAATGAATGTGCATGTGTAGTGAAGGGATGGGGTGAGCTACAGTATATTCTGTATAATTTTTGATTTTTCTATTGTATTTTTTATGAAGAACCAGGGAGTCATATCTGGAAGGAGAGACCAGAGGTACTGGAATTAAGAGCATGAGGAAATTTCACCATGAACTGATTGAAAGTATTTTTCAGAAATATAAATGACCTGAAGTATTTGCATAGCTGATTTTTCCAAGAGAGAGCTAGGTAGTACGGCCATAAAAGTCTGGTAACATTTCATTTTTTCTCTTAAATGTGCATCCTGTGCTTAGGATAAGACAGAGGTTTGACGGAAAACTTAGTACAAACACGGAACTACATGATGGGACATGAATTTAAGATGACTGAGAAGCATATGCCTCACTTTCAGTGAAGATGTGAGACTTTGTACCTGCTGCAATATGATACCCTTATATTCAGTTCTTTATTTTCCAGTAATTGCAGCTGCTTCTGCCTGACTTGAAGGCTTTCATTTAGTGTAGGGGGAGGCTCCTACCTCAAAGATAAGAGAAAGGAGAAGAGAAATTGCTGAGGCAGATGTGGGGCAGCTTATTTGCCTATCTCCAGAAGAGCATGTCAGATCCCACAAGTTCCTTGTCCGTTGTCTTCTGCCTTCCTGATGGTAAGAGCCCTGAATGTGGTTGGTGCCTGCCAACAGTCCCTGCTGATGCAGGTGGAAAAGGAGCAATAGGATTGTATCTGTGCAAGAAAAGTCCGAGTTTGTGATTGCAGCCTGGAGAAGTGGTGCTTCCTCTGTGTGTGCATATATATATATACGTATGAAACTGTAAGGGAATCATGACCTACTGCTGATCTTACCGTTATGACTAATGCTAAGGCTGTGTTGTAGTTCTCAAAACTGTTTTCTGCATGTTACTCTGTCCGGGTTTGTCTGTGCTCTAGACCTGTCTCCTCCGGTCAGGAGAAGGCAGTCCTTTTTTTTTTTTCAGGGTGCAAAGTGATGTTTGTGTGAATTACCAGGGGATCATTCTGATCACCTGGGTGTTGTGTAAACTATATTTCCTTTATGAAGGGTTGTCTAAGTGGCAGGTGACTGATATTCAAGTATTGTTGAAAACTCCACTAAAAGTGTTCTGCTGGACTGACTTGAAGTCAGCATGAAGACCTTTGGGCCTCCAAGGCTGGTGGTTTGCTTTTCAGGGTGTGAAGGGACCAAGCACTGTAAGCAACAAAAGGTGCTGTTCTGGTACAGGTGTTTGTATAGATGGTGGCTGATTTTTTACAGAAATAAATCCATTTCTGCTGTGAAGCAAAGCTGTTCAGAGCTGCAAGTACAAAACAAATTTCTCTGTAGGCTGTAGCTAAAGCCAGCACTTGGTTTCCCTTTTGTCTATACAGTTTCATTGGTTTTTGCATGGGTCTTTTGTTTAATGTACACTCATTTTAAATCAAGATTTTTGATTTTTTTTTTTTTTTTTTGAATAGGCTTCCTGTTTGGAATGTCTTTTGTAAAGACAGTCTCTCATCAGCAGTGCAATATGCTTCAGGTGATGCTTGTGCCCTGACCAACAATGATGAAAATTTCCAGGAAAAGGTATGATGCATACATCATGTTAATTAGTTACTCAGTCTGACTTGATATTAAATTTTAAAAAAAATGATTCATGCACTTTGATTCACAGGGTCTTCTTGGCCAGAATATTTAATGTATTCAGTTGTTCTGTGAACCATGATGTTGTCTTTCCAAGTTTTGGGTTTCCTTCAAGTCTGTAGCAGTTATGCACCATAGAAATGAACAGTTTGGGACAGGAGAGGGAAGAAAACAGTAAACCTAATTTTGGTAGCTTTGGTGTTTTTTATTTGGCTGCCAGATGTTAGAGGTGGGCATCAGGAAGAGCATGTAGCTCTGTAGAAACCCATCATAAGAGGTGGTGATAAGTCTAGGCTATGGTATGCCAGTTAAATCTAAAACCAGTGCACAAATGTTTGCTATCCTAAATAGAAGGTTTATGGTTGTTTAAAGTTGGTATTTATCACTTTGCTTTCTTTCTGTTTAATAATAATTAACAAAGCTACAATATGTATGTGAAATGTGTAGTAAACAAGGTATGGCCCCTTTCTTTTCTACTTTACTCAGCACTTCAGGTTAAATTGAGTGTAATCGTCCCACCCTGATTAACTTACTACAAGTTTCTGCATATTGCAGTTGCACAGTGGGTTCCCAAGATGTTGAGTCACATCAGAAAGTCAGGGTAATTTAATTTGTTTACATAGGTAAAGAATCTGTCCTGTGATAAAAATGAGTAGTATCGATGTATTGGCTTTCCTGTTTCCTCCAGCAATCTGTAATTAACCAAGTGCTAATCATGGTCCCCATTTCAAGAAAGCCACATCTAACTTGGCAAATGTGTTGAGCATTCTTGTTGACTCAAGTGGAAAGCTGCCTGACCATAAAAAACCCTTCAAATACTGCAGCTTTCTTAAGCATTTCAACAACAAGGGCAGCTGTATTTTTTTTCCAGGTTATGCAGCCAAACAGCGTTCAGTCCTATTCTTCTGGCTGCCTGAAAAAAAAGTTCTTTAATTGCATGGCTGATGTAATAAAACTGGAGAGATCAAGTAAGCTGTGAGACTGGGAAGCCACTGATGTATATTTTCCTACTTTTTTGCAACTTTCCTTCTATTAATGTGGCTGCATTGTTAGGCACATTTCTCAACCTAACCCCAAAGATGTGAATACTCATACATTACACTGTTCTTTGCACTCATTAAAGAAGGTCTCTTGGGTGTATGAGAAATCTTAAGCATGTGTTTATTAGTCCTAATGAGGCTGCTGGAGCTGTCCTGCGCAGAAAGAGCAGTTATGCAGCCCTTGATCAATTTCCCTTCGATCAGTTGTCTCTTTGAGCCATTGATAATATTACATCTTAGGGACTAGGATGTGAGCTAGTAATATTTGGGGAAAAATGTTGCTTAGCTGTTGTCTCTAAGATTTGCCCACTCAGGTTTGTGGTTCCTGTGCTTCCACTGGATGCTTCAACTCTCTCACATTAATGTCATGTAATGTTGTGTGGCACAGCAGCTTAACTTCTTGATACTTTAGTGGTGGAAAAGGTGGTATTACTGAGTCTGTACCAGAGATGGCTCCTTTTAGGGAGAACAGAAGGCCTGTGTTACTGTGTACTTACTGTTGTTTTACCTGTAACACCCCAGGGGGAAGAGGCTGGTCCCAGACTGGAGCCTGAGCATGCAGACTCAAGTACACGGAGTTACTCTATGGAAGAGCTGCTTAATGACTTCACAAAATCTGACCAGGCAAGACTTTCATTTCATTCACTGTCTCCATACACTCTTCAAATGCTTCTTGGATTTCAGTCTTTCATTTTGGTTATCTAAAGCTCATACAGCTCATCTATCACGTTTCACCTGCACACAGGGCTGCTGTCAGACTCGTTTCCAGTGAAGGAGAAAATGTGTGAGCCAACAGACCTTGCATTTCCCATGTGCATAAGTAATAAGAGTCATTTAGTATTTGTAGGTACTGACTAAACAAAACTCCAAGATAAATTAAAATTGGATGTTACAGATATGGGTGTCTCCTCATAAATAAAACATGAGAAACCTTCTCACTTTTGTATCAGAGTTGGTGATCATAGCAGGCCATTTTAGCTTTGGTCCTTCATGGCTCCTGTCAGTTTAATTTCTTTTGCTGAAATGGAAAACATACAATTGTATGTGCCATTCATTAATACTGTTAAATTAGTGTTAGGTATTAAATATTATAAAGCCCACTGTTAAAGATGATTTATTTGCTTTATATAGTTCTGTTTACTAGATTACAGGATAATACATAGGACATGCTTCAGAAAACATATTGCATGGTTTCGATGTGTAATTCTCTAGTAAAACCTTCCAGACCTCTTTGTGTTTGGTTAGATGACTTGGAGTAATCTAGCAATTGACAAGAAGCTTTTGTTTAATAATACTATTGTTGCTGCAAGAGTTAATCTTGACCTGCTTCAGTGGTTATATGCCCTTTCAGATTTACTAGGCCTTATTTTGAGTGTGGTATGCAAAGGCTTATGAAAGCTGAAGAGCTAGAAGAAATAAGATCAAGACTACTAGACTCTCAGAATCCATAAGTGATTTATCTCTTTATTCAGTCAGAGCATGGAATAGACTTCTAAATCATTTTGTACCTCCAATTGAGGGATAAAATTGAAAACCTCAAAACTTAGTTCAGGATGAAAACAGTGAATTTTATTGTGATAGAACTTGCAAATAGATCTGTTTATTTTGACTGCTGCAATACTCAAACTGGTTGTCTCATGACTGTCTCTATAGGATTGCACATCCCTGCTCCAATTAATATTTTTACATGATTACTGCAGTCTACAGATGAGTGTTGCAACCATCCTAGAGTAGCACAGAATACAACCTCGGTTAAGGAAGAAAACTTCTGACATACCTGAACTGTTAGAACTCCATGCTAGGTGTTATTGTATGAATGCTTTTGCTATTCATGTTTTGAAAGACGTCTGTTCCCCTGTAATGTTTTCACAGACGACAGAAATAAGTGATGCAAGTCAGCCTGAAGTTGTGAGTGCACCACCCTCAGCAGATGTAAATGAAGCTTCTTCCTCCAGCATAGTTGCAAGCACTGAAAACACTTCCAGTTCACCTACCTCAGAGATACCTCCAGTCTCACAGCCCAAGTAAGCTCTTTAAATTGTGTTGGTTTTGTCTTTGAGAGAGTATCACTTACTCTGATGTAGTTCAGAGGTTTAGGTAGGGATAAAACTAGATTGTGCCACGTGGCAGTTTAGCTGGTTTATGGTGTCAGTGCTAATGGAGTATGTCATCATTTACTCGGTGTGTGGGTAAACAGTTGTGTACTTGCTTGAAGTGGCATTCTATTGCCATTATCAGTTTCTAAGCTGCTGCTTTGGAAAAAAAAAAAGCCCATGTGCTTAGATAATCTGTACTATAAAAGCCTCAGGCCTTTACCATTAGGGTTTCTGCCCTGCACAAATGTGCTGTCGTATCTGTGACAACAAGCATCGAGGCTGCTTCAGCAGTGGGCTCTGCTTTCAGTCAAGGGAGAACTGCAGGGTTTTATTTTGGAACTTCCAACAGAGCAGCCCTGAAATAAGTTCTGATATTAAGAGAATTTTGATGAAATAGCAAATTTTCATATAAATGCAATCAAGACCATTTGTAGTTTTAGTACTCAGTGGGGTATTGCAGAGCTACCTCTGCTGCAGGAAACCACCTGGAGTTGGTGTGATTTTCCTTCTTTTGTGGAATGCTGTGCTGTCCAGTGTGGACTGTAGGATGGAAATGCATGCATGTGTACTTCGAAATACTTTCACAAAGTTCTGCTGGGCTTTTTGATGTGTGCTAAGGGAAATGCATTGTTCTGATTGCTGACAAAGATTGAATATGTTGGTAGATAAAAATTCAACACATTGAAAATTAAGTAGACTTGTCTTTGGGGTTTTGGGTTAAGAGTGTGGTTTTTCTGCTTTACCAAATTTAGTTTCTTTACCATAGAACAGGTATGGAAATCTTGTTTGCTGATAGATCTTGCCTAGCCTACCAGGGCTGACCCTTAAGTACCTTTTGGTACTTCATCAGTGTCTTTAACTGCAAATCTTCCAAAATTTGGAGGTTTTATAAAGCAGAACTGGAATGTAATTTTAGCAGCTTCTTTTTATAGCTGTTGTTGACTACTGCACTGATTCCTTTGTGTAACATGTTGTAAATCCTACTCTTGTCAGGTCTTAGAAAGAGACAGGATGTTATTTTCTTTTAAACATTCAGCTTGGTATCTGGTAACTGTTGAAAACTGTCTGGCTGTCACAGTTGGGGAATACTGGAGGGATGAGCTCTGAAGACTCGAACTCTGAAACAAATGAAAATGGAAGCTTGTTTTGGAGCACCTGATCAATTAGTTAATGCTGGCAGTGTTCTGACACCAGTACCATTTAAAGGAAGAAAGGGCAGAATTAGTGTAGGGGAGATATGTATTTCAAACTGCACTTTAAGCTTTAAATAATAATAGGTGATCTCTCATTGTACATATTAATATTCAAAGCAGCTGTAGTCCAACTCCATATTTAAACAAGATCTTTAAAAAGACACAGTTGCATTTGTTATCTTCAGACAGCATTTTTCCTGGTTTAGATGCTGATGCTTGTCACTGTAACAAAGTCCAACTCCCTCAGGTCTAATACTTCAGCAGGACCTCCTGGTCAAAATATTCTGAAAGTAATTTTATTCCAAACCAATTTTACTTTGCAATGAATCCTTTTGAAGGCTAACACTGACTCTAGCTTTCCTAATCCAGGTGTCCAACACTACAGCTCCTAGACTCATCTTCTGCAAAAACTAGTTGCTTGAGGCTAATCAGATACATCCTGAGAGCTGGGGATTTTTAACTTCATACGTGTCACACAGTTTATTCAGTTGTTAATTATTCATACTCTCACCTCTCTGCTGAGATTGAGAATATGTGGAGCTTTTCAGTTTTAAGTGTAGTGGTCACTTAATTCAGTCAGTAAGGTATTATGTGCAGAGCCCAACTGTGCACCTCAGATGGAGCCATTGTTGGTGTGTTCAGACAAACTGCTCCCTGTTTCTAGCTAATAAATTCTTGTATTCTTGTTTGTTAGATTTAGCTAAATAGCAAAAAGACTTGAATAGCTGTGAGTTTTTTGGTCTATACTGTAGGAACTTTATCATATGAAAGGTACTAAAATTGTCTCCCTGGGTTGGTTGCAGCTGCCTCTGTTGATAATTGTAGCACTCAGAGAACCAGAAAGATCCCCTTTTAAATTGCTGATGTGCTGTTTGTGTTTTGGCAGCTCTGTCATGGTATTGGATTAACCTGGTTTGCTGCTGGCATTAAAGAAAGCTTATGTTGAGTTTCAGAAGGCAGAATAAAGCTTTTACTTAGATTTGGCTATAGCCTAGATCAATGTGAAAGTCAGCCCTGCACTGGAAAAGAGAGGACAGTCAGAAGTTATCAACTGGAAGTTATTGTTTGTCCATCTTCTCTCCACCCATTCTGTCATTCCTGAAGAGGATATGGGGAGACTTTCTTTTCAGTTTTAGCCTCTGGATTTGTCTGATATGGTGATTTGTCTTGTTTTTGGGAGAGAGGAGGTAAAGCACTGGGCAGAGCAGCTAGTTTGGGCTGTTGGTGCAGCTTGGATAATGGTCTGCTGGCTTACCTGATTTTTATTACACTAAAAAAACCAAATTGAATCTAGTGGAAAGGAAGCCTGACTGGCTCTGCTGTATATTGTTGTGGCACACCTTGTCTGCTCTGCTTTTACTCAAGTTCTGTTCTGACTTCTGCCCATTGACTTGGGAACATTGGGAGCTTTTAGTGAAGAAACTCAGTCTCGTGTTTCTTTCCTTTGTTGAAAGGGAAAAGAAAATTGTGGCAGCCGGATAACTATGAACCTGTTGTTACTTTGTAATGATGATGGGAAGAATTATCCATTGCTGTGTTTCGTAAGATGTTAGATGAGAGTTCTGAGAGATAAGCTAGTTTTGAGTTCCTTTCTGGGACAAACAAGCTAAAACAAATTCTCTTCTTGCATGGGTATAACTGAGAATGCAGTTCCACAAGCTCAGCATACTTCATTCTTAATTATTTCTGTGAGACTGTTTTGCTTTAGTTATGTGGTTGATTACTGAGGGCTACTTCTATCATCAGAAGGCTAAAAAGCATGTTATTTCTTTCCTTCAGTGCAATAGAGAATTCCCGTGCTGATACCCCTGTAGTCAGCTCTAGTGAAGCTGAGCAGTCAGAGCCTGACTGTGATATTGGTGGGACACTTGAGGCTGACCCTCAGAGTGAGCCTTCCTCTTTTGTCAGTCCACCAGAGAGGTGAGTATCCAAGCAGGTTGTGAGTCTGAACAGTTTGAAGGCAGTTGTTCTTTTCTGTCCTGGCCTTGCAGCAAACGTTTGCATGTGCTTGCTTATCTACGTGTTTGTGTGTGTTTATCATTCCATATGGCTGATGGTTTTATAGGTCCTAATACTCTTTAAACTTTCAGCCTTGCAGGTCAGCATATAGAGAACATCTCATCTTCACATGGCAAGGGAAAGAAGACAAAATCCGAGTTTGAGTCGAAAGTTTCAGCAGCTGAAAAGGGAGCAGATGAGCAGAAATCTGCTCTGAATGCCTCGGAGAACTTAAAGAGGGAGGTAAGCAGTGCTGCTATCCAGTCTGCACACAGGAGCCTGGTGGCCTCTGCTAGGTTATCACTGCTGATAATGATGAGTGATAGCTATCACTTTCCTCATTGCCATGGTCTGAGTACACAGCCCTCACATTTTGGGCACTGTGTGCTGTTCTGGTATTGCCATGTCCAGAGGGCTCTAATAAACGGGGAGAAAAGGGCAGCAAGGTTGATTTGCTGGCACAAAGTTTTTCTGAGCTACTATGTCGTCTTCAAATACAAGACTTGGGGAAATCAAATAAAACTATCTGGAGCAGAATCCAGAACTGGAACATGTAAAGATAGTTGAGCTGGGACTTCCCATAGGATGCTGAATTTTTTTGTATAGTCTGGAAAAGCAAAAAAGGTAGGGGAGTTGCATGGTCCAAAGGTGAGCTGGTAGGAAAAGAAGCCTGAGGGGTGAGTCTTGACTCAGTCAAGAAGTTCCTGACTAGCAAGCAGATGGCTGGAGGCAAAGGTGACAGTTGGAGGAAATACAGGATGTTTGGTGTGTTTACTCTGTCCCAGGAATCTTATTTGGCCCCTGTTAAACTGGAATACTTGGCTAGACAGGTCTTTTATATTGAACTGTATGACTTATTTTATGCTCTTACTGTGAGGCACTTTCTAAAGCTTATGTTTTTGAAACAGCTCAAGAACAACCAAGGCCGTGGAATGCTGATTTTGCTGGTTTAGGATCACATTTCAACTGTCACTAGTATCTTGAGAACTAACTTTAAAACATTTTCTACAAAATAACCTCTACACTTGAAATGTCTGGCCAAAGCTTTTTGTGCATCTAATGATGTGCTGAAAGTGTGTTTGTACAGAGAAGTTGACATGAAATTGAATTTAACAGGGTTGCTGCTTTGTCAGGCAAGTCAAAACATTATTTCTTTGGTTAAACACTAAAGAAACAATTTTTAAGTAATATCTTGTTCTGCTGGTTTTGAGATATTCAGAAATTCCAGGGAGCCTCTGTAATTCTGTTACGACCAAAATTTAAGTCTGAAGATTTTTGCTACAGGGAAAGCTTTCTTTATTTGGAGAAGGAAAAGCAAAAACTTTGAAGAAAAAGCAGGTGTTTGAGACAGAATGCTTACGTTTTACTTAAAATGTATTAGGTTAGCCACAAAAATTGCCAGCATCTCAGTGAAAAAATCTGCAATTCTGGGAGGAAATGTTTCTGGCTTGTAAGCTTGCTTACCTTGGCACCAAGTTTTAACATGGGTGTAAATGATGTATCTGCTCTTGGCTAGATGAGAGCATGCCTTGTTTTTTTGAAGCTCATTTTTGTTTTCATTGTTGGTACTGAAAATATTCACAATTGGTGGCTCTTTCTTTTGCAGAAAGACTTTAAGAAAACAGGAGAAATTGAGCCTACGTCAGTGATAACTCCAAAGGACCCTGGAGACATTCCAACGTTTGATGAATGGAAGAAGAAAGTCATGGAAGTGGAGAAAGAAAAGAGTAAGTTCAGAATTCATTGGTTTGGTCTAAATAGAAACCACTTTCATCTTGTACTGGATTTGAATAGTGAAACTGTCCCTATTTGGAATGCAGCCTGAAACTTCATTTTTCTCCTAGAACTACATAATTAATGGTCTTCATCCTATAAAAGCAGTGAGCAGAAGCTTGCTGACAGTGAACGTACTGTTTGTTTGTGTGGTTTGTTATAGTAGCAATATTTTCTTGTTCCTAGGTCAGTCAATGCACCCTTCTGCTGTTGGTGGGCAGCATGCCACTAAAAAGGTCCAGAAAAACAGAAATAACTATGCCTCTGTGGAGTGTGGGGCCAAAATTCTGGCAGCAAATCCAGAGGCAAAGGTGAGCATTTACTAATTATCAGTGTGCATTATTTGAATGCTATGTATTTACTGCTGTGTAAGAGTAGTACAAACTACACTTAAAAGTGCACACTGATTTGTGAAGTAATCTTCTATTGCTGTGTTGTGTTTATTGGGATTTTGATTTATAAAAATGGGACATAGTCATCTGTGCTTTTTTTTAAGAGGGGTTGCTATAGATGACTTGATGTCTTTTTAAGTGAATTCAGAAGGGGGGCAGAGTCTACTCATTATAGAAAATAAACAACTGAACAATGTTGTATTAAACAGCTGGCCAGAGTAAATGCTCTGTGATTGCCCCAAAGTAGCATAGCTTATTGTGTCCTGTATATTATCTTGCTCAGAATGTTGGGAAACTTGATGATTGGTCTGCATACCTAATAAGTTATATTTGGAAAGCAGGAAGAAATCTTTGGTGCTGTGTTGGTATCCACCACGCAATTTACAATACTCTCTTTGTTACACAGAGCACTTCAGCTATTTTGATGGAAAACATGGACCTTTATATGCTCAATCCTTGCAGTACTAAAATCTGGTAGGTTACTGAGGTTTGCTGATATGATGACAATTTTCCATTGTGATGGGACTGTTATTATTCCTGTGGGTCTGACTTGACCTTGCTGTGTTGCTGCTTGAAATGAGTGTGGAAGGAACTTTGACAGAATTAGCACAAGATGCTCTATGATGTCTCCCACAGAAACCTAGCTCTGCTATTGAGGAGTAATATTAAGGTGGTATTTTTACTTACCTTACTCTTTGTAGGTTTTGCATAATTATAATCTTACAGAAGGTAAAGCACTGAGTATTCAGGTAGAGATTTTTGTTTCTTTTTCCAGCTGTCAAATAACTGTAGCACAGGTGATCAGAATTAACCATTTACTAACTGGTATTTCAGGTGTGATTTCAATGATATTCACTGTCCTTAGTTCTGTGACTTGATGCCTTTGAGTACAAGATGGATGAAGCTATTGCTGTAGCTGCAGGTGCTGTCTAGAGTTACTAAGCTGGATATTCAGGAAAATATCACTAGTGATTCTGAAGGGAGCAATAAGTGTTGCCTTCTTACTGTACAGCAGTTTTGCTACAGTAATGAGATAAAGGGCTGAGGATTGTAATCGTGGAAGTAAGGTGTTTTTTTTAAAAAAATATCTTTTTTTGTCTTTAAGGTTTGTTGTTGAGCTCTGTGAACCTGTCCAAGTAAAGCAGTTTGACATTGCAAATCATGAATTATTCTCTTCCACTCCTAAAGACTTCCTGGTGTCAATTAGTGACAGGTATGTTATCTAAATTTACACTTTGAATAATGGGCATATGCAGTCGATGTTTTATGAAGCCTAATAATTACTTCTTTTTTCATTGAGAGGGGTAATGTATTGTGAAATTACATGGATTTTCTTTGTGTCTGTGTATTGTCAGTTGCTAGCATTTTTTCCTTTGCCACCTTAAAAACTAAAAGGAAATTTTTTTAAGCAAGTAGCAATGAAGAAGCAGAACTTATACAGCAGCTAGGTAGTGGATAGCAGCTTATAAAATGAACATTCCCTAACAGAAGGCTACTGACCTTGTGGGCTGCCTCCTCCCTTGTCATTTGGACCACTTTCCTGTGATTTTAAGCTGTCTTCAATGCTGAACTCTGTCATAAACATCTCCAAATGTACTTTTAAAAAATAAAAATGTAGTGCACCATTGAGGAATTGGAAGGGGTAAAAATAATACAGGTTGGCCACATGGCTGGTTAAAAGAAGGGTGGCTTTATGATGTTTTAGGCAGTGTTGTGCCCCCACAGCTTTCTGGGAGTGAGCAGATTATTCTGGTCTGTCAAAGAGCAGAATTCACACAGTACATGAGAGAAAATTCACTTTCTTCTTGGGTGCTTAAAACGTGTAGATTTGGATTTCCAGACTTGGTCTGTTGTGTAGTTCTAACTCTGCTTTGCTCACAGTTTTTCACTGCTTGCTTACCACTATATTTATGACCTGTCACTTCAGAGTTGTGCTCTCCACTGTTCCTCTGAGGTAGCTTTTTACAATTCCAGGAACTTCACTGTGGACTGGCTGAATTTCAGTAATTGGGTCAAGTATAGGGTTTTGTCCTTCAAGGGTTTGCACACTGTTTTAAGTATGTAAAGAGCTATTGCTGAGCTTTTGTGTTGGGTCTACTTTCTCTTGCAACTCTTCTTTCCATAAAAAACACATTGCTGTTATTGTGCAGCCGGAAAGAAAAAAATATTTCTTCTCTGGAAAGGTGTTTGGGGAAACTTGAGCAAATGTCGGTAAACACTGTGTTCTTGCATTTCATTAGCTTGACTCCATTCTTTCCTTTCTAGGTATCCAACAAACAAGTGGATTAAATTAGGTACTTTCCATGCCAGAGATGAGAGAAATGTCCAAAGCTTTCCTCTGGATGAACAGATGTATGCAAAATATGTTAAGGTAACTTGATACTGCAGAAGCATCCACGCTTGTCAGGGAAGGAGGGGTTTGCTGGGCTTACCCTGTGTGACAGCATCCAGAGAAATGTGTTATCCAAGCCTGCCTTGCCATTAATTGCCCTGGTTCATTAGTGGCCCCGGTGGTATTGGCCATGTATAGTCACAGTCACAAGCCTGTGCCTTCCTCACAGTGGTGACTGAGAGGATCTCAGGAAGCACCTGTTGCCTTCTGTCCAAGTGCACACTTAGTTAATACCCAAATTAAGAAAAATCAGACAATGTTCTATTCTATTTGACTTAACCAACTGTCTCCTGAATGTAAAACTAGAAGAATCTCAACCTGTTTTATCTCTTGGCTGTACCTGCTTTATACATATATACATACACTGTCTCACTCCCTGGAGCACAGATCAGAATATGTATTTTGATTTTTTTTTTTTTTTTACTATACAGTTTTAAGTGAACCTGAAAGAGGAAGTGTTTGGATCTTGGTTCTCATCTATAGATTCAAAGTGCAGTTTTGGAATTGCTCAGTCATAATTCTGGCTCAGGCAAATTATTTGAGCTCACTGCTACTGGAGCATTGCCATTATATCTTCACCTTCAAAATAGCTTGCATTTCCTGAGAAGGCTCAAAAGAGAATAAAACTCCATAAATAATTAATGTGGAAGTACTTGGACAGGGATAAAAGCTTTTCTGAAAATATTGGGATGTAGTGGAGGTTTAAATTCAAATAAAATACAGACCTTTTAGGTGATGTGTTATCTTCCAGTTATGGTGCTGCCAAAAAAGTAAAACTGGTTTGTGCTGCTGAATTATGCTTTGTGCTTTCACTGAGAAGCAGCTGTGAATGATAGTTGTCTAACATCTCTACCTGGAAATTCTGCATGAGTCACAGAATAAAGATTTCATTTATTTTTAATTCTGTTTTCTGGCTGAATTAATGCCTCAGGGTAGCTGGAATCTTGCTTGAAGTTCTAGAATTCCAGTAGATGTTTCAGCACTTAATCCCTGGGTGGATACAGTGCTCTGCCTTGAAAATTTTACTATGCTATATTATTCAAGTTTGGAGTGTGTCTAGTCTACAGAAGAAGAGTCCAAAAATCTTTCAAAAAGTTTGATTTTTTTGAAAAAGTACTGAACTTTTATTAAAAACAATGGGTTTTTTGTAAGTGTGTTTATAGGAATAGTTATTTTTGTCTTAGTTGCAGATTATTACAGTCTTTCATTGGTAGTGTCTAACTAATGGTTTAGTTAATGCATTCTACCCTTGCAAATTAACTCAGATTAAATAAATACCAGTGTGTAGTCAAGGTTGCACTAGAAATACGCAGATGACTGAAGCTTCCAAGTTTATCATCAGATGCTGTTTCTCCAGTCATATTTCTGTAAATTGAAGCATGTTATACTGAACTTGAAGCAGCAGCAGTGAATAGAATGCATGGGGGTTGTTTCTCCTTTTGAGTCACTTTCTGTAATCTGTGCTCTTTAAGGGGGGGAATACATTCAGTACATTTAACACCCCTCAATATTCTGTCTGCAATCATGCTGCCCTGAAAAACTGAATAACTCGAGTTCATTAATGAAACACTTGTTGCATGTTACCTTCAGTCTGCAAGGTACAAGGGCTAAAAGAAATCTTGCTACCCAAGGCAGATGAAGTAGTATTGCAGCTTAATCCTTCCTAGCTTGTCCTCCTAGGCATTTGTAGTAGTGAGTTCAACCCAGCCAGACCCTGCAGTTGCCTGTGGCATGTGTTCAGCCTTTGTACTGACATCTTTTTTTTTTTTTCTCCTTTCCCTTCTCTCGCTTCAGATGTTCATCAAGTACATAAAGGTTAGCAACCTCTTCTTTTGGAGTGATGAATGCATGGGGCTTGGGGTGCTCTCTGCTGCAACTTGGCACTTTAATGCATGGCAAGAATAAATCTTTGGGGCTTTCCTGCTATGGGCAGTCTGCAAATCCCTTGAGTAAACAAAACTTGGCATTTCAAGATTGAATGTATATGTTAAATGAACTCTTGACTCTCTGGGTATTTGGAATTTATTTTAAGTACCTCTTGTTCTTTAGGTGGAGTTGATATCACACTTTGGATCTGAACATTTTTGTCCTTTAAGTCTTATAAGGTAATATTTTGTTTTGTCTTTCTACCTAATTGCAGTAAGGATTAGTGTTTTTCAATAGTATTTGGGCAACAAATTCTACTTTTCAATTAAAGTTTTTTGCAAACGTTGTGAATTGATGTAGTTACTTAATTTACCTGCTGTGTGGGGTCCTTCACATCTGTTTAAAGAAGCTTTGAACCTTTTTATTTGGTCCTCCAGTATGCAGGGACTAGTTTATATTTGCAGGGGGGCGTGAGGAAACAGGAGCAGCTTTACAGGAGGACAGGAGCATTTCAAAGCTGACCAAGCAAAACAGGGAACAAGCAGTGAACTGAGAAGAGCAGGTGTAGTGAGTGCTGTGTTTTTTGGCAGCCCAGGTCCTTGCAGTTGGTAATGCTTGGAATATCAAAGGATACCTGTGTGTTTGTAGTTCAGAGAACCATCAGCCTCTGCACTGCTCCTAACAAAACAGGCTTTAAACCTGGTTGCTCTATAGGGTTGTAAGTCAAACCGTATTTTCGGTTGACAGGACTGCTTTAAATGGGATTGATCTGATTTTGTTTTGGCAGAACAGGTCAAAGAGAATATAATATACAAAGTGAGGTAGTTAGGAGTAGATTCTTCTGAAGTGAAGCTGAAGAGGATATGTAAGAGCTCATGGGGAGCTTAGGACAAGGAAGTCTAGGTATGAGTTAGAGTTAAAGAGGAAGAAAAGACTCTTTGCAGTTAGTAGAATGAAAAAGAGGATCTTGTTTTGGTTCAGGGTGTGAAAACCTGAAGTGGACTTTGTGGATGCATCTTTGCGAAAATAAACATACCTCCTGCTTGATCTTGATGAACTGAATGCAACTACTGTGTCTCTAATTTATTTGCTACATGAGAGTAATAATGCTTGTAAATTATATAACATAATTACATAACTAATAGACTAATACTAGGTTTTATTTTAAAACTTTGTTCGTAGGGTATTTGGTACTAGCATGGTTGAAGAGTATGAAGAAATAGCTGATTCTCAGTATCAGTCTGAACGACAAGAACTCTTTGATGAAGATTATGGTAAATATTTTGTGCATTTTTAGACATCTGTGTGCTAGTCTGGTAGCTTCTTGTTTCCTGATTATGATAAAAGATTTGACTGTTGTAAATTTACTCTTTTCCTTGTTGACAGTGTTTCAGCATTTTTGGGCTTTTCCAGCAATCCTTTTAAATTTTAAACAATATGTAAATGTAACTATGTGGAAGATTGCTTTTAAATGCTAGTAACAAATCTCTGTTTCACTTGGCAGAATAGGCAGTAGCTTGTTCATGTGCTGAACAGTAGTAAAGGCTTACTAAAATAATCAAAGCAGCTCACATGGAACAGGTGTATTTATACTTAGTGTCCAATACCCCATTTCCTGTGATTGATTGTATGATGCTGCAAGTGACTGGGAAGGGGCTTATTTTGGCTGCAGACTTGGTGTTTTAACTGAAAACCATGAAACCATCTACCTCCAGCCTCTGTGAAGCTCAGTGAGTTATTTGCTGCATCTGTCTTGTGAATCCTGGGGAAACTGAAGCTTGAGCCCTGAATCTCTTTGAGTTGCTCATTGATTGGAGCTTGATATTTCACTTTGTAATTTCTGGCCTCTAACTTTATTTCTGTAGGTTTATTTTCACACTGTCAACCTGACATCACTGAATGACATGTTAAATCTTGATGGTTTATATTCTTTGTAACACACTTAATTTGATAGTCACAAGTGTTTTTCTTTATACGTAGATTATCTATTGGATTATAACACAGGGGAAGAAAAATCTTCAAAAAATCTTCTTGGTTCTGCTACAAGTGAGTATGATTTAGTAGAAAAACTATTGCTGGGCTAAACCAGGATGAGCCAATTCAAAGTGCATAACATTTTGTTATGCAACATCTACAGCTTTTATATTCTTCTGCTGAAACAATGTACTGTGATTCCTACTTAGTTTCATAGGAACAAATGACAATTTGAAGTTGGGGTATCAATTTTAAAGAACTTTTAAGTTTCTAAAGATACCTATTTTGTGGAAATGTCTGTTTTCTGTACTTAGGGATCCTAAGCACTTGAAATAATGTGAACATTGCACAGGGCTGTAAATAGCCAGTACTAAAGTGTTGTAGAACATTAATTATTCAGAGCTTGGAAATCTGTGCTTCATGTACTTTATTTATAGGAGGCAATATAAAAATTTACTTTGTACAGCTTGAAAGGGAGGACTGGAGAATACTGTTTCTGAGAAGGCTTTATGTAAATATTGTAACTTAGGTTTTTTATAAGGGCTGTGTGTATTTTTTGAGAGAACTAATGGTTCTTGTCTGTCTCTTCTCACTTTTCCCATTGGAAAACCTCCAGGTGTAGAGTTTGTTTGGATAAGAATACATACATATTCAGTTTTAATGGTGTTCTTAACTGCTGAATTATTCAGTATAGTATCAGCTCCATGCAACTTCTTCCAAGCTGTACCACTCTTCCTTCTGTCCCAGTTAATGAAGATTCATTACTGTGGTGTAGATTTGCACTCAATTAATGCTGTTTGGGCTCAGGCTTTCCTTTCATCCCCTAGTGGATCAGAGCTACAGAATTCTCTGATACTATTTCCAAGAGCATAGTTATCTCCTGAGAATAAAAAGGTCATGGCTAGGAATATTCACAGCTTAAAAGCATTTTCAAAAGGGAAATAGTGGAAAAGGCAGTTTTTTTCTAAATGTCAGCCTCTCACAGATGAGAGAAAGCAGTAAATTCTTCCCTGACACTGCTTATCTCTTCTCTGTGACTTTCAGCCTTTTTATTTTCAGTCTGTCCTGATGGTGCATACTCACATGATCTGTCTGCAAGGGCAGTATTGCAAGTTTATGGTCACTGTTAAAAAAGGGAGCAATGTTAGTCTTTTAGAGTCCTGAAGCTGAGATTAAAAGGTTTGGAACACCTGTTGCTGATGGTGCTCAGCTGTCTTTGTAATGCACTGAAACATTGCAGTGATCATTACTTAGTTCTGTCTGGTGCATCTTGTTATTGAGATCTTTCTTCTCTGGCAGGGTAGTCAGTGTTCCTCTTTTGGAAGGAGTAGACTTTTTTGGGGGTTTTGTGATGGTTTTCTCATGTGTACATGCTTAGCCAAAAGTGATGGACTTCCGTTTTTGCATCATTTGTCTTAAGCAGTGAGGAAGAGGGTGCTCTGAGGAGGAGACTTGGGGTTTCCCAGACATTTTATCTCATAAGAAATATTCTGCAGCCTTCCACTAGTGTTGACTCACTTTAGTTCTATTGTGAGAAATGATCCAGGCTGCCTGTATTAGAGCTTCTCCATTTGAGTGTTCAAGCTTGAAATTGCTGGCTTAGGACCTTCCTCAGTGGTTCACATACTCAAATTGTCAGCAAATGCCATGCTTAAATACTCAGTTTGTTTTACAGTTCCGTGGTTTGGGGACTGATGATCAGCAGCAAGTACTTCTTCTTGGTGTTAGAAGGTCCAGCTGGTGAAGGGTAGCTACAGCTTTCTAGATTATAAAATTACCCTTTTAAAGGAACAGTGGCACCCAGCATAATAAAATGACCAGGGGTTTTATGTCCTTACCCTGTGATTCATTTCAAGCAAGTATTGCCGAGTAGCAGATTGCTCCGTGCTGCTGATCTCTGTGCCTTCTGAGTGTGTCCTTGTTGAGTAGTTGTCTCTTTTAGATGCTATCCTGAGTATGGTGAACATTGCTGCTAACATGCTTGGAGCCAAAACTGAAGAGTCGACTGAAACTGAAGGTATTTTATTGGTGGTTTTAGTGTTTTGGGTTTTTTTAAATGAAAAACATTCTGGAAAGTTTTGATTTCTTCATTTAATTTTTCTGTGAAGAGTTGGGTGATCTATGCTTAAATGGCTTTTTTCACCTTTTATGGCATAGCTGATGAGTGTCATAGAATTCTTACCCTACTTACTATGAAAAGTGGAACAGAGATGCTGAATTTGCTGAGAAGGGAACCGATATGAAGATGACCCATAGGCTTGTTTAGCTTTGTTTGGAGATCTTTATGGCTTAAGCTGGGTAACACAGAGAAGAAAGTCTAACTTGCTGCTTTCTGCAAGTATCCTGAGACTGTCCAAAACATCATATTTGTAAACTGTCAGTCACACTTTCAGATAATTTTGAATGACATCTGCAATTCATTAATAAAAAAAACAGTTAATAAAAAAACCTCCAAACCTCAAATTCTTTGAAAACAAAGATGGTTCTCGAGTTTTAACATTCACATTTACGTCCTTCCTGCAGCAGGGAACAAAAGTGTGTCTGAAAACGTCACTGCCACCCCTGCAACTTCCACAGCCGCACCAAGACTGCCTGAACCAACGCCTGTTCCTTCACCAGAGTAAGTGGTTGGTGTTGGGGCTTTTGCAGTGTGTTCCTAGCAGAGACTAACACCCACCAGACTGGCAGCTTTGGCACTAGGATGCCCAGGTAGGGCATGCATTCTTAAACAAGTGAAAAAGCAAGTATTTGGTGAAATCTGTAGTGTGATAATGTTACTAACCAGGGGAATTGGTTTAGTTACTGTTTGTATGTATTTCCATTATGATATGTTTTGTTTTGACACATAAGCTGCCTTAATATTGGTCCAGGTTTTGTGGTTGACTCCAGCAAGGGAGACTAACTAGGAATTAAGTTGTGTTGCTGAAACTTCAGCTAAGTTATATTGGCAAAAATTCTGGTTTAAAACTCTGTATTTTCCTAGACTTTGCTTAATGAGAATATGTACACAAATATACAGAATTAACTTGGGAAGGGGAGTTGTATATCGATTCTGGGGCTGGTTTTTTCAGTTGATTACAATTACTGAGAATTCATTTGGTTACTTGGAGCCAAGACTCTAGCTCTTAAATGTTAGGACGTGATTTGTGCTGCATTTGGAGGTTTTATGGTTTTCTAGTACTCTGGTTGTTGAGAGACTGAGGAAGGTCAAGTGGGTAGGTTGTGATTCTTGAATTTGGAGATTGCAGCAGCAGAATAAGATGCTTGCTGTGTAAGAATTTAGTGATATTTGAACTGATGTGAGGGAAGGGGCTGAATTATATGACAGAGAAGGCTCCTGTTTCAGAAGCAAGGGTTGAAATAACTTGTTTGCAAATCGGGAATGAAAAATGTCAGAGGAAATACCAACTCTTGGCATTTCTGACTGTTTCCAAACTGGCCTTCAGTCACTAGAGTAAGGTTGACTAAATTTTTTCAAAATCCTACTTTTGCAGTCTTCCAGAGCAGGCATGTAAAACTATTGAATTAACATCCTGTCTTTAACTCTTTTGTAGACTTGTTACTACAGATATTCCTCAGATAGATAAAGAGCAATTAGTGGTGGATTTGACTAAAGAAAGTCCTATTGTTCAGCTTGTACAAGAGTATGAAGAAGATACAAGCCAGTCCACAGTAACCTTGCTGTCCAGTGATGAGCAGGAAGAAGAAGTGTCGACATGGTTTGAACTTGAGACAGAGCAGTACTGCTATGACATGGCAGCAGTGTGCTGTATCTCCACATTTTCAGAGTATCTGTTTAAGTGGTGCTCGGTGGCAGTAGCCAGGCACCGGCAGCACAGTAAAGCTGGGGGCAGGGAAGGGCCAGGCCGCACTGCTGATGTGCAGCAGCCCCAGGCTGTTCTGACAGAGCCTGTCCCTGTGCCAGTGGATGAGCCTCTGCCTGAGCAACTGGACAGCAAAGCTGAGAGACCACCCGGGTCTACTGTTGCCGTTGACTTGAGCAGCGTGGTCCCTGAGGAGATCAGTAATGAGACCACAGACTCAATTGAACTGGAGCCAAGCCACCCTCAAACTGTCTCTCAGTCCCTCCTCTTGGAAGTTACTTCTCAAGTTAAGCCTTTGCCAACAACAGACATGGTGTTGGAGCCTGCAAAAGAAGACACAGGCCAGGTAGCCCCAAGGGGGACTCCCCAGGTGGATGTACCTGAGATCAGTGCTGAAATGGAAAAGGCTGAGAGCTCTGTTGTCGAAGAAAGCCCTGTAGCTTCTGAGACCAGCGTGGCCACTGAGGTGAAGGAGATGAGCACGAGAGAGGCTATGGCTACCCCAGTGATTGCAAAGCCTACAGAGACTGTTCTGCAGCCTGAAAATACAGTGGACATAGTAGCCAGCGATGCTGGGGAGGGAAAGGAGAGCACTCCAGAAGTGCCGAAACCTGTTCTGCCTCCTGTTGATTCTTCTGTATCTGCCGAAACAAAGGAGGACGATCAGGCAGCTGAAGAGGCTTTAATGGCGATTCCGGTCGCTGGGGGACCACAGAGAACAGCTACAGACTTCTATGCTGAATTGCAGAATTCAACAGATCTGGGCTATGCTAACGGGAACCTCGTTCATGGATCTAATCAAAAGGAGTCGGTCTTCATGCGCCTCAATAATCGCATCAAGGCCCTGGAGGTCAACATGTCCCTCAGCAGCCGTTACTTAGAAGAACTCAGTCAGAGGTGAGTTGAGGACGAGGCCTCCGTATGTTAACGTGGTTTCAGCCACTGATACAAAGGAACAACATACACATATGGAGAGTAGCCCGGGGGAAGTTGGGTAGAGTAAATCACGGCATAAAGCTTTATAGAAAACTGAATAAAGTACCTAAGCCTGGGTAGCTGCTGGAGACGCAGATGTCTGTGTGGCAGAGGTTCCCTCTTTGTATTTCAGACATAATCACATCTTTTTTGTTTTGATGAATACTGCTGTGGGTTTTTTAAAAGGACACAGCGTTACCAGGATGTAAGCACTAATCCTGTCCCTAATCCTTTCAACAAAAGGGCACATCCTTCTGTTGCTTTAAAACTAAATGCCACAGCCCTACAATGCCTTCTTTATTGAATTGCTTCCACTTAAATGACTGTGTTACCCGTCTGTAATAACTCGTGTTGAATAATTGAGTGTGAAGAAGGAACTAAGAGCTTTCTGTGAGGGATGTATCTATGTTAGTGTTTATCTGTGGTGCTCCTTAGCTGCAGGAGGATGGGGAAATGTACCAATCTGAGAACTGGCTGAAGGGGCTGGTGTGTTGTATCTTAGCAGTCAGTGCTTGCAGAGTGAATTTCAGTAAACTGGCACTAAGTTTGAAGGTGTTGAAATAGATGTGATTTTTAACCTTGGAACACACCTCCTGCCCCCTTTACTCCAACAAGCCCTAGAAAAAGATGTATCTGTTTTGTGTGTGAAACAAAAAGCAAATACCACTTGATGTTTAAATAAAACTCCTTTGGGCCGAGAGTTTTTTGCTGGCATAGTCCTGTTTTCCGAAGACCAGTCAAAGCTGAGGAGTTTTATGCACCAGTATTTCCAACTTAACGTGCTCTTTGTTTTAGGTATCGAAAGCAAATGGAAGAAATGCAGAAGGCTTTCAATAAAACAATAATAAAACTTCAGAACACCTCAAGAATAGCAGAAGAGCAGGTATGGTTTGTTAGAGTATTTAAGTCTTCTCTTAACTAGGAAAGTTTATTTCAATGAAGAGTTGTAGGGAGGTACAGAAATCCTCTTTCAGTTGAGCTGTATATCTGCCTTTTGAAAGCATCCATTCCATCTGTAATAAGATTTTTAGGTATGTTCCCAGTTTTATTGGAATAAAGGCATTTCTAGCTGTTTCCTGATTTTTGTATTTGAAGAATAAAATCAGTTGTCAGCTGGTAATTGCTAAAACCTGCCAATATCTTTGTCAAAGAAAAAATCATCTGGGTCGGATCCAACCCTTATTTCTTGATTGTAGCTGCACTCAAAACAATTTTGACTTAGTTGGTTTTCATATCTGATTTAAAGTACAAACTTCCCTGCTGCTGAAGAGACCTAGTCTATTGAAAGGTAGAGAGGTGCAGTAATAGCTTAAACTAAATTTGCATTTGAAAGTGTAGTTCATTTAACAAAAGCTTTAGTTCATTCTTTTCCCTGCTCTGCCATCCTGGCTTTCCTGAGCAGCTGTGGAATACAGTGCATATTGCTGTGCTGAATATTCCCTAAAGCAGCTGTGCATGTGGCATAGCAGACTTGGTCCTGTCTGATAGTTTCTGAAGTGCAATCCCAGGCCTGTAGTTTGCTCATCCATAAGCAGTGAAGAAAATAGCAACTTCATATGTGTTCTGTTTTCTCCTGTTTAGTGGTTTGGGGTTTTTTTTAAGCATATCAATGCTGATAAGTCTCCTCTTGGTTAACATCCCTGATATTCTGCTCGCTTTCCTTAATTTCTCATTGGATTAAGAATCCTGCTAGGTTTCTTTCCGGGGTGTAGCTGCAAAATTGTTCCTGGCTGGCCTGGGCTCATGTCATTAAGTGTCTGGCTGGGACAACAGCTCTGTGACAGCGCTTACACTGGAGCTCTGCGTGGTCATGTGCATTCTGTAACGTGGCAGTTCAGCCTCCTGACAGTGACTGCCTGGAGCTGGCTGCTTACTCAGCCTGTAATGAGGGCAGCACAAGTCAGTGTAATGAAATGCATTTGGCATAACTTCATGAAATGGTACTTGACAAGGAAAAATGTTACATAAAGCTGTGCCGAACACAATGCTGGATGGGTCGTGTGACTGCAGAGTGCCTGGCTGTGTCAGACAGAAAGAACACTGACTCTGCACACATGAGCACGTATGGTAGTGGGAACCTGACAGCTATTGTCATGACCTTGACTCTCTTCAACACAGGATCAGCGTCAGACAGAAGCAATCCAGCTGTTACAAGCACAGCTCACCAACATGACCCAGCTGGCTTCTAATCTGTCGGCAACTGTGGCGGAGTTAAAACGGGAGGTAATTATTGTTCAGCAGAATGGCACGAGAACTCGGAGGAAATGGATGCATAAACATCCCTATGTGAAGAGATCACAGTCTTTAAATGAAGCTTTAAGTTTCTTTAGTGTTGCTTTCAGCTTACTTTGAGCTACAAATTTTAGTAGCTTGAGCTGTTTTGTGTGCAGCAAAATTGGCAATAATTACTACAGCCTTACTAGTCCCATGATTGTAGTCTGAGCTATGGCACCCTTCTTCTTTTCCCACTGGCTGTTGTCATCTTCTGAGATTAGGGGGAATCTTTGCAACAACTGCCTCAAATATTTATGTTCTCCTGCCTGGGATTTCAAGCAGTACCATAAACATGACCTTTTTTATTTTGTGCCTGTTGCCAAAGACCTCCCTTCTTTGATGCCTGGCTGGCTAAGCTCCTGTTCATGAGTGTTGTGGTTAGTGAAACCACATTGAATCAAGTGATTATAGTTGTGTTCTGTGAAGTACTGCAGTGTCAGCTGACGTGAAGCATCACTTCCATTTGCTATGGTACTGCATCCATGTCAGCTGTAAACCAGAGAAGTTACTTTCTGAGCATGCTCTTTTATGGGGAGTATATTGCTTTCAGGTAGGTTTGAATGCTCTTTACAAGGGGTGGCAGCTTCTCTAGTTATGCTGGGACTGTAGGCAATGAAATATTGTCCTGTGTTAGCAGGTGGTGGGATTCACTCCGTGAATGTTGCACAGCCAATAGACTTCATCAAACCTCTGAAAAATTACTCAAATTTGAACAAGTGTTAAGTGAAATTGAAGGGCAGTGGCTTGAGAACATGTCACTTGTCTATTTTCAAGTTTAAAACGTGAAAATAGTACAAAGACCTTACTCTGTCTTGAATAACTGTGTCCAATTCCTGCAGGTTTCTGATCGACAGACTTACCTGGTGATTTCCTTGGTTCTTTGTCTCATCCTGGGCTTGGTGCTTTTTGTGCAGCGGTGCAGAACCCCTTCTCAGTTCTGTGAAGATTACCTCTCAAAAATTCCCAAAAGCAATCACTACCCTAGCCCCAAAAGGTAGCGTATTTATATTTGAAACTCAATTGTTCTTGCAGCTTTTTGATATTTCCAGGGTCTGCTGGTACTGGTGCATCTGCTTTAATTCTGGGTCTTCTTTCTTCACACTCAAAATTGATAGCAAAGAGCCATTACTGCTTTGTAGTAACACTCTCCTAGAAGCATTTTGAAGCTACTACACTTAACATGCCTTGATGACTTGTTACAAACACAGTACTGTGTCTGATGGCTGGGCTTTCTTGGGCACCTCAGCAAATAATTCTGTCTTTCTGCTAAAAATGCTTCTTACTGAAAAATGCATATGACAAAGTAGTGAGAAAAATGTGTTAAAAAAGCTTTCTGGAATTTCCTAGGTGTTTCTCCTCCTATGATGATATGAATTTGAAAAGAAGAACTTCTCTTCCACTGGTCAGATCACAGTCTTTTCAGCTAGCTGGTAAAGAAGGTATTATTCATATTGTACACCTACTCTCTAGTGTTACTCTTAGTGCTGCACAATGTGCATGTAGTTCATGGATGTGTTCTGTAGGACAAGGTTTATGAACAACTCATAGAACGGTGCTGAATTATGCTAAAAACCTTAAATGCAGTTTTTGACATCAGTTACGTTCTGCTCTGTAGATGTTTTCTTGGGGTTAGTAGCAATCCATGCAGGTACTCAGGTCTGCAAAGCTGTGAAGCTTGCAGAAAGTAGCTTTTTCCTTCTAAGTGCCAGATGTGGGAGTTGAGTGCCTTACTTTTCAGAAGTCCTGGTAACCTGTGTTGGAAACTTGGCAAGTATTTAGGATTCAAATTTAGCAGCTTTAGGAGAAAAATTAGACCATTTATCTTGGCTTGGATATCAGTAATGATCTGGGCTTTTTAGTATTCATGGTAGACTTGGGACAACTGAATTTTGATTTCTTAGGCTATCATTGTCATGCAAAACCAAGTGTTGCAGATTATAGTAATTGCCAAGTGTGCAGCTGACTGTTCTTTGGGTGCAGCAAACTTGATTCACAGGTTTTTGTACTGTGAATAAAACTGCATGAAAACTTGTAAGTTGAGTTGGGAATGTGTTGTAGTAAAGACTAGCTAAGGCCTGTACTTTTTTTATTATTATTTTCTGAAAAAAAAAAACAAACCACAGTCTTCTTGAAATCTTTGTGGCTTCATCTTGGAAGAATACCTTACAAAGCACTGGTGGAGGAATGCCAGACTGGTCTTATGTCAGTCTGAACATCTGTGTCCTTGATAGGCAGGCTGCATGTTAAACATTGTTATAACTGGCAACAGTTTTAATTAGACTTTAACTTTTGCTGGCTCCTGCTCCTTTTCCCCAGAGGATGTTCTCTGCACCTCTTCATGATTAATTTATCAGAAAGCCAAGTGTTTTCAAGTGTGTGCCACGCACTGCTGCATGACAGCATAGGGGAATTCCTCTGTATGCTGACTTCACTTTCAGTGTGTTGTGATAAGTGGAATATTTAGTTATGCTGCTCCTAGGAATGTGTTGCTCTAGAGCTGGCAGAGTCAGGATTGCTAAGTGTATGTTTCTTCTCGTACAGTGGATCCCGAGGATCTGTACATTGTGGAACCCCTGAAGTTCTCCCCAGAGAAGAAGGTACTGTGGTGTGGGGCTGAGGTGTCTGTGCTGGCAGGTGATGCATATCTTGGCTGCTCTCCCTGCCAGTCCCTAGGCTTGGCTTGGACACTCTGCTTCCCTCCCAGAACCTCACTGTTTCTCTTTCTCACTTGTTTCAGAAAAAGCGTTGCAAATACAAAAGTGAAAAGCCAGAGACCATTAAGCCAACAACAGAGCCTGTGCATCCCATAGCCAACGGTGAAATCAAAGGAAGGAAGCCGTTCACAAACCAGAGGGACTTCTCTAACATTGGGGAGGTTTATCACTCTTCCTATAAGGGCCCTCCATCTGAAGGAAGCTCTGAAACGTCGTCGCAGTCTGAGGAATCCTATTTTTGTGGCATTTCAGCATGTACGAGTCTGTGCAACGGGCAGACCCAAAAGACAAAAACTGAGAAGAGGGCTATAAAACGAAGACGGTCTAAAGTTTCAGACCAAGGGAAGCTCATAAAAACTCTAATACAGACTAAGTCGGGGTCAATGCCAAGCCTGCATGACATAATCAAAGGAAACAAAGATATAACAGTGGGAACGCTTGGTGTCACGACAGTTTCTGGACACGTCTAAAACTAGCTGAACTTCTCAAACAGGAGAGTGTTTGTTCATTTGAGAACAGTCTGTGGTATTCTGTGGGAAGATAGTGGGAGACAAAGAGCTCAACTAATTGGAAAGTATTCAGAAATTTGGTTTCTGCCTTTTTAAATAGATGGGATTGTGTCAATCTTGGCTATAAGCTGCAGCTTTACAAGGCTGATAATTTCCTATGAGAACAGCTTGGGGGGGAGGGAGGTCAGGGTTCATTTTATAAAGGTTTTTTTTCACAGTTCCTGGGACAGAGATTTTTTGAAACCCAGTTTGTTGGGTGGAATAGGGATACAAGCCTAATCCTCTTCCTTTAGCTTTGTTCCTATTTCTTGCACCTTCCCATATTTATGTGCCTTTTGTCTATTTATAATGCCACTGGAAGAGGGGAGATACAATTGTTTGTCATTTGATTTATTTTGTAATTTCTCTAGCTTTTTTTGAAGATGCAACACTACAGTGCTGTAAAGGGACACGTGTTGGCCTTCAGCTGGACTTGGTAATGTGGACTGGATACTGTAAAAATACCAACAGATGGACTTGCCTGACTAGATTCTGGTTTTGCAAACTCTGTTGAGGAAAATATCTCCCCAGGGATGGTAACTTGTGTGTATTTGCACCTTCAGTCACACTGTGAGCTGTAGGCCTGACGTGCAGAAGCAGTGACAGGGGCTCTGCAGGACATCCTGTGTGCAGTGGAATCTGAGGCTCCAAATGCATTTGTCATCTCAGTGGCTGCTGCAGTTCTCTGAAGGACGTGGATGAGGAGTGCTCTCCGTTGCTGTGCTGAGTTCAGGGAAGGCTCAGCTGAAGAAGAGGAGTGTGAGCTGGTGCAGCCACGCCGTTCTCGGAGCCCGCTCTGGGTGCATTGAGTTTGCAAAGCCTAGGAGTCTGAGCAGTCGGGCTGGTTCTCTGCCGGTATTTCCATAACGTTTGCTTTTGTATTGGCTAACAAATGTGCAGTGTTGGTATGGTTGGTATTTCATATTCAAGTGTTTTTTATTTTGACTGTGATTGTATATTTGGATACTATAGGATGTGTGGTTGCTAAAATGTTGAGTGTGATTCTGAGTGAATGGAACAAAAGGTTTTTCCTTTTGACAGGTGTTACAGGTTCACGTTGTACAAAATAAGTTAACTTATTGAGCACTTTTAGTGGTACCCTTTTTAACAGATCTAATGCCTTTCCTGGGTATTGTATGTAATGTGACTTATTTAAAGACTTTGTTTTTTTGCTGCTTTCTTGTTAGTTTATGAATACTTTAAAGTGATGTACTTTCAGAGTTGATCTGCACAATTAGCCAGTCAGAGCACAGGAACCAGACATGTTAAACCTGAATTCAGAAGGGTGTCAAACCTGGATTAGGAAAATACTTACCACCAGAGTGCAGCATCCAATGTTGTGGAACAAGAGTATGTAACTACAGAGCTGTAGTGCCATTAGAAACTGTGAATTTCCAAATAAATCTGAACACTTTGTCTTTCATTTATTGGCATTTTTCCTTTGAAAATGAAACTTCTGGCTTGAATTCTCTGAGAAGGACTATTCTTTAATTTTCAGTCCAGGACTAGGACTGGGATCCTTTGGGCCCTAGTAAGGAGCTCCTAAACTTGTCAGCCTAGATGTTTGTCTATTTAAAGAAAGAAAAGGGGGAGGTGCATTCTGAAGGCCGAGTGCTCCTTTGTCAGAAAGTTCAGGAATTGTGGCCCTGTGGAATTGTTGGAGAAGTTTCCAGCAGGTCACTTCACACCTTGCTGGGCCAGAATCACTGGATGTGGTGGCTTTTGATGAGAATGACTGCATGAAATGACCTCTTGGCACTCAGAGCTAACATTTGTGAGGGATGTAAAAGGAAAATGTTAGTCATTTATGATTTCAAACCAGACTTGTCAGCTTGAAGTTTGCCCCTGACTGGTCGCTCCCTCCTAACTTATTTGTGTCAAGCACAGCAGCTCTGCGTGCAGCCAAGTGCTGAATTCACAGCCTCTCCAGCATCTACTTGTCAAAGGACAGCTCTCCAGCACTGATTTTTCACTTGAATGTCCCAAGACTCTGCTTTGTCGTAGCACTGTGATTTAAAAAGCAATTGAGTGTGGGTTTGCTGGGGCAGGAGGAGAGTGTTGGCTATTTTTGGAGGGCAGGGTGTGGGCTTCTTCCATTTACTCCTTCCTCTTGATACGTCACTTGTAGGGAGCTGTGTACCTTCATTGCCCAGGCAACCACTGGGCTCTTCTCTTGAATAAGAATCACCTGAAGCTGGACACGACTGAATTCTTAAAACAGCCCATCTTTCCTCTCTGGCTATAAACCAAAACCTGACAGATGTATATACTATGCTGTGAAATGTAGAACGAGGCTGCACATTGAAATTCCAAGCACATGTTCAAATTTGCAAGTTAACAATTTCAAATGTAAACCCCAAATCCTTCTAAACCAGTCCTTTAATATCTTGCTCTCTCTATACATTTTAAGAACTGGGCATGACTTAGATCTAAGGAGTTGCTGCATTCTTTGGAAGAACATCATGGATAAAGCTTGTCCTGTAATGAACACGTAGGAAGTGTGCCATGGGAATAACACATCTGAGGGAACCTACAGAGCTGATTGTGCTCTTGCAGACCTGAGAATGTGTTCTGGCAGGAGCCTGGAGATTGAACCACAGCTTCCACCTTCTGTGCCTTCCTGCTTTTCATTATCTGTAACCACTTTTTTTGAAGAAGGACTCCCAACATCAGGTTCTTACTGCATAATGTTGTCCTTTCATGTGGGCTCTTGAGTAATTTTTTACTTTCAGTTTTATTAACGTCACACGATCTGGCTTTCAAAATGTGATTCTTTGGTGGAATCAGGTCTCTCTGAAATTGGTTATAGTCTTTATATAGGAAATAATCATTTCTAATGAAGATGGTCTGTAAATCTCAATGGATACCTGTGGTGGTGTGGATACTTAAATGGGGGGCCTAGTCCCTCTTGTGATATTGCATACTGAGATCAGCCAGCAGCTGATATAAAATATCAAGAAGCCAGTACTTGTGTGCCAGGGTGAGGATGGTGTCCTTCAGTCCTGGGGCACATCTGGAGCCCAAGGTTAAAAAATACCAATCCAATGCAAAGGTTTCCTCAGGAGGATGGATAGTCACAAATATACCTTGTATAAGTGAATTACCAGGTGTGTTTGCCAAAATAAGGTATTTCAGTTGTATATGTCAAGCATCAGATTGAAAATCCAGTATTTTTTAAAATATGCAAACTGTACCAGCTGTCTGGTGCTGTAAGGAGAGATCTCAAGTCTAAGGTGTCTTTGTGTGGCTTTTGCCAAGTTACAGCACAGGATGAAACAAGATGGAACAGCTTAGCATGCTCTGCTTAATTGGGCACAAACATGTTCCACTTCATTTGGAACAATTAAAGTGTAGAGCCCTGACCACAAACTGCTGTGGGCAGGCTCATCTGGAAACCCTGAGTGTCAAACAGTACTGGGTGCTGTGGGAGATGGTGCTGTGGTTTGAGGCAGCTTGAAGATAATCTGTCCCCAGAGCTTGTTTAGATAAAATGTGTTAGTTCAGGAAAGGGTACTGAAATTAGTCTCTCTTCACTTATCCCTTCTCTAATTTAAGCAAGGAGCTTCCTGCTCTCACACTGGATACAAGGCCTGGGAGTTGCAACTGGTCTCACCTGTGCTGCTTTCCACTGGAGTCACCCATCAATGCCCACATCACCAGTACAGCTTTTCGTAGGGAATGAAGAGGAAGTTAATTCTGCACTTCGTGGCCCTAGAGATTTTTAATTGTTAATTAATTGTTTGCCACCCTGAGGCGTGTTTTTCCTTTGTTAGATATGATCAGAGCCTATATCCAGCTGCCAGGCCCTCTGTGAACTCACAGCAAAAGAGAATCCCTGTGTGCTATTTCTCTTTTCCCAGGAAAGTAGCTTGAAGCAGGTATGAATCTTCTATTAGTTATAATTTGACACAGTTACTGCTGGAATGTCAAGGTTGTGTCCGTTGCTCAGGAAACCACCTGTAGCTCAAATCCCAGGAAAGTCAGCTGAAGGTCCCTTGGGGTTTGGGCAAGTCAGCTGCTGTGTGTCACTGGTTGCTGGGGTGTTGTGTAATGAGAGGGGCACACCTGGTGTTGGGCTCTCTGTCACCAAACCAAGGCTGCAGGATCTGAATTTGCTCAGTGACGCAGAGCTGAGGTGTGAACCTGGTGGATCTTGAGGTAGATCTTGAGGGATTTTGTTGCTTTTTTGTTGTTGTTAGGTTTGGAGTTTGTTTGTTTTTTAATGGGGTGAGAATGGCTGCTCCCAAAAAGAAATAAAATTGTCAAATACCACCTAGGCCCCACTGGCCAGCAGAGCCAGCTGGTGAGCAAAGGCTGGCTGTGTGCTGAGACCCTGGGGCAGGGCATGGATCCTGCTGAAGAGCTTGTGAATGCACTTCTCAGCTGTCACTGGGACGGAGATGGAAAACCAACATCTGCACGTCCTCCGTGGTCTTTTTTGCAACTTCTGAGCAACACAGCACCTTGTTCCATTTTCTCCTATGACTAAGCTATTGTATGATATGCAATGACCTGCTCCTGTTTCTCAGAATAGATCCCATTACCTCATAACCACTATCCCTCCTTTTTTTTTTGCTCAAAGGAAATGAAAGACTAATATTTTAATTTTTCCTCTTTTCCTCAGCTGCTTTGGCTCCTTGAATTCTCTCCAACCTCGGGACAGAGCCCTGTACCTCTGTTGCTGCTTTTCATGTTAGCACTGCAACACCAGGCCTGAGCTGTTAGCAATGGATTTCAAAACCTGCTCGTGAGTGTGAATATCTCAGTGTTCCCCCCGTGCACTCTTGGCACCTAGACATGGGTTTATGTGTGCTCCAGATGCTTCTAGGAAGGACAGAAGTTCTGAGAAAATGAAAAGCACCACCCTATTTTGGGAAACCAAACTCTTAAAAATCACGCAATAAAGACATGGTATAAAGATGTCAGCACTAACTGCAAAGGCTGGGTGACTTCTAATTGTCTTCCACACCCCTCCAAGGTTTCAGTGGATGAAGATCCATCCTCTCCCTTTGGAGGCAGCTCTCACAAGCATCCATGCCAATGTTCAGTCAAAAATCCATGTCTTTTTTTTGGTCCAAACTCCTTTGGCCTCCTGAGAAGGCTTTTATTCTGTGAGATTAAAGAGCACTATGCTGCTGAAAATTGTCCCTCTTTAGACAAGTTTTCCACACACTGTCCATCCCCCCCTGCTAATCTGCTCTCGAATGGACAGAGTTGAGTCCCTTTGCTGTCCAGCAGTTACTACAACTTCTTCCACAGCCTCCCCAAAGTTGCACAAAGACTTGGGAAGTGGGTTCCAGGACTGTCTGTAGCTGCCTAGTGCTCTGTGTGAGCTCTCCTGGTAACCTGTGGGAACCTGTGGGCTCTCCCTGCTGGAAGCTCATGTCCAGCTGAGGAGCCTCTTCTCAGTCTCAGAGTTATTTTCTTTCTAGTATGCTCCTTTCTACCTAAAGAGTTTGATTTGCAGTCTTTGTTTCTAGACTTCTTTTTCTTCTGATGCAATTCTCTGTCCTCATGGTTTTGAATCCTGTTTTTTGAACGTGAATGATTCTCAGTTCTTGGGTGTAATTTATGCAGCCCTGTGGGCTCTCAAGAGCTGCTTTTTAGCATTTCCACTAGTCATTAGTGTCATAGGAAATACTTGCTTTCAGACAGACTCTGTCCAAAACATGATGAGAGCCTCTCCTACGCAGAGGTTCACACCTAAGCTAGTTTTATTTTCTGTCACGTGTTAGATCTGGATCATTGTTTAAGCCCTGCTTGCTTTGGGATATTTCAGGCAGGTCATCCTTTTGTCCCTAAATCTGCTGATATAAACTTTTAGCTGCTGGCTGATTCTCTGCTATCAACATAAACTTTAGCATAATTTTGTGTCTTGTTAATAAGAGCTCCCAGCTCCCCTCTGGGTGTGAAGTGGGGATGGGGAGCATTCTTCTGAGCAAATCCTCTTTTTCAGTTTGTGTAACATTTTTTGTTGGTTTTGGCAAAGGGGAACAATTCTCTGATAAGGGCTATGGAAGGTGTTTCCATTTGAAAATATTTTTCCCTGTTAGAATGCCATAATAATGCTGCTGGAAACAGAGGGTGCATCTTGCAGGCTGACTGAAGAGGGAAATAGGCAGATGGACAAATCTGACACCTTTTTTGTCCTGATATTTGGCTTGCCGGGACGTGTGGCGTCAGCAGGCTCTTGGTCTGAGCATTCAAAAGTGAAGATACAGCTGAAATGGCCTCAATTGGTTTCCTTGTCTCCCTCTCACCCACCAATTAAGCATCTTACTGAAAATAGGAAAAAGTGGGTGAGAAATAAGAACACTTCTGACATTTAAGGGAGACTGCTACTGTGCCCTCAATCCCACCATGATAAGCTGTTGGTGTTAAACACAGTGTGCCAGGAAAAACTTGGGAGTGGATCCTCTCTAGACAGTCACTGTGTGATGCTCTCTTGTCACGGCCCTGGGAGCGGATTGGGACCTGTCCTCAGGCTTGGTGGGAAATGCTGTTCTGGGGTGCTGAGAGAGGGTAGACATAACCCAGCTTGAACTGTTGGAGCTGGATTTATGTTGTGTCTTTTATGTCAGGAACCCAGAAGTGCAAGGAAGAGCCAGATGGGGTGGTTGAAACCTCTTGTGCTGCACATCACTGCTGCAGCAAAGCACTGTGGTGAACATCTTCAAAAAGCAGTGGGGTATCTGGTGGTGCAGGCAGGGCTTTGACAACATGTCTGATCTATTGGTGTGGTTGGAGGCAGAGCTGAGCCCGTGCTTTGGAGAAACAAGGGTACATACGTTGTTCAAGAGTGCTCTTCTCAGATCCCAGTTTTGATGTTCAAGATCAGAGCCTGTGTATTGGGGTAATTTCCATCAGCCACAGAGGAGACAAACCTCCAGTTTGATCTTGTATTAAGCATTTCACCTTTTTAACACTACCCCATACAAATACACACTTCAAGGTAGGTACATAAAATGCAAGAACAAACTGCTTATAATCACTTATGTGCACCTGTAAATCTCTGGAAAATCTCCTTGTCCTCACTTAGAAATCTGCAGTCAGTGGGGAATGGAAATTGTGAATGGAAATGTCCCTCTCTCTCCCCATTAGGATTTTGATGAGCTCTTGTAAGTGCTGGTCTTTGCAGTCTGGCCTGGATTCTAGATGCTTTCTTGGAAGGCAGGAGGAATTCTACTAAGATGAAGAGTAGCACTGTGTTTGCCCGTGGCTTTAATCACGAATTAGCCAGGTTAGATCCTGCTGCGGTGCTCAGCATTGACCTGGAGAGGTGATAAAAAAGCCCTTCCCTCTGTAAGGCTTCTTCAGGTCAGAAGAGGACTGTGGGATTGGAGATAGCATTTGCAAAGGTAAGGGGCAGCAGAAGCTGCCAGCAGAGCCTGCTTGTGCCCCTGGGCACTGTGTGTTCCCCACATTCCGTCAATCCAAGGTCCAGCCTGGCCGGTGGATCAGGGGGGTGGGGGCAGCCCACCGAGCTCTGCTGGGGCAGCTCAGTCTGGGCTGCAGCACTCAGTGTCCTCCTCTTCTCTTTCAGGCTGGTTTTTACCACAGTGGGGCGGTGTCTGTGACCGGTGTTTGTGACTCGGGATCCACGCCCTGTGAAGCAGCCGAGGAGAAGGTGGGATGCAAAGCGGACAGTGGTAAGGAATTTGTCCTGTGTGAAGCGATTGCCCAGCACTACAGCTGTGCTCCGCACTGGTCCTTCATCCCTCTGCCGAGGGCAGGAGCCATCGGCTCTGCCTCTCCCCTCTCATGCTAGGGGTTTGGTCGTTCCTTTTGCCCTGCTTGTGGTCTAGGATACCACGGTGGAAAAGCAGCCGCCTCTGTGCGAGTGGGCTGCTGGAAAGGGTGGTTGGTGGTGGGTACGAGCTGAGCTGTTACTCAGCCCCGGAGTGGCAGCGCAGCCCTCGTCCCCCCCATCCCTGGCTGCGGGAGGGTGTTCTCCGGCCGGGTGGGAGGAGCAGGTGTGTCCCCAGCCTGCACCCACGGCGGAAGCTCTGCGGGTTTTGCCGTCGATGCTTGAGGTTTTCAGAGCGCTGGGTGTTCGCCGCTGCAGGGATGCAGGCGTGCAAGGGCAGAGCTGGCTCTTCCCCCGGGGCTCAGGCTGGGACAGCCCCGGCACTTTTTGGCTGCCCTATGGAGGACCACACGAAGCGAGTGCAGCCCATCCCGCTCCCGGCCATGCAGCAGAACCTGAACTACGTGTGCCCCCAGATTTTTTGGGTGGACGGCTGTGCTGATGCAAGTCCTTCCTGTCCCTCGGCAACCCCTGTCGCTCCTTTCCCACCGCCGGTACCCGACCGGAGGAAGAAGCCAGGGAACAAGAGGGAAAGGAGGGGCGTGGATTTCCTGGTGGTCTCCCTGCTGCTCCTGCTGGCCCTCGCTGGAGTGGGGCTGTGCATGTTTCAGATTTTCCGCCTGGAGAAGGAACTGGCTGAACTCCGAGAGGTGAGGTCTGCCTGGCTGGCCACAGGTCCCCTGGGCAAACAGGGAAAAGGAAAAACTCGAAATGGTGTCTGAGATGCTCAGGTGGAGCAAAGCTCCCCGAGGGGCAGGATGGTGCTATTTCAGTGTCTGCCGTGCCAGGGTAAGTGGGGTTGTTCATTGCTGTGAGGGACTGCTCGGTTGGTTACTGATGTATCTGGATGTCTTTGTGTTCTTGAGGGCTGTGAGGTCTCTCCTTGAATGTTTCTTAGCACTTTACAGCTCCCCCTGAGCACCCAGAACTAACCCCTATCAAAGACAGTCCCAGGCTGGTTATGCCCTCGCTCTAAGCCAGTGTCACTCTTCTCTTTTGACAGTCTGCCAGCACCGAGCACATCCCCCCGGCTCTGGAGAAACTCATAGGTGAGTCGATGCACTTGGAGGAGGAACTGCTGTGTTAGCAGGTGTGAATGCTCCTGTGAGCTCGTCCCTCTCCCCCTCAGGGGTCACAGCTGGATGCTCTGAGAGCTGATTTCCTTGCTTGGCTGGACAAAGAGCTTTATCTCAGGGGCGTGGGGATGTGGTCCTGCAGCCCTCCTGCTGGACTGCTTAGAGTGTGACAGGTCCTGGGGCCTCCCATTCCCAGTGTGACAGCGATACTGGGAATACTCTGCTGTGAAAGGGAGAATCCTGATGTAAAACAACAACATGAATGGAAAGAGGAAGAGGGAAACAGACACTGCACGTGTTCCTTCTCTCTCTCTCTCTCTCTCCTTACTCTTAGAAGATTCTGGGAGGATGCAGAGGGGTCTGTTTTCTTTGGAGTGATGGATTAAGCCCCATCCTTGAAAGCACACTTTATTTTTTCCTAAATTCGTTCAGAACAAAGCCAGTTGAGAGAAATCTGATTACATTTCTAAGAGGAAAACTCTCTACTTATAATGTCAGTGAAATTGAAACTTTCCATGAGAACCTGCCAATTTTTCTAGATTTCATTTATGTAAAAAAGAAAGCTTTTCAGATTGAATAGAACAATTTTTAAAATCATATTTTGAGCTTCCAATCTATTATTTTTCCTTTGCATTCCATGTTACTGTTATCAGTGAGGATATCCTTTTTAAAGATAGCATAGTTAGAAAGAAATTTTCATCTCTTGATAATTTTTGCTAGATCTGAAAAATTTTTTTTTTCCTCTCCTTGAGGATTTTTGGTTAGCAGAAAAGTTAATTTGTTTTCAATTTTGTTCTGGTTCTGAATGAAAACAAATTTGGAAACAGCAAAGTTCTCTGGAAATGACAGTCCTGGTTCCCATCAACTCCCATGTCAACAAATTTCCCACTTTAGGTGAAGAGGAGCTGTCATTTTAACTGGATGCTCAGTGATCAGATCAAAAGCTTCTTTAGCAGCAGCTGAACATAAATAGTAATCCTGAATTTCTTGAGGGGGATGGATAAATAGAAACAGCGAAATGGTGTAAAGAAGAGGGAGAAGAGAGGAAAATTTAATTGGCTTGAGAAAAGAAAAGGCTGCTTCCAAAATTAGGTGCTGGGAAGAAGGGAAGGATGAAGTGGGGTGGGATCCAAATACTGAGTTAGTGTAACTGGCCCACGTGTCCAAGGGGAGCCGAGCTCTCCAAGAAGGGCAAAGTTTTCCCAGCTGTGCTCTGCCTCCCTCAGGACAAGGTCTGGGTTGGGGAGTGGTTTGCAGGATTTCAGGTGTCAGCTTTGTGGCTGGGTCCCTCCTGCTGTCTGGGCTGACTCTCCATGGAGCACAAGGCTAACATATTCCCTATTTCTGTGCAGGGCAGAAGGATTCAATGAAAAAGGAAGAAAGAAAGGCAGCACACTTAACAGGTACGTGCTGAAGGGCCAGCAGGCTTCAGGAGCAGGGGACAGGGCAGATGTGATTGGGGTTACAGGGTGGCATGATTGTAGTTGTGAGGAGCCCCCTCACACAGGCCTTCCTATTTTCCTTGGAAAACATGTGAGCTCTGACAGTGGAAAGTTGCCCCATAGAAGAAATCTCCCCCCTGTTCAGACTTCTCAGTGGGGCCTGTTTTTGGCTTGGTTTTTGGTTTGCCTCTGGGGGGTGTGGGGCAGAAGCTGTCACAAGGGGCTGACGTTGGTGAGGTGTGAGGTCGGGGCGGACTTTCCATGCTGCACTCAAGTTCTTGGAGAACGGTTGACTTGTGATGTGGGGTGTGATTTGAGGTAAAAACACACAACTGATGTAAATACTGCTCTTTCCCCCCCTCTCCCCCTTGTTTCTGCTTCCAGGAAGCCCTTCCCAGCGGAACCTCCCCCTGGCGTGGGAGCCCATCTCCGGCCATGCCTACACCAGTGGCATTCAGTACCGTGACCGGGGGCTCGTCATCAACGAGACGGGGCTGTACTTCGTGTACTCCAACGTGCTGTTCCGGGGCAGTGTCTGCGATGGCCAGGTGCTCGCACACATCGTCTACAAGAGGAACCCGACCTCGCCGGGCTGCCACGTGCTCATGGAGGACAAAGGCATCAACTACTGCATGGGCCAGAGGACGTGGGCCCGGAAAAGCTACCTGGGAGCTCTGTTCAGTCTCAGGAGGATGGACAGCTTGTACGTCAACGTCTCCAAAATTGCCCTGGTTAATTTTGAGGAGTCCAAGACTTTCTTCGGCTTGCTGAAGCTTTGAAGTGGGGGCTGTTGGAATGTGGCCAGCAGCACCCCACACACACACCCCTAGGATGGGTGAGGGGTGAATGCTTCCTGAGCACAGTGGCCAAACCAGAGTCTTGCACAATGAAGCCCACCAAGAAACCGTGTTTTGACCTTCAGTGTGAGAGAGTTCAAGCAGCTGGTAAAGGCTTGAAAGCAGACACCTGGGAAGCACCAGGGCTGTACTGTGTCAACCTGAAGAGAATTGCACATACTCTCCTTACAAAAAAAGCCTCAACAAACTCAAAATATAGTGTGCTGAGGACCACATTGAAACTCACTACTTGCTACCTGAGAGGATGCTGGGGCCTGCAGCCCCACATGGTGTCATGGCCCTGGTGAGTTTGGGCCAGCAGGGACAGCTGATGGGTGTTATGGAGGTCCCTTGAGCCAGGACTGCAAGTGTCTGGGTCATGCCACACTGCAGGGAGTGGTGTGGGAGTGAGTAGTGCTGAGAGCTGCTCACCCCAAGCCTTGTCTGCCCACCCTACCCAGGCACTGCGCTCTGTGACTGCTGTCTGACAGGCATCTGCCTGCAGGCTGGGCTGATGCAGGTGATATGTTCATTTTATGTTAAATTATCAACTGTTCCCATCCCAGAAAATGCTCCCCAACTCCTTTATTTAACTCATCCCAACTGCCTTGCAAGCAGCACACCAGAAGCAGCAGCATCATGAAGGGGGTCCTGACCCTGCAGTGGAACCCTGACCGCACTGGTGGTGGGGCTGTGCACTGCTGACAGGATCTGAGCAGCACAGCAGTGAGCCTTGAGGTGAAAGCATTTCCCACCCCCCTCGTGTCCTTGGAACACATGAGGGTCTTCTGTGGAGTGCTGATCTGCTGCCCCCTTCACGGTGCATGTGGTGACACGCTGACTTCTATCAATGGCATGGCTTCAGCCCTTCAGCCCCTTGTCATGAGGTGGTGTCTCCTGAGCAAAACACAGATGGTAAATAAAGATATATTTTTCTAGTAGGTGATACCATTCTCTCCTCACTTGGTGCAACAGGCTTCTGCAATGGCCAAAACAGTGAAGGTCTCTGTGGTCAGGGTCCAGCAGCTTGGTCCTTCTCCAGCAGCATGGCAGAAATCTAGGAACCTCACTGCACTTCACTGGCTGCTTGGCAGTGCACAGGACCCCTTCCATGCAGCTTTGGGGCTCCAGCATGGAGACATCAGGATGTGGGGTCTGGAGAGGTGTGATGAGGGCAGCACAGACCAGGTAGTCCAAGCCCACTGTGGCCAACAGCAAGGGCCTGATCTCAAAACACAGGCTTGAGCTTGAGTGGAGCCGGACACTTGTTGCTGAGCAGAAGCACTGCTGTCCCCAAAGGCACCATGCTCCTCTATGTGACCCAGAAACACTTCTCACACAGCAGTCTGAAGGACGAGGAAAGAAAGTGGTGTAAAACCCCCTCTTTGCACACTCTGATGTCTGGCCCTTGCAGTTCTAACCCCATGATTGTCTGTCACGTTACTACCAGGCAGGACCCAAAGGCTGAAGCTGTGTTGCATCACCTTTGCCTGTGGTCATGCCTTCTTGCAGCTCTGATGCTGGTCTCTGCTCTTCAGCAGCCTGCAGTATTTATTTCCTTTTCCACTGTGCTGCTCTCTGCTTGGTGGTGTGTGGCCTGTGGTTTGCTGTTTCTTGCTTCAGGTAAGCTTATTTTTTTTGAAATTTATCAGTGCTCTGGCTACTGGTGTGGCCACTGTGAACGCTGCATCTCTGCTCACACAGCACTGCTGCACTCAGATGTTTCCATTGCACTTCTGGATGGAAAATACATCAAAAGGATGATGTTTAGGGATCTTTGGGCTTCACTGATTCTTTCTTACTGTCCCACCCCTGCTGATATCAGAGGGGCAAACCACAAAGCGCAGGGATGGCGATGCTCCTAAAGGCTTCTCTAAGTCAGCACGTGATAACTCGTGCAGACTGTGGCTGTATTTGGCTCCGGGGCAGGATGCAGCAATCGCTATTGCTGCACATTGGGAGGTGACAAGCATCTGTTTGTCTTCTTATCTGGAATGCTAAAGGCAATGCAGACCTGCTTGTTTCAGAGGCAGTGGCACCGTGGGGTGGACAGCCTTGTTATAAATAGTGCTGAGGTCTCCTGAGGTGGGCAGAGCTGGCTTATCCCTGCAGGATAAAGCTCAGTGCTGCTAGGCTTGCTCCCGAGTCAGAGCGTGGCTGCGGCTGTGCAGAGTCAGCGGCACAGATGCCAGTAAGACTCCAGTGTTTCTGCTTTGTGATCCCTTCCTCAAATATCCCTCTAAACTGCCCACAGCAAATCCGCTACTTAGCTTGTGGGTTGTGACTAAAGGATTATTCAATTTCAAACATCACAGAGTCAATTCATAGGCTGCTTGTGCCGCAAACGGCTTTATTAAAGTCATCTGTTTATCTCACTAATGAGCTGTTCATTTGGCATGCTTATTGTTACCATTAAATACTTAATGAATATTTAATGCTGACATTAGGCTCCGTCAGGCTGAGGGAATTGGGGTTATTCAGCCTGGAGAAGAGAAGGCTCCAGGGAGAACTTAGAGCCTATTTCAGTGCTTAAAGGGGCTGCCAGAGAGCTGAAGAGGGACTTGTGATAAGGGCATGGAGTACAAGGACAAGAGGGAATGGCTTTAAACTGCCAGAGGGCATGGTTAGATTGGATATTAGGAAGAAATTCTTTACTATGAGAGTGGTGAGGCCCTAGCAGAGGTTGCCCAGAGAAGCTGTGGATGCCCCATCCCTGGAAGTGTTCAAAGCCAGGTCAGACAGGGCTTTGAGCAACCTGGTCTAGTGGAAGGTGTCCACAGGCAGATCTCATGGGCAGCTGAACCCTTCCCAGGAGATGCCTGTGTGTTTGGATGTGCAGCTGGCCAGCTCAGAGCTCTGCACAGCAACTGTTTGTGCTGCTTGATAGAGATATGGCCTCTTTGTGGTTGATGTGTATCAGATGCTGCACCCTATTTGTCTGCCTTAGTGGAGGAAAGGGGAGAGCAGGATGCCAATGTCTTGAAAAGCTCATGTGGGCTCAGTATGTGCAGTAACCAAGGTGGCAGAAGAGGCTGCATTATAGAAAGAACTGTGTGAGTTGGGTCATTGCTGCTTCTACAGCAAAAGTGCAGTGGAAGCAAATGAAATCCTGGTCAAAGAGGATAAATATTCCCTGGACAGCTCTGACCAGCATCCCTCCTCCATGTATCCTGACTCTGTCCCAGGCCGTGGTTACTCATGACGGGGAGGAAGGTGACTGGTGCACAGTAAAGGTAAAGCAGCAGGAACAGTCGCTGATCTGCAGCCGATCCCCGGTGGTTCATCAGGGTGTCAGAGACAAGAAATGGAGCCACAGCACGCACTGACTCTTGTTAGGCTTTCTCAGATGCACGTCTTGGCTCAGAAACCTCAGAGCTTGGCTGGTTCACTGGAACTCACTGGTGAGAGGTGTTATGTGTGACTGTTTCTGTAGCCCTCCCAGGGAGAAGAGAGAGCATGAGTAAGAATGGAAGAATTGATATGTCTGAAGCCACTCAAATTGTGTGAGTTCAGACAGCAACCTTCTGTTTGATCTGTCAAATTTTATTTGTGCTTGTTTGGAGGTTGATTATTGTTTTCCTTTTTTTTTTTTAACCTCCTTTATTTATCTGAAGCCAGCCTTGGGCTCTCTATGTTTCTGTTACCATGTCTTCTGGGGTCACTTCTTCCAGTCCAAGGAGCTGTACAGACTCTGGCAAATTTTTAACCAGGATGGGATGGAGCATTGTCTAGTGGTTAGAGAGGAGAGAAAAAGAAGGGTAGACTTAAATATTGCTATTATTCTCCTAGTGCTCTGACGTGGCTATGTTATATCATGGTTACAAAAGTGTCATTTTAGTTGTGACTAAGTGAGGTTCAATGCAAAAGAGAGGATGAGATGAGTAAAGAGAGAGGAGAAATTTTGCTGCAAGGTGAAGCAAGTTGCATGTGAATTTCTTGTTGATTTTAATTATTTTTAAAAAAGAGAGTGAAGAAGAAAAGCTTGACAACTTGTTGCTGATTCATCTCCTGGGGTAATGTGGAGAGTCAAATGTTCCGTTCCCTGCATGTGACCAGTCACAGGAGATGTGGGACTTGAGGCTGGGTGCAGGAGTTGACACCACTGCAGACACTGCCAGCCTTCTGCAGGCAGAGCTGTGAAGATGTGCTGAGTTCTCCAGCACCTGCCTGTGGTGAGACCAGCAATGCTGCTTTAGGATCCTACTGGTGGGCACTGGTCTGGCTGGTTACCCCTGCCAAGACATCAGCAGGCACATGGACAGGCACACAGCCTTTCTGTTGTGAAAACTCATGTTTTTTTGAAAACCAGCTGCTCATTTCTCCGGGTAGCAAAGAGACTGAAATCTCTATGTGGATTAACAACCTTCATGTGCTTTCCTCTCAGTTGCCTCCCCATTCCTCAGCATGCTCTGTATTACTCAGCCCTCTCTATGGAGAATTAATTTCTCTTCCCTGTTACAAACCATCATAGAGATTTCACATCTCTCTCTTTTTGCCATACTCCACAATAAGATTCCTTCAACAATAATTGAAAAAGTCTATTTTTTTTCCTGTTGTTGGGGATTCCTCAGGTTCCCCTTTGTCAATTCTTGAAGAGTCAAAGACAGCTGGTCTGGAAACCTGCACTGGCCATCTGAATGACTATCAAAACTGGACTGCATGCCCTCCTGAGCTCTCTCCTCACTAGAGTGAAATTTATGACAACACAGAGGCAAAAGATTTCAGAAAAAAAGGCATTAGAGAGGAATGTTTGTGTCTCCTAATAAGGTTTCTGGGTAGAGAACAGGTATCCAAGATTTAGCTTTCATTAAAGTCCTGGAAGAGAAATCCGAACCATGGAAGATCAGAAAACATTCTGCTCAAAACTCCTCACTTGTGGAGACCCTGCTTGCTGGGCTGGAGGATGTCACTCAGGCAAGGCTGTTGATGGATAGAAGTAGATAGTAATTTCTTAATCCAGTTTGAATCATCCTTAGGTACTTTCTGCCTGTCCTTGAAGTGTTTACTTTGTCACCATATGCATTTTATTCTGCATAAGGGGATGTGGCAAGACATGGTATAATCCACCTGCCAGTCTGTGCATCCTCACATACAGAGCCCTCCAAGACTTAGATTAACCATATTTCAGAGCTGGTAGGATTGCAGGGCTACAAGAGAAGTACCAGTGCTGTGCACAGGACCCCTGGAAAGCAACAGAGCACCGAGTGCACAGGTCCCTGGTGGCACCAGGCTCTTTGCAGTGGCTGAGGTGACACCAGGTGCTGGGAGCTTCTGCCACCAAGTACTGATTCCCCTCTCCCGTGGGACCCTACCCTGACAGTACTGACCAGCGCTTCAGCCAAAATTGCTCCCCCTGCTGCCATCCTTTGTCGTCATGCAGACAAAGTAAGCAAAAACCCAGCCCTGTAGCTCGAAGGAAGCTGAAGGATACACTGAGGGGGTGAAGTAAGAGAACATGGGAACGTGGTAGCAGACAGCTTGCGGGCTGTTGGGGCTGAATGCAGAGCGTACCAGCAGCCATACAACCGCTGAATTCTTTGAAAAAATATCCTAAAATTGGCACTTGGTAGCGGTGCTTTCGTTTCTCTGTATTTCAGCCCATTGCCCGTAAGCGCTGCCTAGCACCCGGCTTTATAGGACACAAGAAAAGCTTGCTGATTTCCCGCAGTGCTCATGGTGGGGTTTTGACCAGCACTGAAAGTGCGTACGGAAATGGTGACAGTGGTGAGCCTCTCCTCTCCACTAGCCTGCAGCCAGGTCCCGTCAGCACACCGAGCCTCTGGAGAGAGAAGACGCTGTTACATGAAAGGAGGACATGGCTTAGAGAAAATAAACTAATGTTTATTATCTTCAACCATTGACTCTCCAGGAACTTCACTTAGTAAGTGTTACTTCTTTGTACAGCCTTCTTTGGAAGTCTGACCTTTTTTTGTGAACAAATTGCTCTCCTTTGTTTTCTTGTAACTGTTCTCTAGTGGTTTGTCCCCTCTACAAGTCTGTTACCACTGTTGAACGCTTTGCTTTTGCTCTTGGGGTGTGAAAACCTCTTGCAGAACCACTGAATCACCTGTTAACAGAACGCATCACTTAACGGGTTTGGAAATTCAGTCTTTCTTTAAGTGCTTTTTACTCATCTCATTCTTAACTTCTAATTTCCTCTGTGCAGAAAGAAAAAAAAAAAACAGCAAAAAAAATTGCTACCCGTCCCCCTGCCCCGTAGACCTACTCTTTAAAGTGCTATTTCCTGTGATCTTGAAGAGCACATTGAACGCAAAAATGTGAACTGAAGTGCCTCTGTGCTCTCTTACTGACGTTAAAGGGAGCAGGTAGGCAGAGAAGCTCCGTGCAGACTCCCAGCAGACCCTCATCCTTGCACAGAGCTGCCGGCTCAGCTGGGCAGCATGTCTGGCAGGAATTCCTCCTTTCCCATGCTGCTGTGTGGTCTCCAAAGTCCCTGCCAGGGCTGCAAACATATTTTTGCTGGACATGCAGACAGAAATGCTTTTTTTCCCCTCTCAGCAACCCTGTGTGCTGAACAGGGCCAGTGGCTTATGTGGCTCTCTGGGGCAACCAGGGCTGAGCCATGTGTGCTGTATTCAGGCTCTCACCTGGAAAATGCTATAGAACTGATACCTGATAGATGGATACACACACACCTCTCAGTGCTTGAAATTTAAATATTCCTGGGTACTTGTGGTGGGCTGACCCTGAGCAGCTCCCTCATGGCCACCCAGCCATTCTCACTCTCCCTCTTCAGCAGCACAGAGAGGAGGAAATAAGTCTGAAAAGGCTCACGGCTGGATAAATACAGGTAGGTGAATTGCCAGTTACCCTCACCACCGAAACAGATCCAAACGTGGGAAACTTAATTTATTGCCAGTTGAGATTTGGATGGTGAGAAACAAAGACAAAGCAACACCTTTCACACATGTCCACCCTGTTTTTTTCCCCCCTTCGTGCCTTCATTCCCAGCTTCTTGAACTCATTTCCACAGAAGGCAGCACCATCCCGGCTGAGGGGCCAGCGCTGGGTCTGTGACCAAGGTGGGCAGCAGTGGCAGCACTCTGGGAAGGTGTTAATAAGAGGGAAGGTGTTAAGGTGGGGCACACAGGAGGGTCTGGAAGTGGCTGTGAAGGGGAAGAGACGTGGCTCTGCCGGTATGGGGGTGGCTGTGGTCTGTGTGGAAAGTGAGTCATTATTAATTAATATGTACTATCTCTGTCTACAGACAGGTTTCTTTCCCCCTCAAATGGAGCAAACCTACATGTAATACAACCTGCAGCCAGCCAGGGAGCAGGGAAAATTGTCAGCTCTTAAGGCAGGACCCTTGAAGTGTGTTGTGTTTATAAGGAAACTGAAGGTAATTATATCACAAGTGAAGGAATGCTTTTATTCACAATGTTAGCTAGTTCCTTAATATCAAGCTTAAAAACCTGAAGACCTGGAGGACTCATGAGGGGAGGTTTTGTTCATTCTGTGGGTCTGGCTGGAGCTACCTGAGCTGCTGGACATACACTGACCCAAGCCCTTGTGTGTTGGGGTCAGTGTGGTGGTCTGAAGCCTCTTAACAATTAAAGTGCTGAGCTGGTGGCTGGAAAGGAAAGCTTGAAAAGAAACTGAGAAATACCTCTTTTTTTTTTTTTTTTTTTGTAAGAGACAGTTCAGAGCAAGGAGGGAGAACAAAACAGAAGTAAAAAAAGGTTTCCCTGCAGTGCTTCCCTGGCTGCTTGGGCCTTGCAGCCTGCCCTTGCCTCCAGCCACCAACACACTCTTGCTGCCCCAGAGAGGTCTCTGTCACCCCCAAGGCTTGTTCTTCCACAGGCTGACAACCTGCTTCCCCTGGGACTCGTTCCCTGCCTTCCCCACAAAGTCTGGCCGTGCCTGCAAGATGTCCGGAACTGGCAGGTAAGTGGCTTGGTGAGCAGCCAGGAAATGTGTTTGGGATGGAGGTTGGAACACAGGTGCCACAGCAAGTGCTGGGGAGTGGGAAGTGCCCTGAACTCCCTGCTTGAGACAGGAGCTGGGTAAGGATGAGTATGGGGCTGACAGAAGGGTGGAACTATATTTGAGCCCTTCAAACTCCGCTTGAATGGGCAGAGAGTGCATCCTTTCACTTGATATTAGATTCACGGATATGGTGTCCTATGTCTCAGCCTGGTATTCTGGGGACACTGATCTGGCAGTGCTGCCAGGAGAACTCGTGGGTTGTGACATCAGCACCCTCACCTGCCCAGGCAGTGTGGTGTTGTGAGACTCTGGTGTTCTGAAACCGCCTGGAGACAGTGAGACCCACAGGTGAATCACAAACATTTGCATTCTGCAGAAGACTCTTCCACTGGGACGGGTGAGTCACAGCTGTGGTGGTGAGGGTTTGGGGGGACAGCTTAGGGGGGAGGCAAGGCCTGTCCGTCCACAAAGGCTGGTGGAGTCTTCTGTGGCCCAAGGGCTCTGGCACCAGCGCCTGTGCAGAGCTGAGGACCTTTTGGAAGCTCCTTCCTCCACACCGCTGAGTAAGGTGCCCACCTGAACCTGCAGCAGTGCCTGTTCCCTGTGACCAGGTGAATGCTTGGGATGGTGCTGAGGGTATCCAGCAGTGCCGCCTGGCACCCTTGGGCTCGGTGCCCTCCATGGTACGGCAGGCCAGCATATTCCCTGCTCTGGAGAGGTCCCATGTCTCCTGCAGGGCAGGGAGGGCTGACCACCTGTGCTGCCCTCCCATTTGGGTGGGAGGTGATGCTCACCGGTTTCCATGATGCTTGGTCATAGTGGGGGCAGGAAGCACTGCTGATCTAAGCTGTGAGGAGACCTTCTTTCCTGAAATTGCTGCTTTTAGCCTTGGGTGGTTCATGAGTCCCTGGGAGCCTGAGCAGGGATAGTACCAGTGTCTGCCTGGGAGTCCTGCCGTGGGTTTATCTTAATCCCAGAAATGAGGCTTCCCTGTGGCTGGGACACAGAGTCATGGCTTGTGGCTACAGGATGAGGCCTTTGTAAGATTATGTGTTCTCTCCAAAGATTGCAGCCTCCTTTGGAGAGCCCCAAGCTTAGGGAGACACCCTTAGGAAGAGGTTCTGGCTCCTCATGGGCCAGGAACTCAGTGACTGGGAACTGCAGGGTGGGCTGACACATGCCAGCACCCTACGCTACTTGTTAGCCCTGCCTGGCACAGGAACCTGGAGACGGACCCTCCAGAGAGCCTTTCCCACCTTCTTACCCTATGGCTTGATGCCAGGTCCCAGCCCAGCCCCAAACTAGAATTGTCCTTCCTCTGTGCACTGTCTCTGCACTCAGGGTGATGCTCTCACGCAGGGAAGCCCTCCTCCAGCAGCCAGGGAGGAGGAGAGGATGTGCAGGAGGGATGAACAGCTCCTCCCCATTCCAGACACCTCTGGGGTGACAGGCTTGTTCCACCCGTAGGTGCTCGTGGTGGGCTGTCCCCTGTGACGCCTCTCTGCCACCTGGAAGGGAGCAGATCAGCAGCAATTGTGATAAACAGCTCAGGGCTTATTCGAACAGCAGATACAAACAGAAAATCTTCCTCCTTTATTTTGTGGAAACAGCTACAGGAAATCAAACCACCTTGGGCAGGAAGCAGAGGTTACTGAGGACAGGGACAGGACAGCCAGACTTTGTGTGTGTCTGGCAGTGGTCTTGATCCACTGCTGTTCCAAAGAATTGTCACCACCCTAATTTCCTGGTGGGGTCTTAGGAGCTTCAAAGGGCTTTGGTGAGGGGTAGCAGGGATGTCACACCCATAGCCTGAGAGACAGTGTACTTTGCTGTGCATCCTGCACCTCCCAGCCATGGCTGGATGAGCACTCTCAGGAAACAGCACTGCAGGGAAGGATCTTAAGTCAGAAGGGCTTATGAACTGTGATGAAATATATGGAGGCCTTTAAGGGTGTGGCAGGGAGGTTTAAAGGGCACAATTTAAATCAACACCCTGCTTTACACGTGCAAATCTTCACCCTTGTTGATATGTGACTTCTGGATGCAGGTACCAGATGTAACCATATCAAAGTGGATTCTGGCAAAATCATACCTGGATTGCTTTAGAATGTTAAGTAGGAAGCTGAATTCAGAGTGATCTCAAAAGTAAAACCCCCAGGAGACTGAAAAGTAGAATAAGATCCAAATAAGTTAAAAAAGTTAGAAGTGGCTATTGCCAGTATTGTTATTGAGACTATTCATGAGCTAGGCACAGTGAGGTCACTTCCAGCTGTATCCCTGAGGAGCTTCAGACAAACCAGGTAGTGTTAAACCTCTTTGGGACTTGAGTTTTGCCAGTTCTTTTGAAGATTTGTTACATTGATCTCTTGGGACCAGTGTGGGCTGACTGTGAGATGAAGTGTATCAAACTGAAAGTTTTAGGTTGGCTCATCAGCAAAGTGCTCAGTTTTGATGTGAAAGCAAAGGGCCTGAGTCCACAGAAGAGAAATGCTTTGATACCTCTTCACTGGATATGGTTTGCAGCCTTCCATTGCTCTTCCTCTGCCATTGATAACCTGTTTAACTGAGAGGTCCTTACCAAGAGATGGGTCACTGATGTCTTCATGGCTCAGCATGCGAAAAAGTGTCCTGAACAAAGTCAGGCATTTGTAACAAAAACGTCTTAGGCTTGAAAAGGACTATATTGGCTAAGGAGAACTCGCTGGGAAAAGTGAAAAGAAGTGAGGAGAGTGTATTGGGTTTGCATGGAAATGTTTTGATAGCAAGGAGGCTACAGGGGTGGTTTCTGTGAGTAGACCTGTGGAGCTCATGCTGGAATGGTGTGCTAGCAGGATTTGTGACCCTATGGGAACCCTGTAGTTCCCAAAGGACTACACCTGAAGGGTCCTGCAAAGACCAGAGCTGGAGCAGTTTGTGAAGAACTGCAGCCCATGAGAGGAACTCAGGTCAGAGAAATTTGTGGAGGACTGTCTCCCATGGGAGGGACCTCATTCTGCAGCAGGGTAAGAGTGTGAGGAGTCCAACTCCTGAGGAGGAAGGAACAGCAGAGACAACGTGTGATGAATTGACCTCAACACCCATTCCCTTTGTCCGTGTACTGCTGATGGCAGGAGGTGGAGTATTCAGGAAACTTGAATTTGTATGATACAAACCCACTTTCTGGGATGGAGTGACTCTGGAGGACCTTTTAGGATTGTCCTGGGCAAGTCCCTGTGGCTTACCCGTGGCAGCCAGCAGAAAAGCCTTTGAGCTGGAAGAGACAGAGGAGCAGAGACCAAGGGCAGCAGAGACTTTCATCTCTCCTACTCCTTAGCCAACTTTGACAGTATTTGCCTTGTAGTGAGACTGCAGCTTAGTGTTTGAAGTGTTTAAGGAATTGCTGAGAAGGAATTAAATCCTAGCTCATAACCACCATTCTTGGGGGGAAAACGCAGAAAGCTTTTACCCTTAATAGAGAAAGGCCTGAGATGCACTGGTGCAAAGCAGCCTAATCTGAGTGAAAAAGGAACACCTGGTAATTAATTAGCCTGAGGAGTTCTAATTAGTGAAATGCTCCACACCTGTGTGGAGACCAATGGTGCTGCACAGGGTGATTGCCCTCAGCTGGGCAAGTTACTCAAAGGGTGATTGCCCTCAGCTGGGCAAGTTACTCAAAGGGTGATTGCCCTCAGCTGGGCAAGTTACTCAAAGTAGGGCAAAGGGAGCAGAGGCTGGGGCAGTTGTGCTCTGCTGGTTGTGAGGGGAGGTTGTGTCCTTTTCTGACTTTGTGCTTTAAACTCTGCAGCTTCATGTTCCTGTCTAGGCCTAGGGCATTTCGTGCACTTGGATTTTGCTGTGTGCATTTGAAAGTGGTTTGGCTTTGTGCTAATTCACCTCCGGTTGCTGAGAAAGTGCTTCAGGAGAAGGCTTGGATTCTTAATCATCCACCAAGTATCTGTTTCTTGGTAGTGCTAGAGGGTGAAGAGATGCTGTGGGACCTTTTCTGTGACCCAGAAGCTGGTGGTGTGCTGTGTGGTTACCACATTCTCAGTGTGACTGCTTGGAACGACATCTCTGGGGGTTCTTTGGGGCAGCTGGTGATACAGAGACTGGACAAACTCTGAAGGCAGCAAAATCCTATTCTACAAGGTATGTTCTGCTTCCCTCACGTGTCGTTGATACGTGGGCTGCAGGTCCACCTTGGCTCTTAAAATCTCGAGGCCTGTTTGCACTGCAAAAATGGTGAAAGCTGTGCCTCCATGCCTTGGCTACTGTGCAGCTCCACTTTGGACTGCAAGACCTTCAGGACTGGAGTCACAAAAATACTCTTCTGTGGTCGAAAACCAAAATGTGAACCTTCAATCTCACGTGAGAGCGAGCGAGACTCTGCTAACCAGCAGTCACACAGGGATCAAACAGTGTTTACAAGAAAGGAAGCCAGCCAAGAAATCACTCTTGATGATTTTACCTGATGAGGTCTGTGCTCCCTCCCTGCACCTCTGAGTGCTGGCTCTCCCTCAGGTCACTGCCTGACACGCAAGGGCCAAAGTGGCAAAATAGGCTTGTGTGAGGCTGTGCCCCAACACAGGCACTTCAGCTGGAGGGTTCCCAGCTCTCCTGCCATGAACCCACTGTAGCAGACACGGATACCCTGGACTGGAGTGAAGCAACGGGATGTGGATGTTGCTGTGTGAGGTAAGGGGGAAGGAGGACTCTGCAGCTGGAAAGTGCAGAAGGGCTCCTGGGGTTGGGTGCTGTTCTTGGTGTGGTTTGCGTCTAGGAGGGGTGTTGGGGGACGTTTCTATGTAGTTTGTCTCAAACTCCTTCAGCACTGATCAGAAGCAATGTAGTACAAGTGGTTCCCCTCTGAAAGCTGATCTGGAGAGATAAGGTACTGTGTAGGCATTTCCATTAGATGAAAAAAAAAAAAGAACAAACCAAACCCTTTTCCACCACCACTACCAGTGGTTTCATGCCCTGGAGGAGGGAGATGAGAGGAGGCAGGAGGGCTGAGTGGGTAGAGCTGCAGAGCAGTGCTGACCCAGGGTCTAGCAGCAACCCAGGCCTTCTCTGTGCTTGGCTAGCCTGCATAAGAAATGGAGCAGCAGCATTCATAAAGAGCAGGTGCCCATTGATGCTCCAGAGCCCCTGCATAAAGGGGGCTTTTAATTAGCTCTGTCTTGTCCTTGCCCGGTTGTGCCTCAGCTGAGTGTGCTTCCAGCCTTCTCCTCTCTGCAGTGGGGCTGGAAAAGGGCAAAGAAACTGTGTGTATTGATTAACTGTGTTGGGGGATTGAAATGCCAAGCCCTCTTCATCATTTATTTTCATTTTGTTTGTAACTATTGTATGCTCACCCTGGTTTCTTTGTCAAAGGCTGAGTATCTTCCTGCCAACATTCTTAGGGCTGTGCCCAGAGTGAGGTTCTCCTGCTATGTATGGAGCCAATGTTAAATGTGCTTGTCTGAGGTTGTTGAGCGAGGCTGGAAGGTGGGAGTTCTCTTTCCATAAGTCCCTGGAGAGGTTTCTGTAAGGTTTTGACTGAGGAAGGTTCATTCCTTGCAGTGCCGTTTCCATCCTGTAATACCTCGAGTTCTTATCTGTGCTGAGATGTGGCAACTGGGGTGTTTGGTCTCAGAGTGGATTTTCTTCATGTATGAAATCAGCTTATTTTAAAAAAGTGGGGGAAGCACCATTTCTCTTTTTAAAGCCCTCTTATCCTGCTCTAACACTCCCTTCTTGGGCAAAAGCATTGCAACTGCCTAGGATTCCTCATGTTGTCTTTTGCCAGGGGATGCATGTGTGTCAGCAGGTTTGGGTCAACAGGATGTTTCTTATTTCCCAGCTAATGGAAGACTGTTCATTTAAATACTTGTTTGAAAACCACGCTAGCGGCTTACTTTACTATGCTGGCTGGTAAAGGGAGTTGGTTTTTTATATCTTTGGGAGTGATTTTGCAAAGAATTTAAGGTCTTTGTTCTACCTGTAATTCTACTGTTAGGACAGGAAGATTCTTGTAATGCTTTTTCCTCTGAGGTTTTACCCCAATTTTTTTTTGTATTTACTGTGTTTATTTGTAATTCTGTGAGTGTTGCTCTTGGTGAAAATGCTGCTGGCTTGAAGAGCGTGGGGAATGCATGTTGCCCTCCCAGCAAGCAGGCAGCTCATCTGGGTGGTATTGCTGTGCCCTCGCTGCCCAGAATGGCAACTGGTGTAAGAAACCTTCCCTGAAGACTGTGAGGAGGAAAAGCCTCGTATCAGGTGAAGTCCCTGGAGGAACATTTGGAGGGGGCTCCCTGGGTGACAGGCAGAGAGAAAGGGAAATGTGTTTGTGGAGACTGAGCAGAAATGCTGACGGCTGGGCAGCATGGCATTGGAGCAGACCCAAGCTTTGCGATGTGGGCTCTGTGTTTATCAGCCCTGGCACAGAGCAGGGGAGAAGTGCAAGCAGTTCTGCATGCTGTGTGAGCAGTGTCATAGATGCCCAAATAAGTAGGAAAAATACTATGCTCCTGGTGAATGTGCCTCCCCTATAATCACTTGCATCTGCATCGTTTTCACCCTGCCCCCGTTTCGGCTTCTCCAATGAGCACATGAAGAAACCACCCTCCCACTGCTGAGTGACTCACTCTGTCACCCCTCCAGGAAACCAAGAGATCATCGCTGATAACATCAGCTCCTCCTCAGCGCCACAGGTGGTCCCACACATCCCAAATGCTGCTCGCTGCAGCTCCAGGGGCATCCCCTCCTCCTCAAATTCAAATGTGCGCTGGAAATCAAAGCCTGGGAGTGGGTACCTTTACCCGGAGCGGGCGGGGGTTCCTCCCGGGGGTGGCTTTTCTCTTTCCTGCCCTCAGCTGGGCTGCCCTGCTGTGTGCTGTGTGCCCAGCACTTTCCTGTGCCGCAGCTGTGGGCAGCACACTGTCACGCACAGTCACGGTGTTCCTGTGCAGAACAAGGCGAGGATGCCTTAGGGGAAAGCCTGATGGGGACATCCACATCGGGGTGGGAGGAACGGGGCCGGCAGGAGCAGTAGGAAGGCTGTCTCTCTCCCTCTATTTTGGGATTATGTTTGCTTTTAAATAAGAACTTCAGAAAACCAAGATGGTTTGTGGGTGCAGTCTAGTGTGCACATGCTGCTGCCAGGGCAGTCCTAATGCATTGTAACTCTTGCTTTTTCCGTGTGAGATTTTTGCTTTTGTGAAGAAACAGAGCTTCAACCAAATGAATTTATTTTTTATAAAAAAAGGTTTATTATATGGTAAGAACAATTCAGGCCTGCACATGAGGGGGGAGTCTTCACTCCACCAACTCGTGCATCAGGTACAGTGTGTGTCTGGCTTTTATCTAGCCACTTTTATACATGTTCATTACATGGTATACATATGAATTTTTACATCCTTCTCTTTATATGGCTACAGTTAAGTCATTATTTTTACAACTGGTTAATTACGAAATTACAATTTAGGATCTTGATAACTTCCCACCATAATTCAGGTATTCCTTGATAAAGGGGTGACGGGAGTTTGGAGGGTCATGTAATTTAGTGTCTTGATAAAGGAGTGACAGGGGAGTTTTAGGATTTAGTGTTTTGACAGATTCCTTATCATAATTTGATAAAGGTTCAGGGAAACTGATGACCTTACAACAGTTGGTTTAATTGTTTTACAAGAGTGCAATAAAACCATTTGTTTCCCTACTGGCACGAATCATATACATATTACACTTTGCTTGGCAAAACGATGGGCATTCAGGATTTCTTTTGTTTCTTCATCATACCTAGATGGTGATCCGTGGCTGTTTGACTGTACACTGTCTGTACTGGTGTGAACCTTCAGTCACTCCCATCTTCTCCCCCCCCCCCCCCCCGCCCTGTAAGTGACTCTTAAGAAAGCCTGAGTTTGCTATCAGCTGGAATGATGCAGTGGAGACAGGCTATCCCCGTTTCAAAGTTGGGGGGGGGGGTAGAAGCACAAATAAACGCTGAAACTGTTTAGTTACTCTGAAGCATCTGTCACTGCTGTGTGTATATTACCTTTAAAGATCATCTGTCAATATTCACTCTATTCAAAACCACCTAGCTCCATGTGAGTTCAGTGCTGCATCTTCATCCCACCAGAGGATGACTGGCAAAACTCAGCTGTGGGGGGGGTGGGACAAGGTTGAGTGTGTTGGTGCCTGGAGCATGTCCCACAGGACACAGCTTTCTCAGCTAGCAGTTTCCCTGTGAGATTAAGCTGTGTGTTGGGGACCTTTCAAGTGCCTTGGGCCACAGAATGAAATACAAACTCTTTTTAAATCTGTCAGGCTCCAGTCCTTGGTGTAAATCCCTGCAGGAGACAGGGAAGAGCTCAGGTGAGGTCCCTGCACTGGATCAAGAGGTGATGCCTTCAGTCCCGTCACCCTGTTGGGGGCTGTGCTTGCTGAAATCTCCCATTACTGGTGCAAGGCTGCATTTCCTGTCGTTTCGTCAGTGCTTTTTATTTTCGGTTGACAAGATGCATATTATCAAGGCACTGACATCTGTTGTCTTTCTTGTGTAGAGAGATGCACAGATGTTTTACTAGATGTGCATCCTACACACTGTGTGCTCTCTTTTGCCATAAGGACTATACACTGTGTGCTCTCTTTTGCCATAAGGACTGACCTCTCAAAAGTGGCCAGAGCACTGGATCGTTCTGGAAGCATTTGGTTTGTGGCATTGGCTCCCTAAATGTCCTTATTTAATTGGCAACTCTTTGGGGCACAATGATTTGTTCTGCGTGTGTGAAAGCCCAACGTGGGGACACCTTGGTTTTCCTCTGACAGTACAAATAAATGGTGGCGTTGGTGCTGCAGTGTGGTGGCCCTGGTGGAGTTTGAGCACAGACCACTAGATGTCCGTATAAACTAGGGTGTGACAAGCAGCGATCCCAGCTGTGGGTTATGAGTTTTTTGCTTTATCAGTAGGGGAGGTAGAACAGAGATTTGTTACGTTTCAGCCTTGTATGGAGAGCGAAGGAGAGGATTAGAGGCAGGTCCTGCAGCACAGAGTGCTGGATGGTGTGTGACCAGGAGGTGGCTTGCAGGAGCCCAAGGCCAGGTTAATGCTGCCACCTCATAGCACTCTGGTGGGACATGCTTGTGCCATTGTGGTCAGAGCTCCCAGCAAGGAGCACCTGCCACCCCGGTGAAATATGTCCCTTGCCAAGAAACCTTGTTTTATTTAATGGCAAAAAGAGAGGGTTTTGCTCTTTGCCTGCAGTGAATCCTTCCAACTGCAGGCTTGACACTACCTCCTTGGCACAGTTCAGTCTCTGCCGTGAGAGCTTGGCACAGCTGAGCTTTCACTGGGGAGAAGGTGCTTTCTCAGCTGCAGTTTCCCTCTGAGATGGGCATTATGGTGTGTATTGGGGAACTTTCAAGCATGCTGGGCCACAGAGGAAAATACAGACCCCTCAGAGCTTCAGGTTCAAATGGTTCTCTACACACCATCCCAGCAGCCGTATCTCTGAGTGTGGTGATGCTTTGAGTAAGGGCTCACAGGTCTCTGGAAAGAGAGGTCAAGATTGCGAGGAGGAGCCCTATTCCCTCTTCCCTGACCACTGGCAGAGCAACGTGTGTCTCTGCTCCCTAAATCTTCAGGTGCTGGTTGAACCTGTGTCCCGCACCAGAGCGCTGCGTTTCCCTGTCAGAGCAGCTTGCTTTGCTTTGCCTCTGCAAGAGAAGGTGCTGCCCGTACCAGAGGGCAGCTGCTCGCCTGGCTGCTGGGGCACAGAGGGGGCTCTTCTCGTTTGTCCTCTCGCACAATTCCTCTAAACCCACTAGAGGGCAGCGAAGGTGTGTGAAAGAGCAGTGTGGCCTCAACCTGCCGGAGCGAGCTCAGCTGTCCCTGGGACGAGATCCTGCACCTGAGGAAGGATCCTGCTGGCTGCTTTCAGAAGGAGCCCTGAGTCAGGCTGGTCTTGCTGCAGCCTGGACTGGGGCAGGAGCAGTCCCTCGTTCCCCTGACACCGTCCTGCATCCTCGCAGACCACTCCTATTCTGATCCACCCTGCTTTGTCTCTTGTTCCACCAGCCCAGGCTGGGACACCGCCTGAGCCTGCCTGGGATGCTCAAGCCCTGCTGTAGAGGTTAGGGAGGCTGCTCTGAGGAGGGACATCTGGTGTTTCATGAGTGGCCTGTGGGGAGTTGGAGGGCTCAGCGGCTGAGCTGGAATGTGAACCTCTGAGCCACAAATTGCAGGATGGTTGTGCAAGGCAGAAAGTACTTTAGCAAGGTAATGGAGGAGTAGAACATCCCCCTTGTGCTGGCTGTGTGTGGGAGTTATAGGAAGTGGCAAAGTGCAAAGAGACTGTCCCCTTCCTAGAGATTGTGGGTTAGCCCAGTGCAAGGGGCATCTGTGGCTGTGGGGAACTGGCCTGTGATCCACACGCAGCCTTGGAGCTTAATAGGACTAGGAGGAAGGCACAACTATGGGAAGATAATTACTACATATTGATACAGCTCCTTGGGCTGTATCACACCAAACATGTGCTTGAAGTCCCTGAGTGGAGGCACTTCAGGATGTGGCTGGAGGTTGGATGGGATTATGACGTGGTCAGAGCTGTGGGTGTTCCCATAATTCCCAGGAACGTGGCTGTGGTGTCTGAAGATGCTTAGCAGACCCATGCTCGCTGCCCCAGCTGACAGAGCCCAGGGTGAAGCAGCCAGAGGCAGAGTGGGCTGCAGCTGGAAGATGAGCCAGAGGAAGCTGGGATACTGCAAGGGGGGTCAGAGCCATAGCACATGGTGCAGATGAGGAAAGGGGGTAATGCAGCAAAGCTGTCCCTGTGTCCTGCCCCAACCTCTAAAAGAACATTAGTCTGGCTTTTCTTGAAGGAAACTTGGGCTTTAAGGAGGGCCCTGTTTAAGGATATCTGTGCCCAGTTAGGGTGTTGCTCAATGGTGTTTAAGTCCAGTGTTTGTAAAGAATGGAGCAGAACACTTGTCTCTTGGGGATTCTCTCTTTCTTTGTGTTTTTTTTCGGTATTTTTTTTGGTTTTTTCTCCTTTAATTCCAGTTAGCAAGGCATTCTATCCAAAGTTTGGACAGATAGTTTCCAAGTTAATTGTTTAAATCATGGTATTGGACAACCTCTGATGTACTCTTTGAGAAAACCAAATAATCCACACTTCAGGGAAGACACCACTGCTTCACTGTTGCACCTGTTTTTGAATCCAGCAGATGTTTGCCAGCTTGTCTGTGAATGATAAAGGAGATGGACTGTGTTTCTTTCCTAGGAAAGAAAATTTGAACACGTGCATTTCTGACACAGCTGGGAACAGGACATGGAGCCCAGTGCGGGCAGGGCTAAGGCTCAGTTGGTTACCTTGCAGCTGGGCTGTGTCAAACTGGGAACTTCAAAGCTCTATGAATCAATGTATTTGGCTGATAGTCAGATTTTAAATCTCTAAGCCCTGGATTTATTCCCAAGCCAAAGACATGTGCTGTTAACACTGAGCACTCTGGAGGTACTAGTCTACTGTCCTGTATCCAAAACTAAGAGCAAGAAAAATGGCATCTTTTGCTACAGCCTCCTAACTGGCTAGAGGCAGGAATAGATTGCAGCTGGATGCAGAATAACTCTGTGGGCAGAAGCTGCCCCTCGGATGAGTGGAAGCCTCTAGCCAGTTCTTGATGCTGCTTTTGGAAAGGCATCTTTTTGGAAAGGAACTTAGGTTTGCCTGTATCTCTGTGCAGACTGGCAGACTATCACACAAGCACCAAGAGTCTGAAATACACCTGATATTTCTGGGAGCTGCTACTCCAAGACCTCCTCAGAGTAGAAGAAGTAGAAAACTGCTCTGGTTTTAGAGATGCTCTGGGATTGGATGTCCCTCTTCCACCACTGGAATCCATGGCCTGCCCATTGTTCAGCCTACTGGGGCACCATTTGTTTGTTGCTGAGCAGAAGTGCCACATAATGCCAGAGAAGTTCAGAAGCACCTGAGCCTTTTGCCAGGTGCTCCCTCACTTTTCAAATTTGCATCTGTTCTTCCTTTTTAGCTTTCTTCTTGCTGAAACATCTGTGTTAAACATGTTAGTCTCCCTTTCTTCCCATGACTTAGCTGGCTGCACTTCCAGCTTGTGAAAGCAATGTAGCCAGTAGGAGCAAAGAGAATGTGGAAAGGAAGGAGGGCCAGCTAAGAGCATAGCAAAGGTCAAAGGAAGGGAAATAAATGTGTTCCATGTCCAGTCAGAGATGTAATTTGCAATTCCCAGTTGAGAAGGTTTTCAGTAAGTGCTGAATGAGCAAGCTGGTGCCATGGTAGTGGGGTATACATTTGATATCAGCACTATCTGTGACCACAATCATCGGTCAGTGTTTGCAGTCACTGCTTGCAGCTGTGACTTTTGCTTGGCTTCCAATTCATGACTAATTTCCTCTCTTTGTACTGGGGGTCCCATCTCAACACCCCCCTTATTTTGTTGTATCTGTTCTGTTATTTTGGCTGCTGCCTCCATAGCACTTGCCTCTGGCCTGTTTAAGCAAATTTTTGGCCAAATGCAAGTTGCAGCCATGTGGGACTTGTTCTTATGGTCTGCCCTTGGTGCTGCTGTGGTGGCATTCTTGTTGGAGATGTTGGGAGAGGACTTGAGGTGATCACCCAGGCTCACTGTGACTTGCTGTAAGCCCAGACTTGCGCGAGTGAGGTGTGACTCTGTGTGGAGATGATGGTGACAAGGGAAAGTACTTCTTAGAGGGTTAAGGTGAGATCATGAGGTGGGAGAATTTGCACCCACCAGCTGACCTTGTGAGGCCTTCCCAACCATATTCACAGAAGCTGTATGATGAGCCCCTAAGCCTGGGGTAATACCCTGGCAAGGCTTGTTTTGCAGCAGTGTGAAAATATGGTGCTAGAACCAGCCACAAGTGGGAAAACCTTAACTACACTAGAGAGATGAGTAAAAATCTTCAACACCCAGTGTCCTGCACTGAGGGGCTCTAGTATTTATGAAATGAGATATTTAGCAAGTCTGGGTGTGCTCCTCTCTGAAGGCAGCTGCTTATTTGGCAGACAGCTTTCTATTGACAAGCTTGGAAACTTACTCCTCGTCCTGTAAAAGTCTTGCTCTAAGGGAGAGCTAGCTGAAATTTCCTATGAACCCAACATTGTACTAATTTCTTTGCTAGTCTGATGGATTCTTTTGCTCTTGAGATGGTTCTTTCAGTGTCTAAAAATGCTTTGGTTCCTCTGGGCATCCTTCAAGCAAGCTCAGAGCTGTAGCTTCTCCCACCTTGTGAGCTGGTTGGTTGACTGGCTCTGATGTGGTTTGTGGTTACATGTAACATTGCTCATGTGGCCCTCCTGTGCTTTTGATTTTCTGAATCACCAGTGAGCGCACTTTCACAAGCAGGTGTGGGCCTTGCTCAGGAGATGTGTGTAAATACCACAGAGAGACACTGAGAGGTTCGGCTTCTTCCAACCTGCCCTGCAGGGCTCCTGTGCCTGTTGGAGGGGTGGGTGTGTGGACTCCAGGTGCTTCTACAGCAGGTATCGTGCAGCCCCAGCAGACACCTCACCAGGTACAGTCCTTGCACTGAGCTGCTGTGGGCTCCAGCCACCCTCCAGCATGGGATGAAGTTCCTCAGGGTTAGGTGGATCCACTCAGGAATGAGAACTGGGGATCCAGCCTCATTCCTCACTTGCCAGATTATTACCTCTCCTTTGCCAAGTTGATGCAATGCTTGAGTCTTGAAAGATTCAAAGAGGTCAGGTGTTGACTTGAAAATGTTTGTTCTGCTGGTGCCCATTCTGTGTGTCTTAAGCAAACAAAAGGCAGAAACTGGTGTCCCAACCTGCCAAACCAGCAATAACAGGTCAATGGCAGAGGCCAGGCGTGATGCTGCCATTGGAACATGGTGTTGAGTCAGTGCCTTTTCTGCTAAAACATGGCAAAGCGAACAGTGGGAAATAAACTTTGCAGGATCCCTCTTTCTCTAAGCTGTAGATCGGGCACAAGTCTGGCAGTGGGTGTGGGTGGAGTTTGGTGCTACCACACTGCTGGTGGTCCAAACTCTGAGGTATCTCACACAGAAACAGCATGTCCTGCTGTACTGTGCTGTAATGGAAGTAGACACCACAAGGATCTGGGTTCAGTGCAGGTACAGAGACGTATCATGAATCATGCAGGCTCAGGAGTGGCATCTCTCTTGAGTCAGCATGATGATAATGAAAAAATGTGTCACAGTTGATGAACCAAGGTGCTGTTTAGAGGAGATGGCTAAGAACAGGGGCTGTGCTGGTGCACAACAGGTCCCTCCTAGCACACTTAGAGTAACTTGCAGGTTGTCTGAGTCTCTCTGGTGTGTGTGTGTGCGCGCGCTGCACTAACTGCATCTTCACCTCTCTCCCTGAATGCTGCTGATCTTACAGCAGTAAGTTGGCAAAGAGAGCTAAACCACAAAGAGGAGCCTTCTGCAAGGCCTGACCCATAATCAGCAATGTGATTATTTGCCGCTCCTCTGCTGAATGAAAGCCAGAGGTACAGGACGTTGTTTTGGCAATGGTAGGAGATATGCAGGGTGTTTGAGCAGTAGTGGGAGGATGATAGGAAAGAGAGTGCCCTAGATTAGAAGGTGATTTCAGCTCTGCTCCAAAATGGCACCCAAGGAAACAAAAATCGGTCAGTGAGAGGCACAAGCAGAAGGAATTGTGTGGCTGGGGGTGAGAAATAGAAACTGGTGGTTGAAGTCACCCAGAATCAAGACTCAAATCTAAGAAGAGATTTCTTAGGAAATAAGGAATACAATGAAGGCCCTTTTTAAAAAGGTGAATATTTTACTATGTAAAGATCCTGAGAGATTCTCCATACAACTGCCACTTGGAGAGGAAGTAACATTAGCAGTAAAACCCAGATTCTGATCCCACCCTGACAGATGTGAAACAAATCAAAGGGTAATGCAAGCATCCCCTTGAACTAAAGGGTGTCTTTAACACTTCCCCAGAGGAAGTGACCTTTTTCTGTAGTATTTTCCTTATGCTGTTGAGTTCATAATCCCCTCCTGCCTCCTTGAAAGAAGAAAAAAATAAAAACCCAAAACATGCAAAGCAAATTACCTAAATCTTTGTAGGATATCCAGGATGGACTCCACATAGGTGCCACTCAGCTTGATAGGGTTTTTCTGCAGTGTTTTCTTATGTCACTCACTTTGTGTAAGCACTTGTGAGGCCCTTAGAAATGTTTGCCTTCTTGCCATCTAGATAGGTACCCTGTGCTCCATTTGGCAAATGTGGTTTGGAAGAGCAGAGACTTTGCTTGCCTACAGACTCCATTTGGGGTCTGAGTCTTTTGGCACACAGACCTGAGTAATGTTCAAATCCAGCTCTTAAGGCCTGGCCCGCTTCCTTTCATTGTGTTGTGCAATGATGCATTTAGCTTCCAATATCAGAGGCTGGTGGTGCTGTGCAGCTGCCTGAGAAAGGTCACCGAAAGTCAGAGGAGTTTCACAAAAAACATAGATGAAAAGTTGACTCAGATTCACTGAAATGAAGAAAACTCTTTTCTTTTTTTTTCTTTTAGAATTATGTTTTTTGTGAAACTCGCTGGTTTTGCTGTGACCTTTATCTTTTACTCAGTTGTAAGAGACCTTGTTTTGGCAGGCATATGAGGAAGGCCTTTAATACAGAGTTTGCACCCTGTGCTTATTGCTGAAGGATGGATTGAGATTTTCTGTCAGCAGTGGCTCCTCTTAACAGCCCCTGCTGCTGCTGGTGCCATGTGTGTGCTCTGGGGATCGTATCCAGAACCCTTCCCTTGATCCATGCAGGTGGTAAGGAGGCACCTCTTTGTGATTTGATGCCGTTCTACCACTTCTTCTTGCCTGTCACTAAGAAATAAAGATCCTGGAAGTTAAGAGCTGTGGTCTCTGTGTGAGTGGCAGTTTGTTCATCAGCCTGGCCTGAATTTAAAGCATTTTGCTGGCATCCAGCTGCTGTGCCAGGCAGATGTGCTGTTAGTGTGGCTCCTGCATCCTTTTCCTGTCGCACCATTGGTGTCTGATGAGGTATCAGGCAGGTGCCAGTGTAGAATAGAGGGCACTAAGAGGTTTCGATGCTCTAGATGTTTTTGGGAAGGGGTGATATATGAGGTAAGAGGTCACCCTCTCAGGTGACTTTAGGATGCTATTAATAGCCTGTCAAGCATTATGTCTTGCTTTGAAACCAGCAGCTATGGGCTGTGGCAGGTGATGGCCTCGATGTGGGTTGGCGGTTCCCGCAGACACCACTGAAACCAGTGTTCTTGCCTTGCCACTGCCATCTCGAGAGAGAGGTTTGGGAGCACAGTGGGGCCTCAGTGCCACCGTGCTGCAGATGGGAAAACATTCCCTCCTAACACACCTGCTTGCCCTTTGGAAATTCCATGTATATGCGAGTCAGAGCCGACCAGATTTGAATTCAAGAAAGAAGTGTTCTCAGGATGGAATGGGTTCGCTGCCAGACAAAAATGTCCCAGTGCTGCAGTGTGAGCTGTGGCAGGGGGCCTGGGTTCTACCCAGACTGTGATTTTTAAGGAAAAGTGAATTTAAGTGCTAGTTGCAGAGCAAGCTCTCAAAATGAGAGGCCTCTCATTTTGTGTTTTGAGGGCTGGAGATGAGTGAGTTCCCAGCTGCAGCTCTCCTAGCCCAGGAGGTTTTTGCCTGTGGAACTTGCTTGCTTTTTGACTGCAGCAGCAGCCTTGAGCTCTGAAACACTCTTGGGGCTCCAAGCCCAAGTGGTCTTGGTGCTACAACCATTCCCATCTCTCTAGGGAGACCCTGCATTTGTCCCCTTCCAATGAGAAGTGGATGGGAGTTGCTGTGCCTCACCATAACCATGTAAAAGGAAGGGAGCTTGTCTAAGGCATGTGGGTCACTTCACCATCAACAGATGCAAAATCCCTCAAGCTTGGTTGCAGCATCACCAGAGCACAGTTTAATCAGCTTGCACAGCGTGACTGGGTGGATCAAGTCTAAATGCATGTGAACATCCATCTGTGTTTTGTGTAGCTTTGAAACCAGATGGGAGGCTGGGAGGAGAAGGCTGATCTTGATGAAAACATGACTTTGGGAGCCTCTAGTAACATTTTCAGAAGACAGTAGAGGAAGGACAGGCTAAATTCTGAAGTAAATCCAAAGAAGTCACTTTTAGTCTACAAGTTCTGTCTCATTTGGAGTTACAGGAACAGCAGCTGGCTTCTTACATAATTTTGAAGATTGATGATGCCCAAGTCTGGAGTACCTGGAATGTGTATGCAGAGGTTTCCTTAATTCTGTATTGTCTGTGTGATGTCTTTCTTACCTGTTGTCAAGGCAGAGAAGTCATTCTCAGGGCACATTCTTATTGTAAGAATACAAGACTGGCCTGCTCAGTGAGTTGACTAACTGATCAGATAAGGTGGTGTGCCTTCTGTGGGTTGAAACTGGGATCATATGTATGTGAACAAAGAAGAAAGTTATTTCCATTTAAGCAAAGCTGTGATTAAAAGCTTTACTGGGGTAGAACTTGCAGAGGAATCCTCAGGACTTGGGTATGCCATTGGTTTAAGGTGCCTTTAGGCAAAGTGACTGCATTAGCTGAGCAGCAGGAAATGTCTATGTGTTTGTTGGCCCTCTCTGGTCATGGGTGAGCTGTATCTGAGTGCAGGGGAGTCATGCACTCTCCATACTCATGCACACTTGTTCCTCTGATGACTTGCAAATCCTTAGAGGGTTTGCCTGTCAGGCAGTGACTCTTAAAGTCTGCTTTGAGTTGTTTTCAGCCCGTTAGGAATCAGTTGGAAGCTGACTGGAAACAGACAATTGCTTAATTGGAATGAGCATCTAGAGCATTTGTGCCTGTCCAGCTTAAGTGGTTGAAGCTCATAACCTGAACCTCCCTAGCATAACTTGCTCTGCCCCTTCACCAACTGGACAGCATTCAAAATGGAAGTCTACAGGAAATGACTCCCAGTTAGAAAAGACAGGGACTGCAAAAGGTGCAATAGGAGTTCCTCTATATTAGGAGACAACCAGCTGTACCAAAATTGGGTCTTGGAATTGGCTAGAGGTGAGGAGTAGTCCTTTGGGCTCAGCCTTATCTACTAATTTCATTAATTCCCCTGAACTGAAACCCTGGTGCTGGTTAACAAAATCTGTTTTGGAGAGAAGTTAGGAAACAACTTCAGCATGGGCAAGGGCCAGAGTATCATACCAGGAATGCTGAGACCACAGTAGAAGAAATGGGCTGAAACCTATCAGCAGAGTGTTCAAGGATGCTCAGTGACTAATAATGAAACCCTATTCTTAAGCAGGAGTCTCATCAGTTAGAAAATACTGAGAAGGGGAAAAGATGTCAGTGTACTGGCCCATCACAGGATGACTACAAACCATCCATGTGATATTCTTGTGAAAAAGGCAAATTTAGTTTGAGGGTCCACCAGGTGAGTTGTGATGGGCACTGGTCCCCAGCTGAGGCAGTTGTGAAGAACAGCAATGTAGATGGGAGCTCCTGGCAGTTCCCTGTGGCTCATCTCCTGGGTTTGCTTCCTCCTGCACTCGTGTAGGACTAGGCAAGACGAGGGGGAAGCTGCTGGGGGGGTCTGGGAACACCTTATCTATGTCCTTGCTTTCAGCTGAAGTTGGAAGCACTGGGTATCTAGACCTGGCTTCTCTTTTTGTTGAAGTGGAACCATTGTTTGGAGGGGCTGGAGAGAAATAAGCTGGGTTTGTGTTTTAGCAACAGGACGTATTTCTTGCCTGGAGCCATACAGGCATGTGTCAGTGGTTCAGTGGTCACACCAAAATAGCTTTTTAGCAGAAATTCTTATTTGGATAAGTTAAACGTTGTGGACTTTATTCTTTTTCCGTTTGCATCCTCCTTTCTGAGATGTAGTTTTGCTCAGTTCATTGGAGTTATTCTAACCCACCTCAATGTGAGTAAAATCAGGAACAGCGCTTGTATTTTTAAATGCATCTCTATGTGTAGCAACTGCCAAATACAAAGCTTACTCCTAAAGCCACTGGTTTTAAAAGAACCACTGGAAAGTTTAGGATTTCACTTTGACTAAGGCTGTTTTTCTTTTTATGGGAACATCACGAAGACTCTCTTGATATAGTTTTGTGTGAACAGGTGCTGGGATAGCCCCTTTGAGGGAGCAGTCTGTTTGTTTAAGTTCCTGTGAAATTCAGACTCAAGGGGGAAATAGTTAATAACATGTGTGTTTGTTTTTTCTTTTGGGAGAATGTTTATAAGCCAAAGTACATGTGAGACCTTGTGTTTCTCTGATCCAGATACATCCAGACAGCTGATTTACAGAAGCTGACTTTCCAGTAAGAGTTTGTATGTTGTTAAGATTTGCCTGAAAATTGAGTGCAGGAAAGTCTTTGGATCAGAAAAGGTTGATTTTTATTTTTTTTTTTTCTACAGTAATGTCTAAACACATCAGACTTTCTTGGCAAAAGAGTATGAATTTTTCAGGGTTTCACTTGGTGAAGCAGAGGCTGTTTTTATGGCTGCCAGTCAAACAGCAACAAACTGCAGATAAATTGGCAATGCCACATGATAAACTCTTCATGGTATGAAACCAAGTCTCTGCTCAAACAGCACCACTAACAAATCCCTTGTGGCTTGATATTAATGATGTGGTCTAGCCTATTACCGATAAAGAAAAAAGTGGGTATGATTTTAATATTAAACCCAGAAACATACTGAAACTTAGAGTTTATCAGAAGACAATTAAACCATCATCTTTATTTACTGTAAGCCTTCTTTATTTTCTGGCAAAAAGAAAGACTGCTTGGACTACCAGCACTTGCTTATGTACATGAGTATTTATCTGGAAATAACTGCCAGGTTCAGCTGGGTAATTCTGATTAAGGAGGTATTTGGGGCCAGCAATACTGAGGGTTTTGACAGATGAGCCTGTGACTAATTGCAACAGTTTCTGGGGTTGCCACCACAACTTCTCGCAGCCATTTTAGGATAAATTGGCACTGGAAACCATTTTAACCTATATCCTGTGCTGAGAAGTGCAGCCCTGAGCACAGGTGCCTCTTTGTGTCTGCTCCTGGGAGAAGAGCCATTCCTTTGCCTGCTCCAGTGTCTTGCTTTGTGCATGAGAAGTGGCCCTTGTTACCTGGGCTCAGGTCAACCCTGTGGGTCTGTTCATCTTCAGCATCACACAGAGAGGCTGTAATCCTCACAGGAGAGAAAGCTGCCCTGGGAGCTCAGCAAATCCAGCATAAATCTGATACCCTCTCTGTGCCTCAATTTCTTATGAGACAGAGGCAATAAAGTTTACCTTCATGTGAACAGATATATGAGGGTGAGTCTGGAGAAAAACAGTGATTGAGAAATGTTTGTAAGTTCTATATGTGACACTTCATACAAATCAATGCACTGCTGCTTTGCAATGTATTTTGGGTCACCCTCTGCTTGGAAATGTTTTGCCTAAATTGGCAACCCTCAGAAGATGCAAGGAACCCAGGGCACGCCTGTTGCTGCACTGGGAGAAAGGCTTTGCAAGAAAAGAAGGAAAGGCAGGAGAGTCTCATTGCTTGCCATGCCTCTTTCTCTGCACCTGCCAAGGCTGGCCGTGATGTGCTGTCTGGCAGGACTGGGTGTGACAGGGTAGGGTGACACAGAGAGAGGGTCTGTGACAGTCTCTGGGCACAGGGAGCTCTTTTGGTCTTCACCTCAGTCAGGTTTTTGCACAATTGCTCAGTCTGCAGATGAGGCACAAGGGCAGCTTGGTCCCTGTATAGCTGTGCAGGCTCTTGGTTTCCCAAGATGGGTGGTGGATGGGTGGCCCCTTCCCACATGTCTGACTAGAACAGGGATGCTTGGCTGGACCAAGGCAGCTCGTGACTCCTGGGACTCAGACTGGTTCTCCAGGCCCAGATACTGAAATGGTTATGGAGCTGTGAGTGTCTGAGCAGTGCTACCCCTGAGCAGGTGGCCTGCACCTGAGGAGAGCCATCTATACAGCCCAGGCAGTGCTGACACAGGAAAGCTCTTGCTGGTTTGTTGGCACAGTCATCTTCCTCTGCACTCACCAGGCTCGAAGTTGTCTCTGCTCTTGTAGGACAGCTCCCACTCGACAAAACAAACTCCCAACATATTTAGGAAATATAAAATCAGTGCTAAGTCTTAGCACCATGGCCTGGACTTGCATCCCAATCCGATATGTAGATTGTATATGCTTATTTTGAATTAGTCATTCCAGATCATGCACTGGGATTTGTTTTCCTCCCACAAGAACTATGGGCAGTTTTAATGGGTTTAATCTCTCTCTTGCCCTCTGGCTGCAGCAATAACTGCTGACAAGGTCAGGTTGCTCAGCTCTTTGTGGTCCCATTCATGGCATTGGTGGCACCTCTTCTTCCAGTGTGATTCAAAGCTCCTTGGGTCATGCCTCTGGAGCACTGGCAACAGAACCCAGTGCTCCCTTTGTGGCACTGAGAGCAGAGCACACAAGAAGGTGTCTGCTGGTGCCAGAAGGGAAGACATCACTCTGGAGATGTGCCTGGGCTGCAGCTGACCTGGGCTTGCAATGGGTAAGATCTTTAGTCTGACATTCCAACTGGTGGTGGCAACACAGAAATTCTGGCAGTTGCTCAAGGGAAAGAGGATCTGGTCTCTCTCTGTGTACAGGTGAAGACTTTTATTTCATTTCTTGCCCAAGAAACAGATGACTTTTTAGTTCCTGCAATTTATTGAATATTAGTGAGGCCATGAAGTGCATGTCAGTGATAGGGAAAGCTTGATTTGGGTTTTGTGGGCTGAGGAATATTTTATGGGGAAGACTTGCTCCCTGCAAGTTGTTCCTGACAGATGCACTACCTGCATGTGCACCCTCTGAGGGATGCGAGACCTGGCAGCTCTGCCTCCAACTGGGGGAGTGAGTCCAGCAGCTATTTCAATTTGTCTGTATTTTTAACTCTTTTTTTCATTTAAATTGAATATTCTGTCTACAGAGATATATGTTTAGTTACCTATATGTATTTATGTGTAAATGCCAAGAGGCTGCTCATATCCTTTGTAGACACAGACCCATGACTCCCTCATGCCTCTGGCAGAAGGGCAGACTAGTGCTCAAGAGCTGAGGCTCTGGTTCATCCCTCCTCTTCCTCCTCTCGGGCTGGGCCTGGACACATCCCAGTCACCTGGCAAGGTAGGCTGTGGGGCAAATCTTCCATCACACACAGCAGAGCCGTGGCTGCCTCCCCACTGCTCCACTGCTTCTGACAGCTTTACAAAACTGCTGAGCAGAGAACGACGCTGAAGCTGCAGGGACAGTTCTGGCACTGCTCACAGGGTTTCCAGCACAGTATTCCAGTTGCTTGGTTATTGTGTGTGTAGAATTCTTGGCTTTTGCAGAGCACTGAGACAAATCTCCCTGTCCCAAGGGTGCGCTGTGTGTAGCGTTTCCCCTCTCTGTGTCCTTAGGGCAGTCCCACAGCAGGCAGAGTGAGGTGCCCTGTGCAGCCAGAACAAATATTCCCTGCAGTGATCTGTGCTGGGACCCCTGTTGTGGCTGTGTTTGATTATGCTGCCATTCCCCAAGGGGATTTGTGGCTGCATCCAACTGGGGCAGAACTGACCCAAAAAGAGTGTCTGGAAAAACAATAGCACATACAAGTAAAACGCTGATGGCTTTGCCAAAATCAGCACACAAGTCACCCTTAATAAAGATCAGCGGGTAAGACAAATTAATTCCAAATCAGGAAGTTCCCTTATTGTTTATTGCACTTACTAAAATGTTTATGTTTTATCTTCCTTCCTCAACATATTCAGCTTCCTCTGGACAATTGCAATCCCCTTGATTTCCTGCTGATACCAAAAATAACTGTAATATTTGTGTTGCTGTTCCTGTAGGATTTTCTGACTAATTCAGCAGGAAAAGGAATTTGGTTTTTTGGTGGTTTGGTTTTTTTTAGGACTCAGATCTTGCATTCGCTTCCCATATGCAATTCCCTAGGGCGGCAAGCTTTGTTGTTGCTTTAATTTGCCAGTACCCTTCAGATAAGTTGTACTGCACCAATGCTGTGCTGCTTATTAAGGCCCCATTGCCAGCTGTTCTCCAGCCTAAGGTGCCATGAACACACATGATCTTTGCTATTTGTCAGGTGTGCTCAATAATGCTGGCCATGGGGAAATATATGCCCAGACTCTGGCACATCACAGTTTTGCACCTTGTTGGTTTTTATCTGCTTGGATTTCTTTCTAGTCTCTCATAAAAGAACTAACTTTCTCCGCCTCTGTGCAGAAATACTGCCAGTGTGGGTGAGAAAACCCTCGTGATTCTCTGGTTGCTGCTTTTCATTTTCAGCCCAAACAATGCAGAGACCCTGGGAGGATGGTCCCAGAATTTCCGTGCAAAGAAGCAGATCACAACAGGATTGTGAACTTTGATCGCTGGCTGCTGGTGATGAGGGACACAGTGCTGGTCCTGTTCCCCATCCCACCAAGCGGGCAGTCTTTGACCACTACAATTTGGCTGCCAACTCACTTGGAGCACGCAAGGGAGCCTGTCAGTCTTGTGATGCTGGGTTCAGTCAGTACTTATTGGTGAGACTTAGCTGTGAGCAGGAATCTTCATGAGTGAGCCAGACATACTAGCTGGGTTTCCAGGAACAGGGACCCCCAGCTGCACAGGAGCCCACAACCATGTGCTCACCGCAGTACAAGCCTGAGGATGGAGTCAGTGTCTAGTGTGCTGCTCCTTGTCTTCTGTTTGTTTTCCTTAACAGCAGAGGTTCATGAACACCAATAGGGGAGTGACTGGAAAAGTGTAGGGTGTTGGAGTGCTAGGAGGGTCTAGCGGGGCAGGGTTAGACTTCGTTTTTCTTAGAGACATTGCAAAGAGTATGGTTTCCTTACTGTTTCCCTTCTTGGGCGTGGGAGACTCTCCTTCCAGATGTGGCTCAGGACACAGTGTACCTGCTGTCAGACGGCCTGCAGTGAAAGATTGAATTCTGTCATCAGAAATAATTGGAAGATGGTGGCCAGCAATTCCCTGTTTTTTTGGGTGCTGATGAGGTCCCTGGATTCCTGAGCAAGGCTATTAAATTTTGCAGTGTTCATGGCTAATTTTTTCCTGGAGAGTAATCTTCAAGGGATGATGCTCAAAATCCTGGGAATCTGGCTGGGAGATCATGGGTACCACACCTCAGGGAACAATGGAAAGCTTATCCCAGGCACTTTCTTACAGTTTGGGGAGAGGTGGAGATCTTTTACGGTTAGCTCTGGGCTGTGGTTTGGATTGTAACTGTATTTATTCATTAGTTGTTGATATCGATTGCTTCTCTTTAGGCTGTCTGAAAGTCTGAATGAAAAGGAATTGGGCAATAGTGCGGATACAAAATAAGTTTGTCAGGATTTAGACTATTTAAAATACTACCACCCCCTATTATCTGCTAGAAAACGTGGGTTTTTCCTAGTAAAGAACTTTCCTTGGAAATGAGTAACAACACACAAACCCCCACAAGTATTTGCAAAACAAAGGCAATTGCATAATTAACAGATAGGGTGCCAGAGGATGTCATGAACCCATGTGACTGGATGCGAATATGACCAATGAAATTTATTACTAATCACTCCAAAGTAATGTGTGTGGAAAATAAGAGCTTGCTCTAAGGATATATGTTGACACTACAACTAGTTCTTGCCTCTCTGGGAGGCTGGTGGAATCCTTCTATGTCTACCTGAAAACCTCACTGTAGGACTTAATGGGAGTAGAAAAGACAGGCAGAGTTCAGAGCAAAGTGAAACGTAAATCCATATTGCACCCATATCTCCAATGCTGATGGCAGTTCCACTCTGAGGAACTTCAGAGTAGAGCTGTAGGAAGTGCAGAGATGGGCAAATAGTGTGGGTGTGAGCTTTCATGTGCAAGGTGACTATGGAAAGCTTTTTTGTTTAGAAAGAGGCAATTTTGAGGAGAGATGCTGGAGACTGATGTATTTATCAACAGAGATTCAAAGTGTGTTTCACTCATGATTGCTTTTAATACAAGTGCAGGGTCACACAGTGAAATGGCTCAGCTGCAGGAAAGCCGAAGGAAAGGCTGTTTTCTCACCAGGGTGTTTTAGAAATGTGCTTAGTCATAGGGTTAGCTACATTTGTTGAAATCAAGTCTATGACTGTTAAATTTGTCAGCTCAGGAAGTCAGCAAACTTTGCTTGCTGGGACAGATAAAGCAGAGTCCCATATTATGCACACACCTTCTTGTATTTTTCCTGAAGAATCCACTTTTTAATGCTATCAGAAAGGGGATGTTGGGCTGTCCTGGATGGAGGCTGCTACGAGTGTGTTTATGTAAAAATTGAGAGCACTGTGTTGGTCAGTGACGTTGTGCAGACAGCTTTGGAGGGAAGTCTGAGTTTCCTGGGAGATGATAATCACTGTATAGTGGTACCTCCTTTCCACTGCAGGCACTCTCTGTTGTCACCTGGGAAATATTAGCAAAGGTTACATTAGCCAAGATTACACAGGCTTCACCTATAAATGCTGATGAAAAATCAAGACAATGGTTTGGCACATGCATTAACAGGCTGAGGACTCTGGTGGGGAAGAGAGCAAGTCTCTCAACATGCTTCCCGTTTTCCTTCATGGCATCAAGCATGGAGCGTGAACCCTGAGTTCCAAAAGCAGGGGATCTTGGAGGATAGTAAAAGAGTAAAGCTGAGAACTTGTTCAGAATAAACCACAAGACCTTTTTTATCAGCTGTTGTCAGTTCCCTACTTTCTAGTGGGAAGCAACTTTCTTGTGTCTGCTGTTTTGCAGAGATTTCTTTCTGAGAGGACCCTTTGTGTAATGCTCAGTTTTCTGTTCATTGCTGTCATGCTGGATTGAGTGGGGTGTGCGTGGGCAAAATCAGAGGATAAGGAAGGAAGGAAAGGCTTTACATAGTTCTTGTGGTTTTGACCACAAGAGAAGCCAGATTTCCTCTGTTCGCATGATGTTCTCTGGGATAACAGCTGCCCTTTTTGGGCTTGGTGGTTATTCCCTGGTGCCATGACCTTTCCCCTCAAGCCTGTGCTGTGAATTGGCATCAACTTTCAGAATGTAGATCTGGTGTGCTATTAACTTTTCAAATATTTATGGCTTTACGGAGGGTTGTGGTCATTTTGTTGTGTGAGGTTCCTAAGAAAAGGCTGAAGATCTATCAGCAATGTGTCATTAAACTGGGGATTTCTTTGCTTCAGTATGTTGTAAAACACTAATCAATGAAGAAATGGATCTCACAGATGGATCCTGATACAGCTTCCTGTGAGGAAAACCTTAAGGGACAGTTGACTACTTGAGCTCAGAAGATACGCAGAAGGATGACTTGTATATGTACCCTAATAGTGATATTACTGCTGCCCATCTCGACTACCCTTTCCTGTTTGATCTAGTGCAGCTATTCGTGTGTGTGTGTGTATATATATTTATACACACACATACACAGTGGTCAACAGCATATAGCTGTGTGCAAAACCACTTTATTTCCCTTCCTAATGGACTGCCATGCACTAACCTGAGTACTCTGCCTAGTGTGATGGCTGAGACAAGTAAAGCAGATGTGGAGGGAGAGATACTTGCATCTGCCCTTCCCAGCTGTGGTTTTGTGTGCCAAAGGGAGGTGCTTCAGTCAGTTCTGCACTTGTAGTTGATGTTTGACTCCACCATGCTGTTTGAAGGCAGTTTCTGGGAGTTCTTTGCACTCAGAGTGAACTGCTGTCACTTGGACTACGAGAGCCAAAGTGAAAATGAAGTGCTGGTGTGTTCTTTCAACCAACAAGCTGCTCATAAATTACAGGGTCTCTGGCTCTCACAGAGCCAAGTGGAGCAACAAAGGCAGTCAGGGAAGCTATGTGCAAGGTGTAAAACTATATGTCAGGGCTAACAAGTACAGTTGTGAAGGAAAGTTGCTTAGATTTAGCCAAATGATCAGTGTTTGCTACCTCCACAGTGGGTGGAGGGTGGTGTGTAGTGTTATACACTCTCTAAAGTATTATGTGACTCTGCTAGCAGAGGATCTGTTGCCTCCTAGATCTGTACGAGGGCTCCAGATGTGACTGATGGATGTGCCTTGCATATATCTACTTGTTGCCACACAAATAATTTTTGTAATGATATTGACAAGGGTAGGGTGAGGTCCTGGCTTGTTCATCTCACCTGTCCACTGCAACTGGTAGCTGACATGTTGTTTCAGTCCTTTCCAGTTTCCCCACACATTACAATTGCATTTGCAATATGAGAAACAAAGGTTTCTCTTTTATCATCTTTGCTTGTCAGTTTGCTGCCCAGCATTTCCACCTAACCAAGTATACCCATAGTTGTCAAGTTACAAATGAAATGGTTGGTGATGATAAAGGTTCTCTGAAAGGACAGAGAGCTGTGCTGACAAACTCTGTGGAGATTCTGACCTTTTGTTAGTTTTTTGATGTCTTGACCCTGTACTGGACTATTAGTCTACCCCCACACTTGTGTAAAAAAAAAAGCTGACTCAGATGCTTCCGTGATGACTTCTGCTTCCCACTTCCTCTGTAAGAATACTACGTCCTTGAGCTTTTAGGGGTGAATTAAGGACTAAAAAGCTGGGAAACCTTCATTCTTTATGTGCATGTGAGGGCTTATTTATGTTGCTTGGATGCTGCCACCAGCTCAGCTTTTTGTATGATCAGTGATTGTCTTTGGCATTGCTCTCACATATGAGTAGATCATTTCCTGACCAGAGTGTCCCTCATCCTGTTAAGTTTGACTTTAGAGAAATAAGAGCATTGCCACTCCTTTCTTCTGACTGTTGTGTAAACACAGGTTCAAAATGGCTTTTAGAAGTAATACGTGTGAACTTTGGTCTAAAGTAGGAAATACAAGTTGGTGCAGCAGGTATTTGGGAACAAATGGATGCCATTAGACCAGAGAGGAGGGGAAAAAGTAATAGAACCTGGGAGAAGCTGAGTGAGCCTGATTTTAGCTTTTTGCTCCGATCTGAATCGGGGACATGTCCACTGGAGTCAAACAATACTGAGAGAAGTATTTCAAGAAGGAAAGAGTTTGGATCAAATTGGCCTTGAAGCTCTTCTGCAGTAAACATACTTGCTAAGCCCTTGTGGATGTGTGATCAACAGGGTCCACCTACCTCAGGATCTGGCTAGTGAGAGGTGCCTCTTGCTGAATTAATGTGCAAACAAGAACATATGCTGAAGTCAATAATACAGATTTCATTTAACAGTAAATGTGAGGTAGAGAAAGACATAGAAAAGAGGTGGGTGGAGGAGCCAGAGCAGAAGACAGTCACCACCTGTGGATCCAATGGTGCCCCATTGGTCCTTTTTCACTCAGGGTTTCTCAGTGGTGGGTTCTGGAGTTTTGTTCTGGGGGTACCACCTTTACACAGCCCAAGTTCTGGGTGTCCGTGGAGTGGTCACAGATGTTCCCATAACTCGGGGTGCCAAGTGCAGGAGCAGTTGCTTCATTTCCCACAGCTTGCCACAGTGGGAGTTTTTGTCCAAATGCATGAAACCAGGATCTCACCTCTGTCAGGCCTGGAATTAGCACCTTACTGTGGTAAGTTTCTCCAGTCTGTGCCTATCTCAAGTTCCCTCTGTGGTGGCTTATGTTATGGCAAGTTCCTTTTGTAGCCTTGATAGTGTTTGGAGAGAGGCAGCTGTGCTCTGGAAGTCTTTAGAGGTGTGGATGCCTATTGGCACTTGTTGTGTCTTTCTCTGCTACCTGCATTTCTGGTGAAGTATTTCAGAATGGTCTGTGTAAGCACAACTTTTGAACAGTAGGAATTATTTTCTCTCAATAGTTTTTAAATTTCAAAGCAGCTTTGTCACAGAATGGTGCAGTCCTTTTACAAGGCAGATGAAATGGCACAGCTCAAGGGGAAATGCTCTGAACTCTTAGGCACAGATCACTTCTCATTTTCCTCATCCAAGGTGAATCAGTGCTTTCTTTTGATATAAATGTATTGATGAGGACAAGTCTTGGGTTGATAAACTGTATTTTCCCATAGGATTGTCCTGCTGGTGTCTCTAGTCTGTCTGTGAACAGGGATATGAATCACACTTGTAGAAACAGAAGGTACTGCAGACATTACGTTGGAAAAAAAAAATTTTTTTAAAAATCTGCTTTCCTGCCATGGAAAATGTGACTGTTTAAAGATAGACATTTTTGTCCTGTACCAGGAATAAACAATTTCAGAGCAAATTGTTGGAAAAGGATATCAGCACTTACTTGAAAATGGCCTTATTATTTGCCTTGTGCTCAAGAAAAATGTCTTCATGTTGTGATCTCCCAGCTGGAATCTATTTTCATAATTTGCTCCCCCCCCCCCGAGATTTAGTATAGGGGAATTTGCATTTTGGAGACATTCCTGTAAAGTCTCAGACTCGTGCTAATGGAGAGGAGACTGTAAGGCACTGGGGGAACATTGGTCATTGCCCATAAAAATGAGCAAGTAGAAACTGGGGTGGCAGCTGTGGTGTTTCCTCAAGGCCTTTCTAGTTAACATACCTGAATAGAAAATGGACCTGGAATAAAAGGGCTTCAATAAACTGCTGTTTTTCTGTCTTGGAGAACCCAACTAGAAATGTGTCACTTCAACTTTCTAGAAGGAAAAACTGGCTCAAAAAAATTATGATTTTTCTAGGGAAAATGTTTTATGTTTTTCTTGGAGGAAAAAATGTTTCCCAAGAGAATTTCCCATGCCTGAGCCTGCATTTACCAGGAGGAGGTAGAAGAGAAAGCCTGTGTGAGAGAGATAGTTTTATAGAATAATATTGTCCATTTCCTTGGATCCTCACAGAAACTCTGGGTGAGTGAAGGTGTCTGCATGAACCATCCCTACATCATCTGGATGGTCCACAGTGACTCTGGTTAACAGACAGTAGGGAAACACAAAACCATTGCCTGCCTTTAGGCAGAAGGAGGAATTTGCTGCTTGAAGACTCTGAGGATGAAAATCAGGATTGGACCTCTCTCTCTGGGTGCATTGGCAGAACAGCTCATCAACTCAGGATAATTTTGGAAGTTTGCCTTGCAATGATTGGAGCTAGAGTTTTAGGAAATCAGCCCATCTAACAGGAAGATGTCTAGCAGCCCTAGGGACGTACTGATAAGTTGAAATAATTGTTTATTTTTTCAGGGTCTCATAGTTGAGATCCTGCTGTAAGCCAGGAGCTCGTGCAGCTAAAGGTCCAGCTTATGGCAAACTCCTTTTCCTGCTCAGTAACACCCCAGAACCCTGTGCAGTTTCTACTTCTGTCTGTGCCAATCCAGTCTCTTGTGCTGATGCAGTTGTAGATCTTGGTTTCCAATGAAGAATTGAATCAGCCACAGGGTAAGAATCACATCATATCTTCTCAACTCCACAAGCTCAGACAAGAGTGCAGCAGAGCATTCAGAAGAGTATTCTGTGTGGTTGCTCTGGTGTCTCTACCCTTACACCCACTGAAATGGGCTCAGCACTAATTCTGAGCCTGCAGGAAATTGTCTTGGGTTCTGCTTGTCCTCTGGTAACTGTACAGGATTATTTGTCTAAGTGGTTGAAAAGGCAGCAAGTGTGAGCTCTCTTCTCTTCAAAATCCTCTGGTGTCCATCAGCAGGGGCACTTCAAGACAAGCTCTGTTTTGGTCTGTTGTGTATTGTGTTGGATGACAGCCAATGTTAGTGACACTGCTGGAGCATTTAGAATTCATGCTTTGTTTCATCTCATTCTCAACAGCATAGTACTTGTCTTCTAGGAGACCACGGACTGAGCAGTATCGTGGTGGTAGCAAGAAAGGAATGACCCTTTGAGAAGTAAATGTGTGTTCTCTCCCAAGGAGCACCCACATCTTTAGTCTGTGTCAGAGACCTTGTCCCACCACTCACACACAACATGACTGTTTGCTGGGTTGTGTGGGAGAGTGAGAGATGTGGATGGAGGGAAACTCCTCCTCCCTGTGGTGTGTCCCAGCATTATTTGTCTGTTGTATGAACTCTGCCTGAGAACAATGCCAGAATGATGTGCTGCTGAGTGATACGCAGAGTGCCACTTGAGTTTCTAGAGCCAGTAGTCAAGGACCAGGGCTAGGAATGCACTACGTGTTGTTTGTCTGAGCTCACCGTGGGTCTTGGAGACTGAAATTTCCCCTGTGCACTTTGCTTGGAGGGTGAGAGAGCCCTGGCAGGGTTAAAGCAAGATCTCCTCCTCACAGGGGTAGCAGAGGTGCTGCCTGCTGAGTCAGCCTGGTGCTGTGGGCGTGCAGAATGCATCTGGGCTAGGAAATGGGTGATGCCAAGATCAAATATTCCACTGGAAGTATTTGCTTGAGCCTCTTCAGCCTAACTGTAGACTTAGCTGCGCAGGCTGCCCTTCCCATCATTGCTTCATTGTGAAAGACCGACATGTGGACTTGGAAAATCTGTGGTGGTGGTGTTGGATGACAACTCCATGGGCTGTTAGGATACAGGCGCTTGAAAACTAAGCTTCCATTTTCTCTTTATGTTGAGAGTATCTCAGCTGAAGGTCAAGGGACGTAACACATCCTGAAAGGAAGTGCAAGGGTTCTCTGGTGTCCTCTCAACCTTGGTGCTGGAGCTTTTCCAGTCATCCTGCCTCCCACTGCATGTAGTTCCCTGGGCAGGGGTTCAGGACACAGGGGGGGACAGCAAAGGTGTCTTTGAAGGGTCATAGCTGGAAGAGTGTTAATAGAAGAGCTTTCCACTCTAATAAATGGAATCAAGTCAGGAAAACACCTTTATTTTTTTGAAGGGTACAACAGTCCAGAAGAATCGTACCTATTGTTTTGTAACCTTTGTTCCTGCTCATTGACTTCTCAACAAGCTTTTTGATCCAAATGCAGTTCTGCCTCTGAACACACTGGTTGAGTTCAGCACACCAGAATGATTAAAGGGTGTTTGTGCAGAAGCAGGTTTGGTTTTCTGGGTGAAGGTGGGTTCATTGCACATGAACTCTTGCAGATTTATTTTTGATGAAGTTCCATTTGCTTTTAATCAGCATAAATGTGGTTCAGCTTCTTTGTTGTCAACGATACATATTTTCTGCCCTTGGAATGATAATTAAAACCACCAAGAAGTTTTTAAGCTATCAAAACTACCCTGGGTGATGCTTCCCTTCAGTGAAAGGTTAGCTAACCAGGCCCTCAGCAGTGTCACTGGTCAAGCCTCAGGGCACCTGATGCTCTTGGAATCATAGAATCATTTCGATTGGAAAAGACCTCTGAGATTGAATCCAGCTGCTGCCCTGTTGCTGCCAAGATAAAATCATAGAGCCCTAAAAGGTGAGAAGTCAGTAGAAACAGCAGCTTTGTAGCTTTCTTCTTGCCTGGGCACTGAAATCCTCTGCTAGGTCAAACTACTGGTGCAAAGTGCTGTCATTTCTATTGATTGAAGTGAGCAGAACTACTTGATTTAATTTTTGTGTATGCTCTGCCCCTGAGTCAGTCTGAAGGCAGAGGAGATTGTAAAACTAACTCAGGCCTTTGCAATGTATTTTGGAGTTAGTAGCAATGGGGAATAAATAATATTATCTCTAACATTTGCTTCCCCTACTGGATTCATCTTGGTTAGCTGAGTATCTCTCAGCTCCTGATAAGATAGCATTTGCTACAAGATAGAGGACAAGAAGGATTTGCATTTTCTCCATAGCAACTGATTACTGTGTTTTACCAATTCTCAGCCAATTCTGGATCAAATGTCAAGGTAGGACTAAATGATGCATCTTTGCCAGATTCTGTGAAGGAAACATGGAGGAGGTAACTAATTTACTGTGCAGGAGAATTGCTTCAAATTCACTTGTCTATCCCCACTTGTGAGTCAATTCTTCATAATACATAGGAACAACATTTTTTTTTCCTCCCAATGGTTTGAACTCTTGGAAAGAGGTAGAGATGAAGCTGGTTTATTTTCTTATTATTGAAGTAGCTGAGGCCTTGGTCTGGAAAACTGTGTTTTCAGTTTTTTAAAATTTGGACCATCTTAACCCTCTGAGCTGCAGCTTAACACTGTGAGTTGTCCTGAGGCAGAACTTTAAAAGAAACTGAGACAAAGCAACCTAGTGGTGTCCATGCCTGTCTGAATTTCAAAGCAGACCTGCCCAAAGGCTAAAAGGAGAGAGCTGTGGGAGGGGATCACAACCAGGGGGTCCTGAAGTCTTGCATTATAACTGGATTGTTTGGGATTGTGTTGCCTTGAGAGCAGCTCAGCCTGTTTGGACCCGTTCATTGTGCTGGGCCCTCTTGGGTGGGTGGTAGCTGCCTGCAGCCTTGTTCTTGTGCCTGTCAGTACTGTTCCCAGAAAAGCATGCTCTGGCCTTGTTGTTGTTGTTTTTTTTTATTTTTGGGGTTTTTTTTTTTGCAAAACACCTGTGTCAATGATGTGTCATCTGGTCTGTCCACCTCCAGTTGTCCTTCCCTGCTGTTATGTCTGTCTGCATCTCACAGGCTCACAGTGCTGGTGAAGTTCTCTGCTGTTGTGTAGTGACAATTATAGAAATACTTTGAAGAGTGATTATCCTCTTTTTAGTACAAATTATAAATAGCTTTAAATAAGACTGGGGTTGTATACTGAACAATGAGGAGGAGACAAAGGTCAAGTAACACTCAGTAAATGTTCATTTGGCTGTCCTGTGTCTGATGATGCTTAGGGGAAAATGCTATTTTTAGGGGTAATTAGAAGGTATACTGTGAGTCTGCAGAAGGAAGCCAAGTGGAAGTGACAATGGCAAACTTATTGCAGGTGTCTCCTGAATCTTGCATCATTAAAAATAACTTTTTCAGGTCGATTTATTTAAGTTCACTTCATAAATGGAACTAACTACTTAAATATTTCCTATCTTTTTAAAAAAAGAATAAACTTGTAAGAAACATATTCTAGTGGCAAGAACAGTCCTTCTGTTTTGTGTTGTTTTCTCCACCTTGTTAGAAAAGCATTAGGCCTTCTAAATAAGGATCATGGTTCTGGAAAGAGGCTTTTCCTTATCTGACTGCAAAAGAAAAGAAGGTTTTTAGGAGTGGCTTATATGGGCGCAATGTCCAACAGTCTTCCCAGTCCTACTTTCAGATGTCACATCACCTCAGTGCTTCCTTCTGTTCAGCAGCACAGGATTCCCCCCAGTGAGAGGTGAGATTTTCATCTTGGGCCAGTGCTCAGCCTGTGCTGCCTCAATCTCTGCAAAGTACTGTGGCTTGAATGAGCAGCCATGACAAACAGGAGCATCCTTTGTGGAAGTTCCCTCTTCCCATTTTAGTGCTGTCAAGCAATCTCATTTCCCTAGTTATGCCTGATAGTTCTGGGGTTGCCACTTTCTCTGTCTTTCCTGTCATGCCTACAGTTGGGTGGCTCAGATCTTTGGTGCGACATGAAAAATCCTAATTGCTGAGAGGGGTTTCTCCTGAAACCTTCAGCAAACACTTGCAGGAGAGGGAAAGGTTCAGAAACCTCTGCAGTGTGTCTTGCCCCCCTCACGGCAGGGAATACTTCGGGAGCCAGAAGATGCATTGATTTGTCAGCAGTGACCTGTTGGTTTGGGTGAGCTGCTGTGCTACCTGAACCCACCCGTGCTGCGCTCCCACGAGTGAGTTGGGTTCAAAGCCATAGTCCCATGGCTTCTAGATCCTGTGGACCACTTGCATGGTGCTTCCCTCCAAGGCAGCAGCTGTGGGCAGCTTTAAGGAGATCAGCCTTTCCAGGGTTCTTCCCTGGAGCACAGTTCACATCTGCTATAGCCAAGTCACCTCTGGCTGTGGTAATTGCTGTCTCTTTTTGTCCTCATCTCCATTTGTTAATGCATGTTGACTGTAAATTCAGTTACGTTTGAATATACATTAAAAAATCAATTACTGCAGTGAAAAGGGGGTTTGTTTTTTTTGGTTTGTTTGTGTTTGTTTGTTTGCCTTGTTTATTCACACCATGGCAAGTCCTCTGTGCATGTAAGGGCTACATAAAAAGTCCACATAGAGAATTACATTAGAGAGCTCAATGAGGAGAAGCATCTGCTCTGGCATTTTACACTTTTTCCCCCTTAGTCACGGTTGTTTTCCACTCAGAGAGCAGCACTCTGTCCAGAGGCTGCATCCACATGCCGAGTGGGTAGGAATGTTCCCTTGGTCCAGTATTCTGCATGCTTTAAGTAGAGAATTTAAAAATTGCTTTCAAGTTAGCCTAGACAAAAGTAAATGTTTCCTTCTGTGCTTTAGGACTGAGATCACCCCACTCACCACCTTTGGGGGTGAGGTTGGGAAACCCTGCCAACAGCACTGATAAGGTTTTTTTGTTTATTTGGAAATTATGATTATAATCACTGCTTATTTTGATCATTTGGGAATAATGCTGCTTTTTATAAATTAGACAAAATACTTTGGCTCTTATGTATGTGGAAATTGTTGCAGGCTTATGTTGCAAGTTTTTGGTTCCTGGGGCATTCTATCAATGTCATCTTTTAAATATGTTGTGTTCTAAGCATAAACCTAAATATGTTAATGATTTTCTTATGATAAGGTTATAGGGGTGAGGACAGTTTTAGAAAGTGATGAATTAAGTACTTTGAATTAATTAAAAAAACATTGCCATGGAATTGAACATTTTTCTAAATCTAAAAGTTTTGGAATTTTGGGCTTTTGTCAGCAAACAAACAGAAAATCATTCTTTATTCCTGTCTGGCCAATTGAAATTTTGCAAATAGTTGAAAATAAAACAACCTTGTCTTGCGTCTTGTGTCATGCTTGTTGTATGGATATGGCCTCCCATTTCTTTTGACCATTTTTCATCTCATAGATCATTGCTAAACAGCATAGTTTGCTTACTTTTTTATTCTTTCATACTGTGGTAAACCTTTGTTTACCTGCTTTTGGTGTAGCTGCTTCTGTGATTCATTAGTGAAAATAAGTTTCTCTCACATTTTGTTTAGAACAGTCACTGTCATCACATACTTGGGAGTGCTAAATCTAAGCAGAAGGATTCGTTCTATGCTGAAATCAGTGAACCTCCAAATTCACCCAGGTGGAGAAAAAGAAAGAATGAGAAGTGGGGATTTGCAACAAGTACTAGGAGGTCTCAGATATTGCTCTCCTTTATGGCTTTATGCTGTTTTGAAACCCAGTTTGGAGAAAGAATTCCAGTGGGTGGGTGGGGAAACACTGAAAATATCCAGAACACGTTCGTTTGGTAAAGCTCCAAAGAATATGGTCTTGGTGAGATGAACTTTTTGCAATTCTTACAGCCATTCTAAATATAGATTTTTAGCATCATTATTTCCAAAAAATAATTTAGTTGCTTAAAGGTCAAAAGATATAACAAAAAGATAGTTTGAAGAAGAGATTAGGAGACTTTTTTTATTAGTCATGGATGCAAATGAGCTTTGCTCTAATTTTAAGACATTTTAAGATATCATTTTCTAGGGGAAAAGGTTTGATTATGCCATACAGCTAGAGCTTAACGAAGGAATTAGTCTGTGGTTATATACTATGAATTAAGGTAATGTCACTTAAAGTCTTTAAATTCAGTTGTCTGACTATAAATTAAAAGAATCCATCTAATAACACACTTAAGCAACCACAGTTCCCAGCCTGAATGGTTTGGTAGTATCCCATGGATTAATCTATGTATTTCTACTGACTGTGCTTTGCCTCTTGTCCCTTTGTGTGCATTTCAGATGGTACTCGTTTAGCAGGGTGCCAGAGCAGCTGCTGCCTGCTTGAATTCCTCCCCACAATGCCTTTGAGTGCTGTGGTTTCCCCTTGGCAGGGGCCGTGCTGGCAGGCCTGTTGAGAACACGATCTACAATCATTCTGAAAACTCGGTACTTTCACCTCTCTTAAGCAAGAAGACAATTCTTCGTGGTCTTGCTCACTGTAGAGTAGATCTTCTGTCGTTTGCCTTGCATGGAATATGCTTTGTCCTGTCTTTGGGTGAACTGATTTATGAGTGACTTTGAAGATGAAGCCACAGCAAGCAGGGCACCCAGAAATTGGTGGGCTTCCTTCTGGTTTAGCAGTCAGTGTTGAGGAGATAGGCCAGTGGTGGTGCTTTGAAGTGGGAGTGGGCTTTTCATGGGTCACCACCTGCAGCATGTGGGGAGCCTGCCAAGCCCGATGTGCACAGATACATCTGACTGAGTGTGCATCTGGCTGAGTAAACACTGAATACTCAATGTTTACATTTCTGAATTCCCTGCCTTTGCCACGATATTTGTTGTTCCTTGGATCAGCATGGGGATTTCCCAGTAACTCCTCTCAAAGCTGCTGAAATGTTAACAGAACAGCAGCAGTTGTACAGTTTTCAGTAGTGACCACAGCACTTGTTTTTAACATGGCCATAGGAAAGAGATAATTTTAAAGTTTTATATGTCCAATAGCATTCCATCAGGCATCTTCCTCTTCCCTGTGGCCAGTTTTTGTCTTTGTCCTTCTCTTATTGGCTTATAACAGTGAGAAATTGCACACACAGTCAAGAACAAACAAATTTGGTAAGTTTTAAGAGCAGTTATGTGGCAGCTACAAGTGGCAGAGAGTCTCTCTTGCCCTGTGCTACCAGGCAGACTTGGCTGCTTTGGTCCTGACTTCTATCCAAGCGAGGCAAGAGCTTCTTCTCATGTCCAGATTGGCCAAACCCAACAACTGAAACAGGCACTGTTAGACATCTTTTCTCTAGTGATCTCTTATCTAAACTACAAACTCCTCAATTTGAACTACCACCTCCTTTTATTTTTAAAGTACTGGGCAAGTTTTTGGGCATTCCTAGACCTTGAAGCAGTGCTTCTTTCAGTTTTAGCAATTGCAAATTTGATGCACAGTCTGTCACTGCTATCTACTAAAGCAGATAGCAACAGATATGGTTTTTGATCTGCACATTACCTAGACATATGAGCTGGGGTCTTGCATGGGAGAGGAAGGAAGTGAGAAGGGACGGAGACAGGATTGGGGAGTGGGAATAAAGTGGAGAAAAATGTGAGGCAATAATGTTTGGCCTTTGTCGTGGTAATTTTCCTTCTAATTGAATAGCTCATTTACTGAACTTCCTTTATTCTTTATGGCTTTATAGCCATATGGGCACCATTCGATGCCCTCGGTGTTGACACTGACCCTTCAGCTGTGATATCAAGATGTTCCAATGGCAGGAATTCTTTCTGCTGTGATGTGGAATGCAGTGATTCAGCAGGAAAATCACTGTAGCTGCATGATCTCTGCAATATGAGGAGTCTGGCACTGCAAAGCATACTTGGGTTTTACAGCCTTTTTGGGGAACATTATCACCTGGCAGTGCCAGCACCGACAGAAGCAGCAAAGTTTTCAAACTTTTTCCTTCCTTGATGTTTTGTTGTAGTATAAAGACAAGTGAGGCCCACCCATTTATTTTACAGACAAGCATGCCCATACCCGATCAGCCCTGTGGTACCTGGTCACTGAACTCCTGGTGGCTTTTTTATGATGCAAAGAGTGTCAGGTCCCTGAGGGAAATGCCTGTACAGCTCTGGGAGCTGGGCTTTGCACCAGCAATCTGTAGCAATTGAGCAGTGTGTGTGCAGTGCAGGCATCCAGCAACGGGAATGATCCCACGTCTGATCTGCAGGGATTTGTGTAGCTTGTGCATTACAGGAGAGTATCAAGTCAAACCCAGCAGCTGTGGATGAGGCTGTGTGTGCTGCTTGTTAGGCTGATAATCTTAGGCAGCTGAACTTAAAACAAATTAAACTCTTTCGCTGTAATTTTTGGTTGTGAAAGAAAAAGAGAAAGAAAAACTACTTGGACCAGTGCTTCAGGGGTGCTAAAATCTGTTTATTCTGCTGGACAGATGTTGTGGGGGCTTATTAAAAGCTTATAATACATTTTTAGATTACTGGCTGGCAAATGCAAAGGCGATGAAAAATATTTAGGCAATTATTTCATTGTGAGAGCTGAAGAAGCAAGTGAAGAAACATGTGTGCATTTCCAAATACGTGCTACTCTGGACTCAATCAAGCATATGATCCATCCACCCCAGTTTATCGTCTTAATCACTGGCCACCACACATTTCCTGAGAGAAAAGTGAAAGAAATAGGGAAACTGCTGAGTCCTGCAGGGAGAATACTGGGATTTTTTTTGGGGGGGAGGGTTTGTTGGGGTTTTGGAGGGGGTTTTTTGTTTGGTTGGTTGGGTTTGGTTGTTCTTAGCATGGAGTTAATGTTTATCTAGGAGAAGGAGGATCGAGATATCTTGCAGAGTTTCAATTTCAAATCCTTGCTCTGTATCCGCATTCTGCAGTAAATCTTACACCGTTCTTCTCACCCTGCCAAGATCTTATTCTCTGTTGTGCCAGTGGCAGTGTGTCCACAGGGAACTGAGCAGTAGGTAGACAGGAGCTGTAGACCAATGAGGGGTATTGTGGGACTTCGGTTTGTCTTGGAAATCTGTGTCTCAGTGAGGCTATTTAGCTAGAAATGTTTCCTTGCAGAGGACACTTGATGCTTTTTATAGGTGTTCCTTAGGTCTTACCTGAATTTCTTAGACTGCAGTGGATAAAGCAAAAATCACCTCCAAACCCCTACCATCTAGTATCTAAAATATTCAGTGGTCACCATGAAGGACTCTGGCAAGAGCTGTTCTGTCTTTTGAAGGGTGTGGCTGCTTTGCTGCTACACAATGAGGACTTCCTTGTGCAGCTGCACAGTCTTTGGGGGGTCTAAGTGGAAATAAATGAACAGCAAGTTGAGTTCAAGTCTCAAAAGCAGAGGGATATTTGGCCTTGCTAGACATTCCAGCTGAACTGAAAGCTTTATCTTGACTTTGTGAAGAGACTGACATGGAAAGAAAGCTCCAAGAACCAGTAACATTCAGCCCTGTGCTGAAATAACCAGAGATGTGCAGACCCCCATTGCCAGACAGGTGTCTTCACTCCTTGGATGTCCACTCACCTCTTTTTTTTGTACAGCTCAAGACCCTGCTTCTCTGGCCCCTCGTGTCTGGTATTGCCACTCCCCTACGCAGAATTGTTCTGGATCCACTGGGATTCATTAGATCCCTGTAACGGGGATCAGATCAGAATTACCTGGCTGTTTGGGTGGCACTCTTGCATGACTTTTCTTCATCTTCTCATGGGGGAAAAGTCCCAAACAGTTATCAGCCCAACTTCCAGGCTCTTCCCAGTTAGAATAAAATTTTCAGGGACATGGGAATCATTTAGGAGTGCTCTGAAGGAGGCAAGGCCAAGAAGGCTGCCTCCTCTGTGTTACTAACTCTGCTGCGAGCTGCTCTGGATCCCCAGACCTCACTTTGTACCCTGGTCAGGCAGAAGGACAGCTTTGGGCCAGGCAGTTGTTTGACAACTGTAAGGCAGGTTGAGATGGGTGACCTGGGAAGTTGATGTCTGAAAAGGAGGGTGGATCTAAAAGGTTTTGTGTTTGCAAGACAGCCTTGTAACCAATGTGTTCAACAACTCAGTGAGGATTTTCTGCTGAAATGGCCCGGACAGTCACAGGGAATTGTGACATGTGCTGGTACAGTTCTGACTGCTGTGCACGTCCAACTCCAGTGTGCAGTCAGAAACATCTCCAGATGTCCCTGATGATGCAGCAGCAGACTTTTAGCAATTCTCCTTCAAGTGTTTCAAAGTGAGCAAGGAAACGCCCAAAAGGAAAGTGGCAGCTGCTGCAGCACTGACATTTGAAGGCAACATTCTGTTAGCATTTTTGCAAAGCATGAATCAGGAAATTTGACCTTTTCCCCTGCAAAACCTTTGTCATGGTGTATACAGCTGTGTGATTTCTGCTTCCTGTGACCCAGATAGGACAGTGGTGCACTTATATTTAACATTTATTATGCTCTTCTTGCCAGCTGTACTTATTACGAGACAGAATTCACTGACCCGTATGAACAAATAAAGCTTTATGCCATTTAGGAGTGTGCATTTGATGTAAAGTAGCTGGGACCCAGCTTTTTACTCCCATGTGTTTGGGCTGGTTTGGTGTAGAAGTGTTGTAGGTTATCCCTAATCTTGATACATAGCTTGGCACCTCCTAAACTGGGGAAGGCCGGACTTGCCTTGGAAGAAGGTGATGGGCAAAGGAAGCACCAGGATTGTAGGAAGTCTGCTAAGCAGAGATGGCAAGGGAAAAAACCAAGGAGAAGCTGCTGTCTGGTAGAGGGCAGCAGGAGTGGCTTAGCTGGATGGGGGGAACCACAGTGTGGGGGGCTGTGGTTTATTCAGATAATGTGCAAGTTTGCCTGGCAAACAGGTTATATTCACCTTTGTTTCAGAAGGGTTTTCCTCTTCGGGTGATGGTTGGAATTCACTGAGGCACAGGAAAAGCATGAGCAGCTCTGAAAGGGGTGCAATGGTTATTTTCTGGCTGTTCCATCACTGCCTGCCCTGCAGGGGATGCTGAGCCATTCCTTTTCCTGCCATCAGGTTAGGAAAGGAGGCAGCTTCAGCCCAGGTGTGTTGAGGATGCTGCAGGTGTGTGTGATGTGCATGTGTCTAATGCATGAAATGTGGAAAGGGAAGAGCATGCTCCTCATTCCTTCCTATGATGCTGCAGGTGCCTGATGTTCTGGTTACTGCTTTGATGCTGACAGTATAAGCAGGAGCTTTGGCCATGTGTGGCAAACATTCATTGGAGTATTTTCACTGCTAAGCAAAGGAATTTTATTTATTTTCTGTATTTTTTTTTTGCCTTGCAGAAGGATAAAAAGAACACAGGGATTTTCTTAAAGCTGGTATCATTTAGTGGCATTAAAATCCACATGGGAAAAGTCAGTAGCAAACAGGAGGAGGAATTCCCGTGTGCCAGGTGTAATGCAGAAAGTGCTTGGTAAAATTCTGTCTTAAGCAGAATGTAAGACTGAGACATAATGATCCCCTTGGGGCATAGTGATGATTGCATTGAACCTAGTTCAGCAAAACAGCTGAACTGCAAATGTGCAAAAGTTCTCTTCAAATTGAGTGAATATTTAGGGCTCTCCTGCTCATGCTTGGTCTTCCCTGGGTCTGCACTATTCCCTCATGTTCATGGCAGTGATAGAAGAAAGGCTTTTTAGACATACCTTATGGTGAGTGCCCAAGTGAGAACACTTGAAATGGAGCTCATTGCCAAAGAGTGATGATGGTAGACCTTTAGAAAATCGGCTTCACTGTGGTGTCTCCAGCAGAGATAGATGAAAATCAAAATGTTCATATGCACTAATGACTTTTGAAAATGCTGCTGAGGGCATTTGTCATAACCAAGGGTAATTCCAAGGGAAATCCCAGCAAAAGTGGTAAGTTCTTTCTAGAGGGGTTAAGAGGCACAGTGGAACTCACACCCTGTTTGATGGTTTGTTTTGAAGATGGTGACATATAATCCCAGTAGTACAGACTGGTTTATAACCAATCCCTCCCTTCCCTGAGCAAAAGCACTATTTTTTTTTTTTTTAATGACCCACAGGGTGGCCACTGTTTTATCTCTGATGAACCTGACATCTCTCATATGGCCACATAACTGCAAAGCAGAATGTTACTTTGGCTTCAGATGTCAGGCAAGGCTTCATGGTTACTGGTGCTACTAAGATTTCCTGTCTGGGGTGTTCTTACTTTTGGCAGGGGCCTGGGAAGATGAGGGAGGAAATGGCTTTAGGGGATGTGGCAGAGAAGGTAGGGATGCATCGCTCTTCCTCCTCTTCTTGTATCAGATGATAAATGGCTGATCTTCCTTTCTCTTCCTTTAAAGAAAGGGAGTGCTTTGAGCAGGTTGCTTTAAGGCACAGCCCGACCTCTCTCCTGATAAGCTGTTAATTGCATGCTGTCACATGTGGTTAGTATGGTTTAGGAGAGGGAGTCCTCCTCCCATCCTTGCCACAGCTTTCTCTTCAGATATGTTCTCAGAAAGAAGAAAAAAGAAATCCCCCTAACCTTGGAAACTCCCGTTACTGAACCATTTTTCTCCCGCTCAGGACCTGTCCCAGTTCTGTGAACCCACGAAACTCTCCACCTGAGTTGCACAACCCTTAGTCACCCTGTGATTCCACCTGAGGTTTGCAAAGCTACTCTAAATGAGCAAATACCTACTCTTGAAATCAACCCCAAGACTGTGAAGAAAATCGCTTCATTCTGTTGCCCTGTCCAACTTCTTGAAGAGAAGACACTCTTAATAAGGAGAGCAAAATGATACTGTCTCTTCCCTTATTACTCCAGCTTCAGAGTTTACATGCCCTCTTTGAAACCTTTTGCTTGACACAGATCCCTCCTGTGTAGCAGTTCTTTGAGCTATGTACTTGACTTGACTTCTGCTTTTTCTCTCCAAGTTATTGCCTACTCCTACTTCTCCAACTCTTTGTTTAGTCAGCGTATGCATTTGCTGCCGTTTGTGTGGCAATATCTTTGGGTCAAGCCCTGGCTTCTCGATGACTTGCTGGTTTTGTGCCTGACCTGCTGCTGTCCCTTCCTATCAGCTGGCATTGGTGACATGGAATCTGTGCCTTACTGCTGGACACAGCATTTCTCATATTTCTCATTTAGCCTAAAAGGAAAGTTGAAAGATGTTCTCATCTGTCACCTTTTTCTCCTACAGGGGCCAAGGGGCAGAGGGCTGGGGAGGGGAGCTCCTTGCTCTGGTGTGGATGTTCAAGGGTGCCAACAGGCAAAGCAGCAATGGGAGCCAACTTGCAACTAAGTTCTGAGTAAAAGTGGGTTTATAAGTACATTTTATTGTAGTTTCCAGTCCTTCTTTCTGCCCAGCCACCACAGTGGGATGAAAATTCCAGGGGAGACAAAGGACTCATCCTTTTTAAGTGAGCCTCTTCCTATCAGAGTGGTTTTAGGTATGTGCTGTTTCCATCCTGGACTGAGCACCTGATGGGGCTTTTGGTCCCCTTAGCAGCCCCTCCTCCTTCTGTCCTCCCTGCTCTCCTTTCAGGTAAAGCTTTCAGGGAGATTATGGTGTTTGCTTTTGGGTATCTGAGTTTCACTCTTGCTGGCTGTTCCTCACACACAACCTTCCCCATTATGGTATTTGTTATGTTATGAGGGGAAAGCTAAGTGATAAAGGCAAGTTTGACATGCAGTGCTGATCCCCAAACCATTGAACACTAATATGTAAATAATACAGTGCCTTGCTCGAACAGGGCAAAGCAGGCTGCTCTGCAGGGGAAGTTTATGTTAGATATTAGAAAAAGGTTCTTCACCATGGGTGAAGTGGCTGGGTGCTGGAATGGGCTCCCCAGGGCAGTGCTCACAGCACCGAGCCTGACAGAGTCCAAGGAGCATTTGGATGATGCTCTCAGGCACAGGGTGTGACTCCTGGGGATGGTCCTGTGCGCAGCTAAGAGCTGGACTCGATAAGCCTTGTGGGTCCCTTCCAATTCAGCATATTTTGTAATTTTTTGATGCTGCTGACCCTGAGGAGTTTCCCATTGTGGTATACGTTTCAAAATGACTTGGAGCTGAGCTGGCCCTGGAGTCACTGTAAAGCCTGTGTTGTCTGTTTTCTTCTAGTCCATCACTCATTTGGGTCTCTGATGCCTGATGTCCTCTGGCAAATGTTGCCATTGTGTGTGTGTGTGGGAAATGGCCACTGCTCTTGGTTCCAGAAGGGCACTCGGTGCTTGCTCTCCCTTTTGTGTCCTGTGCAGATGTGGTGGAGGGGGGACAGGAGCTCACCCAGAGTAACTGCTGAGTAAAGCAGTGCTGGTAACACCTTGCCTCTTCAAGTCAGTGCAGTTAAATAGGTTTAGTCTGGTTTGTTTTAGTAACTCAGGATGCCTTTTGGTTGAGATGTGTTAGTTGGATTGAATGCTTCTAGGCTGTGGTTTGAGACAAACAGCTATTACCTTGGCAAAGCAAAACTCTAGTAAAAAATAATGTCAGATTAGTCTGTCTTCATTGTTGGAGAAAGGACACCCTCTTAATTTTTAAATTCTTATATTTCAAAGTACACTCTTCTCCCGTGCATAAAGAAAATATTTCTGCAATTAAATTCTAAATGTATATGAGAGTGAAAACTGAAATATCTCAATCTAACCCTTATTCTAAAATCACAAATGTGGAGACAAAGTCTGGGGTGAAGTTTTAATTTTTGCTCTTCCTTCTTGGTTGTCAATGTAATTTTAAAGTTGGTAGCAGAGGACTCAACTGAGAAGTCTGAGCTGAGGGAAAAGTGGAGACTTCAGCTGGCTCATCTTCCTTCATGCAAGCTTTATTCATTTGCAGTATTTTTTGTGTTATGTATTTGGGTTCAAGCTTCAGCCCTAAGTATTGGAGACCAGAAACTACTCTCAAGATCACAAGATAAGCAGGGAAGTACTTACATAGATTTGAGGGCTCTCCTTTGCTGATCCTGAAAAAGTTGGTTTACACCCTTTGGAAAAATAAATACTCAGATAAGATAAGGCTGTTGACCATACAATATCACCCTATAAAACTGACCATTTCTACAGCGGTAGCCAAAGGCCTGAGGCAAAAACCTTTTGGATCTGAATGCTGGAATTATCACCGTGTAGTTTGGCCATATCATGTCTTGAGTTAGTTTGGTTAGCTTGGTTGCTCCCAAAGAGCTGTCACATCATCATGATCAAAACAAACCACAGGATGCATGGTACGGAAGGATCCCGTCTTGGAAAAGTAAACAGCCTAAAAATATGTGTTAAAGTGATTGCATTCTGTAAATGTTTGTTAATTTGGTTGCCTTCTTGAAGTGGTTGAGTGAAACCTCTGGTGTCAAATACTGAAAATTTGTCCTAGTCAGTGCTGAGTATTTTCTGTTCTGAGGGTAATGCCCTGCCATTGTCATGAAGAAGGATCTACTGGCACAACTTGCAGATACATGTCTAAAAGTAGAAGAGAAAAATATGTATAAATTTGGGAGGTGGTGGGGGGGAAAGCACCTGAAATTAGCCTGTGGAACACTGAAATCAGCTGCAAGGTTCAGACAGTGTGATACCAGCCTTTCTGGGAGACACTTCTGCTCAGTGGCTGTTTTAGCTCAAGGTGGGAACTGTATTTCTAAATGTTTTAGCACAGTCCTAGCCAATCTCTTGGAGGAAGGGAGGAGCGTGATAGATCCCATGGCTTGTTTATGGGAAAGAGTCATGGTGACTCTTTATCCACCTGGCCTAATGCTGTGGGAACAAACCTGGGTTAGGAGACAGTCCTGCGCAGGACTCGCGTTCTGTCAAAACCTGTGTGTCCCTGTGGTGTCGGGGCCAGAGCACTCAGATCCTCTGGGGTAGAAATTATAAGCGGAATCAAAGCTGGGATCGTTGTCCAGGGGTGAAGGATTGGCAGATTTTGCCCTGCTGATGCCCTGGGCCAGGGAGAGAGCTTGCCCGAGGGATGAGGGAGCGCAGGGCTCTGTGAAGGAAAGCTGTATGGGGAGCAACTGAGGTCACTTGGTCTGTTCAGCCTGGAGAGTAGGAAACTGAGGGGAGACCTTGCTGCAGTCTACAACTTTTGCGTGAGGGGAGGAGGAGTGGAAGATCTCTTCTGTGATGACAAGGGACAGGATGCAAGGGAATGGCTTGAAGTTGTGTCACAGGTTTGGGTTGGAGAGGTTCAGGCTCCCCAGGGCAGTGCTCACAGCATCAAGCCTGACAGAGTCCGGGAAATGTTTGGATGGTGGTCTCAGGCACATGGTGTGACTCTTGGGGATGGTCCTGTACGTGGCCAGGAGTTGGACTCAATGAGCCTCGCGGGTCTCTTCCAGCTCAGCATATTCTATGAGTCAGTGAGTGAGAAGCTGCCAACTTTGCTGTAGAGGTGAATGACTTTGTGATGGTATGACTGGTGAAAAAAAGGGTTTACAATTCTGTGGCTACAGGAGAGGCTGGGTGGGCTGATTGGACAGGGTCTAACTGGTTTATCTCTGGCATCATTGAGCCTGGATCACAGCTGGGAAGTCTAAGGAGGTCATGGCAGTGAGGTTATTGAAGCTAAAGACTAAAAGTTTCTAAAGTTTCTCAGAGGAGTAAATCATGTCAGATGCATTCTGTGAGGTTTATTAATGGGAAACCATGTACAAACTGAGCACATCTCTGTGGACTGAGGAGGACCACCATGCTTCTCTGTGTGAGGCCCACACATCTGAGACAGGAGTGTTGGATACATTTGGGAAGTGTGGGAATTCCTGCCTACGTGCCTTCAGGGGTGAGGGGAAGTTCCTTTAAGCATTTGTTAGGAATGCAACCTGCCAAGCAGCATTTCTGGGCAGGAGGAGAACGGTGTCCTTGTAAACACAGTGTGTGGTCCCCCCAAACCTCTACACTTGTGCTTTGAAAATTCAAGATGGTTAAGGTCCATTTGGAAGCAAGGCCTGACATAATTATTGCGCAATCAGTTTATGCGCTGCTGTCTCACTGTTCCTGTTTCCCCCTTCTCCTAAAAGCTTTCACTATTGAGGCATGCAGTCATCTGGACTTGATTTTCCATTGGTAAGGAACCTTGATTTCTCTGTCATATAGACCTCCTGGACCCTGGCTGCCATATAATTCCTCTAGTACGTGAGGTACTGCTCTGTAGGGCAGAGCATTGGGCTGTTACTGGACACACATTTCCATCCTTAGGTCATGCCTCACCCCACTGTTCTGCAAAAAGGGATAACACCATGAATATCTTTAAGGTTCTGGACTGTCTTGTGCTTGTGGCAGGAGAGCGGGGCTTGTGGGTGTACTGGACTCTGGCACAGTGCGATGACATCTCTGTGGATGGGGCCCTGGGGAGACTTCTCAGTCTCTGGGGCTGCAGCTTTCCCTGTTGATGGGCATTTGGTACTGTTGCTGGCACCATGTGAATGCAAGGTTTTAATAATGCTGAGTTGTCTGCCAGCTGATAGTTACCCGTCTTTTTTCAGTTTACTTCCACTAAGTCTTTTTCCCCCAGCTCACAGGTGGGGCCAGATGACAGAGAACACCCTCTGCAGGCCCTGGTGAATGGCAGTGTAGGAAAGACCCGGCTGAAAAAGCCAGAGCAGCGTTACCCCTGGTCCCATCGGTGTGGCTGTGCTGGGAATGCAGCAAATGCAGCCCCTCAGAAGCTGCCTGGCTGCAGGGACAGTGTAAAAGGATGGGGCCGCTGCCTGATCCAGCCCCCGAGGCTCAGTCATGTGCTGTGGATCCCTAAATCCTCCTCTTTACGTTGGTTATAGATGCAATTGGTCCTTTCCCGCTAGAGGGCAGATTTATCATGACTGCATTCCTGTAGGTTGCTGATCATGCTCAACGCAGTCTTTAAGACCAACAGAAATTCAGATGAAAGCTACGATCAACATTTAATTATTTCGGCAGCTACACAGTGCCTGTATGAATCATAAAACCATTAATTTGGAAATACACTGCTTGACCTACAGCAGGTATCAAGGAACAATTTTTTTATGTCTGGCATGTATCTTTGGGAACAAGCAGGCAGCAAGTGTGTGTCAGTCACACAAATCTGCGAGTGTGGCTGGGGCATGTGTTCTGCACTGAGAGCAAGCACACAGCTCCTAGATGCTTCTGCTGGTAAAAGGGGAGATATAGCAGTTTTGTCTCACGGCATCTGAATGTAGTAGTCTGATTAATATATATATATTGAAGCTTTACAAAGAGAAGGAAAAGAATCCCCAAAGACCCTAATTGTTAATTGAAAAGACAAATGCTCCTCACTAAGACATCAGCAGACCTGGAGGTTTTGCTTCTCAGATGAATAATGATGTACTAGTAGACATGAATATTTCAGAAAGCCAGGTCGTCAAGAGCCATAATTTCAGGTTTACTTAATTAATCTAGACCTCAGAAGCAGCCTGAGGAGCTTCCTGCACTGTGAGGCGTGGCTGTGTTTGGAATATCAAACTCAATTGTGCTGATGATATGTGAGAGGATGTGAACTGAGTTCCTTGCTTAGTGAGGAACACAAGATGAATCATGGCCTTGTCCTTTAACTTGCATTTGCTCATTTTCTAATATGATGTTTCTGACAAACACTGAAGTTGGGCTCATTTGCTTCTGCTACTTCTCAGCTGCCCTTGCATAGCACAGAGGAAACGTATTCCTCTGTTCCCTCTGGGTGCCTGGGAACATCCAGGGTTTTGCCTTCCTGAGATCTGAGCTAATGAGGAATGATAGGTGGTGACCTTGCTGGGAAGCTCTGCAGACATTTCTTGTCTTTTTTTTTTTTTTTTTTCTTTTCTTTCTGTCTGTTTTGTTTGCCCAGATCATTTGTCCCTAAGTCAGTGTCTGGAAAGAGTGGCTGAAGTTATGCCTCATGCGTCTTTGTCCCCGGGGTCAGGAGTTTCTAGGACTTTGTCTTATGAGGCCTTTCCAGCATAGCTGAGCTCTAATCCAGCCCCTGTGTTAATGACATATTTGTACATCTGTATTGCCCTTTCCCCGTCCTTTTGGGAAGTGGCTTCCCCAGGAGACAAGGTCAATGGGAGCTGTATTCTCTTCAATGCCTGGCCCAGCTCCACTCCCTCACCTATTTTGAGGAGACAGTAGTGCCTTCTAGGTCGCAGATTCCTTCTCAGCCCTGGTGGAAGCTGCCTGCTCCTACCTTGTCTTAGTTCAGGAGGAACTAAGATTTTGCTAACCAAGGAATAATCCCTCTCCTTTGAATTTAGAAAAAAAAACAACTTTAATTAGGAAGAAATATATATATAAAAGGATAACAGTTCTTAACCAC